>OX453243.1:23750654-24139378 GCA_949709985.1 Luffia ferchaultella | reverse complement strand
TTGACCCGACCAATGAGGACTGCATCATTATTAAGCTTGACATAAAAAAATGCATTTAATAGTTTGGAAAGGGACATTCTTCTGAGTCAGGCCAAAGATAAAATCCCATCTCTTTACCCGTTTCTTTTTCAGGCTTATCACTCCCATAGTAACCTGTACTATAATAACAACCTAATTATGTCTCAAGTTGGCGCGCAACAGGGTGACCCTCTTGGGCCTCTTATTTTTAGCCTCGCTATCCAAGATGCTATTTCTAAGTAGGAGTCACCTTTAAATTTGTGGTATTTCGACGACGGCACCATTGGTGGCAGGCCTAATTCGGTGGAGCGGGACATCCGTGATCTGTTTCCGCGCTTACGCCAGTTGGGGCTCGAAGTCAATACAGCGAAATGCGAAATCTACCCCTGCAGTTCTTCGTCGAAATCCTGTCTAACAAACTTTCAGGATTTAATCCCAGGTCTAGTTCAACTGGATAGATACTCTTTCAGTCTCCTGGGTTCGCCCATATTCCCGGAGGCCATCCCGTTGGCTCTAGAGCATAGGAAACAGCTTTCACTTTCGACCCCAAAGCGCCTACTGGACCTTTCTGCCCATGTTGCCCTCACACTATTGCGCGTATGTTTTGCGATTCCAAAAGTTACATCCCTTCTTAGAACATCACCCACTTGGTTGTTTCCTCAGGATATTTGTCATTTTGATGAGGCTCTAAAAGACACTGTTCAGAGTATCCTATGTGGATCTATCCGAAAACCAGTGGTGCCAAGCAACATTACCCATCTGCCACGGGGGCTTGGAAGTTCAGAGAATGCGGGACTTGAGTTTACCGGCTTTCCTAGCTTCGACACACGGGGTTATGGAACTTGTCACTAACATACTTCATTATAACGGTGGCAAAGTTTACATTCCCTTCATGTCCGAGGCAATTAAAGCTTGGTCAGATATTCATCCGTCCTCAGAACTGCCGAATGCCCCAGAATGCCAACATCTGTGGGACGAGGCGAGTGCGAAACGCTCATATGAGCGTCTCCTAGGTGAGGCTTCTGGTGTAAATTTAGCCAGACTTAGAGCGGTGGTTCGGCTGGAATCTGGGGCATGGTTGCATGCTCTGCCCTCTCCGCACGTGGGTCCTCTCCGCGATGATGAGTCTCTTCGTATAGCAGTGGCACTGCGATTGGGTTGTAAGGTGTGTGAACCTCACCAGTGCTCGTGTGGTGCCATGGTGGAAGGCAACGGTCACCACGCCCTGAGCTGTAATAGATGCTCGGGCAGGTTTCCACGTCACCACACACTTAATGATATCATTCGTCGCGCCCTCATTTCGGCCAATGTGCCCTATGTTACCGAACCACGGGGTCTTAGTCGCACGGACGGAAAGAGGCCTGATGGTTTGACCCTGGTGCCTTGGGAAAAAGGGAGGTGCCTATTATGGGACGCAACTTGCGTCAGCACTTTCGCTCTCTCTTACCTCAACTCAACAATGCGTGTGGCAGGGGCGGCCGCTGAGTCCGCGGCCAAAAGTTTTTTACGAAAGCTCCCAGTCGGTTTGATTTTTTCTGACATCTTCAACAATCATCGTCATATTTCATATCAACTAGGCGATCACGCGACATTGTGCTCCTATATTTTAATTAATATCTTCAGAAAAAACTTATTTTATAACGTAAATATATCGTAAATGTAATCTGTGACTAACGCTGAAGTGTTTAGTGCATTAAACCGAATATATAAATTAAGCTAAAATATATAAATTGAGCTAAAATACATTGTGTGCTGTATAAGTGATGTTTTTCGCGGTAAACGCGTAACCGACGCGATCTCCACGGCGCTTACGACGTTTTGGACGCGGGGTCGAGCTAAATAACCCCATATTTTATCTTTAAACGATTTTAATTTACTCAAGTACCTACATTTTTCCAAGACTACTATTATATCAAATTTTTATTAAATATGGCATCTAATTGCGCTGGGTGTAATAACAAAATAGAAAACTCAAATTATTTGGTTTGCATCAAATGCAATAAAACATACGATCTGTTATGTATCAAAATGAGCACAGAGACTTTTGACAAAATTAGCGAGACGGATAAGGGACAATGGTTATGTCCCTTTTGTGTCTGTTCGCGCCGTAAGGGTAATAATGCGTCTACCCCTCTGCGGGATAATAATACATTTATAAAGGCCAGTAATAGTGATAATATCAACTTGATCCGTGGTAGCAACGGCCCACGCGTAAGCAAACCAAAGAGTACTGATACCGAGTCTTCAGCGCCATCATTAACATCATACCAGCAACTTAATATAACACAGCAGCTAATGGACCTAAGAGGCTACTTTGATTCTAAATTAGACACCATTAAGAAAGAAATTTTGGAGGATTTGGCCAACAAGATAAGTTGTTTCGAGGTCTCAATACAACAGATAAAAATACAGCAAGAAAATATCAATAAAGAATTTTCTGACTTGAAATCTGAAATGACTGACTTGAAAGCAGAAAATTGCCAACTAAAATCCAGATTATCAGACTTTGAAAAAAATCTCAATGATGTCGAACAGCGTGCGAGGCTGAATAACCTCGAGATTTTTGGCATACCGGAAAAGAAAACCGAAGCTTTGGTGCCCCTCGTGTGCAAGGTGGCGTCGGTACTGGGAATGACAGTAAATAAAGAGGACATCGATTTTGCTGCGCGCCTCCCATCCCGTAATAGACAAGTTGGACTCCCGAAAACAATTATTGTTCGATTCAGATCGCTGCATCTTCGAGATGGTCTCCTAAGCGCGGCCCGTAAAAAGCGCGGTTTGACTTCATCAGATATTGAAATTCCTGGCGAGAGCAGACTCATTTACATAAACGAACATTTGACTTCAAGGAATAAGGCTCTACTTAAGGAGACAAGGACCCGATGCCGAAATTTGGGGTTTCAGAACGTCTGGACACGCAACGCAAAAATATATATACGACATCACAGCCAAGCTCCTGCTATACGTATATTCAATTCGGAAACATTGGAAAAGTTACAAAAAAGTCACTAGTTTATGTTTTATATTCATTAATTTATTTTATTACATTTTTAGATTGCACACTCGATGTATCAAAAACAAATATATTTAACACAAAACACATTACAACTAAAACACAAATCACACACATTTATTCTACTCTGCTATGGCTAAATAATTATCTAATTTTAGTTTTCCGTGAAAGCTTCGGGAATCATTACATGCATTATTTTAACAAACGTAATAACTTTATATTATGTTGAATTTAAAGGTGTATCTTCAGAATTCCCGCAGTATCCGCGGAAAGCTTGTTGAATTTAATCATGGGCTTCTTCTTCACGACTACCATATTGTGGCGATATGTGAAACCTGGCTTTTGGATGGCATTCACGACTCGGAGGTAAGCGACAACCGCTACGATGTACACAGACGAGATCGGCCGGTGACTGGAAGCGTGGTGCGGCGCGGCGACGGCGGCGCGCGCTCCGTGGGCGGCGGCGTTATTTTGTTGACGCGCCGAGAGCTCGGCGCGCGGGCCCTGGCAGCGCCAACTAACGTCAATTATTACTTAGTGCATGTAGTCCTACAAGCTCGCATCATGCGCGCTGCCCGTGATCTGCATATCATCTGCGCTTATCTACCGGGCTCCGGCATTTTTCATGATGCACAGGTAGCACATTTAAATACCTATATAAGCGAAATTGTGGAGAGTTATCCATCAGCTAACTATCTGTTATTGGGAGATTTTAACTTTCCTGGCATTTCTTGGATAAGTGACCCAGATAAATCGTCGCGCTTACCTTTAAATGTCACTAATGAGTACCAACAAAGCTTTCTTAATTCACTTTCCAGTCTTGGCTTGGATCAGTATTGTACGGTGGCCAATGGCTACAACCGGCACCTTGATCTTATATTTTGCACTATTGAAGTGATCTCGACCCGCTGTACGCTTCCAATTACCCGCGAAGACATGCCGTGCCACCCAGCGATTCACTTGGAAGTTTCCTGTGATATGTCCGAGGAAAACATTGTAAAAGACCCCAAAATAAAAGTTTACAATTTTAAAAAAGCTAAATATGACGTAATAAGGTCTCGTATCTCCTCAATTGACTGGTCTACTAAATTGGGAAACGGTAATATAGACGACATTGTCACTTGTTTTATCACTGAACTGCGAGTTATTATAGACGAGGAAGTGCCCAGCTTCATGAGCAATGGCGGTGGATATCCTATCTGGTTCTCAAAATCTCTTATAAGTATTGTCAAGGAAAAATATAAATTTCACCAACTATGGAAGAAATACGGAAACACATTAGATTATGATGCTTTTAATTTACTTAGGAAACGTCAAAAAAATGTTCAGCGTGAGTGCTGGACACGGTATGTAAGTAGCTGTGAGAATTCTATTTCAAATAACCTTCGGCGTTTCTGGTCTTACACTAACTCTTTACGTAAAAACCGTGGGGTCCCCTCTCAGGTAATTTTCGGGAATCGTGTGGCTAATGGGGGCGTTGAGATGTGTCAAAGTTTTCTGGAATACTTTTCATCTGTTTTCACCCAGCCGCAGTCCCGACAATCCGTTGCTGACACGTCTTCGTCTAATTTAATTGATTCAATTAATTCCGTAGCTATATCACATAGACTGGTGGCTGGATATTTAAATAAATTAAATCCAAATAAAGGAGCTGGGAGTGATGGGATACCCTCAATTTTCGCGAGATCGTGTGCGGAGGAGCTTGCGGTACCATTATCAATTATTTTCAGGCGGTCCATTAATAGTGGAGTTTTCCCTCAAAAGTGGAAGGAGGCTTATATTACTCCTATCCATAAAAACGGCCCGCGAGAAAATGTCGAAAACTATAGACCCGTCTCAATACTCTCTGTTTTTGGAAAGGTCTTCGAATGTATCGTTTATGATCAATTATATCCAGTCGCTGCGGCTTACATTCCGAGCTCACAGCATGGTTTTATGCGTCACAGGTCTACCGTTAGTAACCTTGCCGTTTTCTCTGACTTCATCGCACAGCATATGGATAAAGGCTTCCAGGTCGACGTCGTTTACACCGACTATTCCAAATGTTTCGACCGCATCCACCATGGCACTTTGATATCAAAACTGAGTAGTATCGGCGTGCACGGCGACCTCTTGAGATGGCTAATATCATATCTCGAAAATCGACTGCAAGCTGTAAGAATAGGGGTTTTTAAATCCAACTTCCATTTAATTCCATCGGGCGTCCCACAAGGATCACACCTAGGTCCACTATTATTTAATATTTATTTACATGATATCGAGTCCTGCTTTATGTTTTCAAATATATTAATGTATGCGGATGATAAGAAAATTTTCATGCCGATAAGTTCTGCTGCTGATTGTGACAGACTTCAATCGGACCTTGATAGGCTAGCCGAGTACTGTCAACGTAATTATCTAGATTTGAACGTGAAAAAATGTCAAACGATCACCTTCACCAGAAAATATAATTTCATAACCCATAATTATAATCTTAGCGGTGCTGTGATTCCTAGGGTTGAACTCGTCCGTGACCTCGGTGTCATGCTTGATTGTAAGTTGTCGTATGCCTCTCATTTTGAGTATATAGTTCAAAGAGCTTACAAAATGTTGGGGTTTCTTCACAGAAGCACTAAATATTTCAAAAAAATTGAATCGATTAAAATTTTATATTTTGCTTATGTGAGAAGTATAATGGAGTACGCCTCGCCTGTCTGGTCTCCTACTTATGTGACTCATGTTGCCCGATTGGAGTCTGTGCAACGCGGTTTTACACGCCGTTTAAATTATCGCCTTAGACGAGAGGGAGACTACGCTAGCAGACTTAAATTCTTTCACCTGATGTCTCTGGAGGACAGGCGTATTGTCGCCGATATGAAGCTTCTCTATGATGTGGTTAGATCAGCGGTGGACTGTCCTAGACTGACAGCGCGGATAGGTTTATGGGCTGGCACAGTGCGAACGAGAAAGGCGCGCTCCTTGATTGCCGGTACAACGCATACAAATTACGCCAAACACTCAGTGATATATAGACTTGTACAAACATACGAGGGGACTTTCAGGGATCTTGATATATTTTTCCTTAGCCGCAATAAATTTATTAATCTTGTCTGTAATCGTCTGCCTTCCTCTCAGAGCACTGGCCAGTGAGCAGAGTACACAAACATGCATGCACGCACATTCACTTCACACACGAATGCACTCATAAACACACACACAAGCTGACACATGCACATAGACGCACACGCAAGCGACATATACACAACACACACATTCATAATTAATTCCCAAATTTTTATACATCTTATTTAAGTACTTTCTTATGTTTGTAAATTGCTATTTTTAACTTTCTAATCATTCATCGCCTTGTATGAAATGTAATTTGCGTAAACTTGTAATTGGCTTTATAGATGTACATTCAAAGACTTTAAAGTCTCGATTGTTTAGCTGTAAGTTTACTTCGAATAAATAAATAAATAAATAAATAAATTTCAACCAATTTACACAAAACATTAATAAACTATACAAATAAACCTTTCTGTTGCATCACTCCGTCCACTGGTGCCAACCTCATGTAAATCCGTTCAGTGGCGTTTGAGTTTATTGCGTTCGGACGGACATACAGACAGACGTGGCGGGAGATTATATTTTGTAACATGTAGTGAAGTAGTAAGTAAGTTCACGTCCATGCGGGCGGAACCGCGAGGGAAAGCTAGTTTCCCATGAAATTATAAATCATTTTCTAGGTTTCTTCATTGCGAAAAACACAGAGTTATTTTGAGAAATTAATTTGTCTTCGGTTAACTTAAGTTAGAAACAGACTAGGAAAAATCCCCAAAGAAGCCACTAAGAGTTGGAAAAATTAATGAAATGAAGTATGATTACTTAGAACTAGGGTCCTATTAATGTTCAAAGCAATCAAGACAAGCAGGAGATGAATACTTCACAAATAAAACGAGGCAGAAATCATTTACTTCACCTTGAATAACGGTAGACGAACATTTGACTGGCTTCACAACTTCAAGTAATGAAAGGAAAGATTTCGTATGTTACGAAAAAAAAAATATCGTCACGTGATTAAGTGGGACGGTAGATAATGAGTTACAATTGCCTAAGGAGATTTTTTTTTGTCCGCGTTTTGATGAGATGTGATAACTGAGTCGTGTATGCGAATTGATCTTATACTTAAAAAAATAAGTTAAAATAAATTTTATTGTATATCGCTAGAGACCTGTTTACAGTATTTTTTAGAATTATGTGAAGAACTTGGTTCCTTGATGTGGCCATTAGATTTATAAAAATGAATATGATTATTTGAATAGCTTTTATTCTGAGAAAAAAAATTATAAAACTTTCGATAAAAACAAATAATACAAAATAATATGAAATAATAGATGTTTATTAATTTTCAAATGATTTTTGATCCTTAAAGACTTCAGGGACCGCGAAATAAACTTATACTACCTCAGTTTCTGCCTTTTATTATCTTACGTAACATCACAACAAAATGTAGATGTAGGTACTTAAATATAAGTGTACTTAGCGGTTCTGCCGCCTTTAAAAATCAAAAGTTGTTTGAAAATTAATAATCTTTTAGTATATCAAACTTTTTGTGTTAGTTTTTTTTGTCGGGCCTTATTAAAAATTTAAATTTAGTCTTTATTTCAATATTTTTAAACTTCATTACAAACATTTGATAATTATATATGTCAATAAAGACTCATTCCACGTGGTTACACTATACGTTACCCTGGTGCAACTACGTGGAAGACCCAGTTCCTCCGTGATGACACCAGGGCAAAAACTTCTTATTCCGTGGTCCACACCACATCAGAAATGAGGCTCTCGAACTATAACAAAAATATTTAAACTAGTTAAATGAAACGTTTAATATGTGTATTCAATTTTAATAACGTAAGCAAAAAATCGGCAAGTCGTTATTAATACATTTCATCGTAACAATGCTTTAGAGTGAGTTTTAATAGTGCTCACACTATACCCTCGTCTTTTACGATATCGCCCTTTCGTCGTTTATTAATTGGTTTTTCCTCAGTGCCATGTGCTAATTTTATAAGTTTTAATTACATTATGTACATAAATAGTGTTAGTTTATTGCATAGTATTTATGGCACAGGCCTGTCTTCTATTAAGACAAGAAGGACGAAGACTACATTTGATTAGTAGAAATACTTTTGTTATAGTTTGAGAGCCTCATTTCAGGTGTGATAATATGACCACGACATGGTTTTCACATGGTTTTCCTCGTCGTTGACCTGGTGTCATTATGGAGGAAATGGGTCTGCCTCGTTGTTACACCAGGGTAACGTACAGTGTAACCACGTGGAATGAATCTTGATAAATCATACCAAATCGTAATCATTTATTCACATAATCCCATTTACTGACTTCCCACGTTCGTAATCCATCCACAGTGCTTTATTTTAGCACCGATCCTACCGTATAAAATAGTTTTTATTCATTCACTCAATCAGTCATTCTGTCATTTCTTGTACCCAATCATAAATTAATTCGTCCCAAACGGTAGTACGTCGTAAATATACCAAAATTTCATATCGACTGAACGAGTGAAGGTGGGTAGCTTAGAACACGTAAAGCCAACATAAATTTATGCTCATTTTTCTTTTCTGCTCCATGATCAACCTATTGAATACGACCATTCCAATGAGCACAAACACAATACCTCTGATGTAAGTTGGTGAGGAGTTGGGTAACGTGCAGTTTTCAGTGATGCTGCAGTATTAGGTCAAGTTTTACCATATTATTGCAACATCATTGAAATAACAGGATATCAAATTTGTACCCCAAGGTCTACCTCCAGGAGATTGTAGTATTAGTTTTATGTTTGACCGCTAAGCCTAAAAGAATTTCTTTTCAGATCTTCTTGTTCTAATCTTTTCGAACTAATGGTGACTATATTACATTGATTCTGTGCATCGATTACATAATATTCAACGAGAATATTAGTATGAATTTCATGTTATTAAATTTTTACATTTACGGTCGATAAATATCTAAAGTTTCACACGTAATTCGGGTTAATAGTTATTTGTATTAGATTTTAAAAAATATAATGTTTATTTAGATCACACAATCAGAATTTAGATTGCCATTTTTTTATTTAAATAGGTACTCTATTCTTAAACACATTTAGGATAAAGAAATGAGATTGCAAATCAAATCTATAAAATTTATGATATCAGTTTAACATTGTTTATCATTGTTGTTCTGGAAGTGATGACACCGTCGGGTCGGTGCCTCCATCAACGTACCTACCGGCTGGACTCGAGCCGGACGGCATTATAAGTGTACATTATGATCCAAGTGACCCGGAGGCATGACCGTCTTTCCTTGGAAACAGGGATGGTGGCTGGTGTAGGCCACCACTTGTGCGTGCGTGACGTAGCGTATCAACACAAGACGTATTCATTTGATTGCTGAATATCTCAAACGATGCAAATACGCTGCCTTGGGAAGCAACTATGTACTTGTGCCATTTGAGGTCGAGACAATGGGGCCGTAGGGGCTTGAGCCGCGTTGGTTTTTCCAAGATTTATCGACACGCCTGGTCGACGCCTCGGGTGGCCGGAGGGCTCGTGCTTACTTCAAGCATTATTATATAAGCATTGCCTTACAATGAGATAATACCGCCAACCTTTTGTTTACTTTACCGCACGGTACTGATGTAGGTTATATTTTTCATTAGTAAGTATTTTTTGTTTTAATTAAATTTTAGTTTAATATTAGCTTTTCTTTTTAATAATTTCATATTTGTATTACAATACGTCCATAAATGGTGCTGTAATTGAATTTTAAAATATGTACAATTTTATGTTTATTTAAAAAAAATACTTAGACATGCCAGTGAAATAATAGAGCAATTCAAATTTGCCGATATTTCAAATATGATTAATGCAATAAAAAGCTAAACTGAGATGATTTGAGACTTGGCGTAAGTCAGAAGGCAGGCATTTATGTTGGTGTAATCAGAATGTTCGCGACCTCTGTATAATATCCGCATGTCTCGCGTCACGTCGCGTCGCGTCGCGTCAGTCGTTAGCGGCCCGTTATGCTAATAGCTCCGTGACATCCAACATCGGTTACCCCATACCACTTCTGTATTTAACACGGTATTGTTGCGAACTGACTAAAGATGAAGATTTCGGAACGCAAAAAATATTTAAAAAAAAACATGTGTTGTAGAAAACCGAAATGCGCTACAGAACTAGCTATGGTTAGAAATAAATAACGAGCAAATGGCAGTAGAGACGTTATATGGGTTAATGTCTTACCGGGTGGAGATACGGGTACAAGCTTGTATATAAATAAAAACAAATAAATATTAGCAATCGGATATTTAGTTTTGAACCATATTCACGGCGCACAGCAGTTGTTTCAATAGTCAAATATCTTTATTTCATAGTTATGCAACATAATCCTGAAATACGTCATAAGAGTGAATTTATTCCTTTGTGGAAAAACGTCACCACAAAGACGCATTCAAAAAGTACTTGTTCCTCTCAGAAGAATACGCAAGAAACTGAGGGACGCTCTTTTTAACAAAATTATAAACATTTTTTTTAACAAAAAGTGCTTAAAGATTAATATTATTGAAGAAACCGATAAGAGAGTGGCTTACACCCATGGACTTCCATCATCTACTTAGTCCGATACTTTCTAATAAGCTTTTGCAAAAAGCTTTCGTTTTATTGTAGGTAGTTTTTTTAAGGGGTAAATCTTGAATGTCAACTGGGATCTTATTGTAGAAACGTATACATTGCCCTTTAATAGATTTTGTGATTTTATTGAGATGGCTGACATGGTTAGCACGCTTATCTTTGTTTCTTATATTAAAATTTTGCCGATGACAATTTTTTATTTTCAATAATACATTATTTTTTAACGCATTATGTTTTCAAATATATATTAAGACGGCAATATCATTATATTAATTTATAAACAAGTGATACCTGACGTAGTAGTTTATAAATTGCTCAAACCGCTCGCTTCTGCGAATTTTAATTAGGGTCTGTTTGAATTACTTGATACTCTTTCAAATAAACAAAGCGACATCGCCTAGTCAAAGCAATACCCAAACCGCCCTAAGCATGGTTCCTAAGCAACGGAAAACATTTCTTTAAAAACCATTAGTTTTAAGTATAAATAATTTAAAATCTCGACTGCTTAATAAGACTTAATTAGATGATTGAAATTTGTTTGAGGAATATCGGATATACCAAACAATGCTTTTGTTTGACTAATAATTATATTAATATATACATAAAAAACAAAGCAGCTCCCTTTCTACTTTTATAGGGGTTATTCAAATATTTTACCTTATCCAGTAATACGAGTACTTACTGACAAAAATGTCTAATAACATTTTAACAATATTTAGTAGTAAAATGTCCGAATATACAATGAAAGCTTGTAAAACCCTTAGTAGTCAAGTCCTTTCATTTAATACCCATACATCTGGAGTAGTGAAAAATATGATATCCGCCATTTTGTGGCGGCGGCCACCTTGAACTGATTTTCATTAAACATAGCTAAGAACACTCCCGACTACTTCACCTTTCATATAAAAAAATCCGCATCCAAATCGGTTCATTCGTTTAGGAGCTACGATGCCACGGACAGATACACAAATACACACACACGTCAAACTTATAACACCCCTTTTTTGCGCCGGGGGTTAATAAAAAAGATATGTTTCAAAGAGAAACTGTTTGAATATTCAATAAATAACTGTGTAATGATTTATATTCAATTTGGTACTCACATTCTATGGGTTTAATTAATTAAGATATTGCTTCTCTGCAACATTTTATACTAGCAAAAGAAAAACTTTTGCAAAATTTTTGAAATCATATGTTACGATATTCTTTGTTTGTTAAATATTGAGAATTTTTTTTAAATAAGTTTAAAATATTTTTTGATTAAAATATCATAAAGATTAAAAATGTTACGTAGCTATAAAATATGAATAAAGAGATATATTAACATCCTCCGTATTTGAATATTTTTTGTGTTGGTAAATTATGTGGAAAAAGGATGCATATCCATAAGAACCGTTTTTTATCATCGGACTACGCCCAATCATTTTGTTCCTTATCACAATGTACTAAATCACTTTGCTTTTTTGTATTAAAACTAAATGTTCATTCTAGTTTGGGTAGCTACACCCAGGGTATTGGAAAATCTTGGTTGTGGTAATTTTTATGAAATAGATATTAATAATAAAAATTGATTCCTGGTTTCAATGTGCAATTTATATAATTGAATCAGGCAGGTCAAATATTGATCAAGAAAGACATTTAACACTTAACTAACCCATGGTAAAACCACATCTAAAAGAATAATTAATCTTAGCTAATCGAGAGTGTATCACAGTTTTTGGGAACCCTTTAATTTAAAAATAAATCAAACAAGTAGTACCCTAGTACATGGGCGTTGTACATATAATAAATCCCGTTTCATATGCTAACTGCATCTTTTTGGAATTTTATGATAGGTTACTGCAAACTGTATTATCTACTTCAGCTCAAACTCGTACTACTACGTATAACTCAACATTTGACTGGCCGATTGGCCGAGTGGTTACAAACCCTAAATGCAAAGTCAAGGGTCACTGGTTCAATTCCCGCCCAAGACAAATATTTGTGTGCATGAACATGTCTATGTGTTCCGTGTCTGGTTGTAAAATATCTATTAATGTAAATGTTATTAAAAAAGAGTACTGAAGTATGCATGTCAGTTGTCTGGTACCCATAATACAAGCTTTGCTTAGTTTGGGACTAGATGCCATTGCGTAAGATGTCCCAAGTTTTATAATTATTATATTTTAAATATAAAGTGGACAGTCCGTAAGAGGCTTTTGGTTGATGTCTGAAGAAAAATTAACATTCCTATAATATTATTTCTCCAGTACGTTTTTGTCTGCACGCCATATCTTCCTTAATATTTTATCGAAACCACTGATTGAGCTTATCATTTTGACGATAAATAGAGCTCTGCTGTTTTTGCTATCAGGCAATTTTGCAATAAGAAGAAGTACTAATGCGTCTACAGCAAGATTGGTTTATTTTAGCTACTTTCATAGCATATGATATTATGGTTATTCAAAGTATATTTAAATTAAAACCTAGAGACAGTCTGAGAGCACATTTTAAGGTAACATTCTTACGACCCCTTCTCAGTAAATTTATGAAAATATAATTTAACATAAAAACTTAAATGCGATCTATTTCTAACGTCGCCACAACTTATATTTGACATAAGCAGCATATGCTGTGCATTTCCAGGGTCAGACTGTCAAAGATATATAATTCTTTCATGAAAATTTTATTCATTCTCACAAATAAAGCTTACTATTGTATAATAGAATATTTTAATGATGAGTACAAAAAAATCATGTTCAAAAGCAATACATATATGTCTAAGTATGTATATCAGTTGTCTGGTACCCATAATACAAGCTTTGCTTAATTTGGGACTAGATAACGCTTTGTGGGATGTCCCAGCTGTTATTATTATTATAAACAAAATAAACAGAGAAGAAATTTTGCCAGTTCTTTTCCTTCTAGTTTTTCGATCCGGTATTTACTTGTGTTTCATTCTTTCACTTTGACTTTCAATAAGTGTGTGTAAACATCTTGTATTAAATACATTTTTGTCATTGGAAATGTTGTCATTGGAAATGACTTTTGTTGGAAATGACTTTCATTTAGTTGGAGTATAGGGAGTCATTTGGGAGTTTAGTGAGACAGGCAGATTGCACGAAGAGTTTTCAAGATATCGGGATGAACGTGGTGTCAAAAGACGCAACTCGGCCAGTTCTACAAAATGGCATAAAACAATTTGGAAAAAGTTCAAAAACTAATAAAAATCGCAATTACTTTCCCCGATTTTTATTTTGGGAGCCCGATATCTCGAGAACTAGATCCGATTAGGAAAAAACTAAAAAAACGACTCGGGGTAATTAGACGGGGGATCGATTGAGACTAAAAGTGTTAGAATCGGACAACTGGAAGTAGTGGTTAAGGGTGCCCTTAGTTGGAAATCGGATATGCGTCGGTGTTACATTTCGTACTGATTCGGTTTGTTCAATCGAAATAAATACAGTTGAGTAATTTTTTTGCGAAAAAAAATTATTTAGAAAAATATTATCCAAAATATGTGAGTTTACTTTATTCCGTTAGGTTCATTTTCAATGTCGTAAGAAGTTCGTGCGAAAGCAGGAGATCCGTCGATTTTTTAATTTAGATTGATTGGGTTTAGATAAAATTTACGGCTCATAGTGAAAAATAAATAGAATCGGGAACGGAACGGAAACTACTGGGAATTGATTTTATTACAAATTAAAATTTTAAAACAAGATCTTGGAATCCAACGAATTTGAATTTTAGCATGTGTAAGGGTCATGCAATATTATGTGTTTTAAAAGTAGATTCGTTGAATCAGTCGGTAACTTGTTGCAATTGATCGATCGATTACTTTTGATCTGTACGCAATGGTGATGTGCTAATCTAGAACACCCGGACGCCATCTCAAATTAACTACTGATGCACCCTTAGTATGTCACTTGCTACGTTAGCATTAGCTTGAACACGTTCATATCATAGTATGTCTACCGCCAGTATGCTGCGACTTTCAACTTAAACATACACACGCAGCCGCCATTACAGTGCTTCATTAGTTTTTGTTTTTTATTACGTCTATGATTGTATTAATGGACTAGTGATTTTTTTCTAGTATGGAATAACGTCAAACTTTTGTAAACCTAGTATTGCCGGCCATTTATAGCACCCGTAATGCACTAAACGACTAAGCAACCACTGAACCCATATTCCGAAGAGGCTTTGAAATGACTGTGGACCAGCGCATTAAGAATGCTCTGGTGCGTGACTTCCTGCGGGTGGATCCACATGGGATTTGTATCGGCATAGGAGGACACGTCATTTCACGTGGAGGAGCCGACACGTGTCGACTCCTTCGAATAAACCAGACAGATCGGGCTGAACTGTGCAATATTAAGAAAGGCAAAGGCGTTGGTGCCATTCGAACAAATTATTTATTTATTTATTTTTTTAATTGGCATCACGTGGATGACGTATTTACCACAAACAAGAAAGCGGGAAAAGTTATTCTATAATATATTAATTTAAATTAATTACCTTATTCATGTAATATATTCCAAATCAAATTACGAGTGTAGGAAAATTATAACAATTTGGATAAAGAATCTAAATTATGATAAAGTAGAATCTTTTTTGGAACATATAAAGTAATCGGGCTGTAGGTACTGTGCTCCCACATCAAATTGGAAGTCTATCTTTTCTACAGTTCTGAGACTCTCTACCTATGAGGTGAGATCGTCGGGCGTACCTGTAAGAACATTTCACGTACGTATGAGAAAATGAAGAGCCCGTTTGTAATGCGCAGGGAAAAATGCTCTGATGGTGTCCTTCATATTTTTGAATATTGTAAATCAAAATTGTCATGACATATTATTTCTTATAGGTACCACGGAGAGTCGATGGTTCTCGTATGGAATTTGTTTGGTATGATTTGTGTCATTCTATCTTTTCACTTCGTAATTATTTTTTATTATTAGATTAGAAATGAGCGTTCATGATAATATTATATAAAACTAGCGGTCGTACCCGTCTCCGCCTGGATGGACTACAGAAACATTCCCCTTCCACCACCCCTCGTCCTTTCCACCCATTTACTCTCCTCTGTCCTCCTAAACGTTACCTTACCTCTCTCCTATCAACCCTTCTTTTAATACTCTCTAAAAAGTTGCTTCTTTTACTATAGCTATTTATTACATAAAATAGGTATAGTGTGTTTTTAACAAATCGCCAGTGCGTTGAAAATTTGCAAAACGGACACAACCGTCAATGACGTCTACTCTCACACGTCTGCCCGCGTTCAGGTTGCGCACTCAGCGATGAACGACTTCTTCCCCCACTTCACCCTATAAAGCTAGTTTGAAAATAAAATATTGCCAGTGTTACTTCCTGGCAATGTAGCATTCTATAGGTGAAATAGTTTTGAAAATCAGAGTACAACTGTGCAGTCCACGCGACTAAAGCCGCAGACAGAAAGCTAGTAGCTTTATAAATTATAACCAATGTGTTATTTTTGTGTATAAGCTTCATTACTGTAAAGTTTCATTAAAATCCATTAAGTAGTTTTTGCGTGAAAGAGCAGCAAACATACAATCCCTAAATCCATACATACAAACTTTCGCATTTTTAACATAAGTAGGTACGATCTCAGAAGTGGTTTGTTTGTGCAACGAGATGCAAATACTCTGTCATACGGGTATTTCATTAAGTTGCAGTACTTTATAACCACTTGAGTGTTGTTGTATGTTGACGAAATTTATTTTTTACCGACTGTTTTCAGAGGTAAAGTAGGTAAAAGAATAACATAATAAACTGCTGGAATAACTCCTTTATGTGGCAACAAATAATTTATTGCTTAAATGTATTACTCTATGAGGTAGTTCATAAGTCGACTCTCTGAGTACCTACCTGACTTTCTCTAAATTTTATTGTATAGTCTTACTGCTGTAAAAGTGTTCTTATATAGGGAATAGTATACATTACACACGGAAAGTGTCCGTCTACAGAAAAATAAAACAAACGGATTTTGAGCGTTTAGCGACGAAACGTTATATCAATAAATGACTCCTTCCCAAATAATAAAAAAATCATAAAAAAATGAATATC
The DNA here is from genome assembly GCA_949709985.1 of Luffia ferchaultella. Lineage (NCBI taxonomy): Eukaryota > Metazoa > Arthropoda > Insecta > Lepidoptera > Psychidae > Luffia > Luffia ferchaultella. Next base: position 24,122,608 of record OX453243.1, on the reverse strand, counting down.
TAACTCAATTAAAGAATACCAAGAGCAATTGAACTCAAACAAAAACATTATAAAAAACATGAATGACAAATTATTTGAAAATCAAACAATTATGAAAGAATGATTAGAAGAAAAAATGCTCAGTTTAGTAAAGTTTACTTAGAAAACCAAAATATTACAAAGATTACTAGCTGAGTTTGAATACATAAATACCGATTTAATAAATAAACCGTCTATAAATTTAGGTATAACACTGAACAAAGAAAATTCAAGTGAAATTGACAAATCTATAGATTCTCCGAGCAAGTCAACGCTGGAAGGTTTATTAACAGATAAACTGACAACATAATAAAATGATATATTCAAAAATTCAACAGAGAACAGCAGAAGCGCTGGTGCAATTAATATTACAATTCTGAAGTACATCACATTAATACATATAAAAAGGACAGAAATGTTAGACACAAAGAACAACCAGCAGGCCATTACAGAAAATCAGGAACGTGAAAAAATGAATAAGCAGAATTTTCACGAATTTAACACAGTAAAAAAGGATATCAATTGAGAATCGTACACATAAATGCACAAAGTATAAGTAACGAACTGCTAGAAATAAAATTATCAACCTTAAAAACTAAGTGTGATATATTATATATTTGGGAAACCTGGATGAAATAAAATCAGAAATATTTAGTGAATATTAACAATTTCAAATTAGTGTCTTATTTTTGTAGACAAAATCATATAGATGGCGGAGTAAATTATAAAAAATAATTATAAAATTTTTATAAAAAAAGATATTACGATTATTGAACGTAAAGATATTTAATTTATTTATAAGCCTCTGTGTTGAAATGAACTGTAAATTGGCTGCAATTGAATTGAAAACACTTAAACTAGTAGTGATGTGTGTATACTGGCCAGACTATTATTTTCGTATATTTGAAACCATCATCTCTACAATCATGCACAAAATAAGCAGGGAAAATAAAATACTAGTAATGACTGGAGACTTAGATTTTCGATTGAAAAACACGAGAATTGAGCAGTTCAAGACAACGCTAAAGGGTTGCAATTGTAAAGCAATATTAAATTAAACTAAAAGGATTTCTGAGACAAGTGCCACATGCACTGATAATTTTATCGTAAATTTTCAAAATGACATAATTAGATATGATGTATTAATTGACAAATTGTCGGATCACAATACTATTTTGTTGGATATTGTAAATGAAAACAATTTAGTTAGTAAAAATTGTAAATACGTATGGAGTAGATCATTTTCCGAAAATAACTGTAATTATCTTCATGTTATTATGTAATTATTTTATACAGTCCAATACGGAACTTGTAAAAGTGATTACAATTGTCAAGACATGGATGAAAAAATGAAAACTTTGTTCAAAGAAATAAAATATTGTTATGAGGTAGCTTTTCCCAAAAGAATAGTCAAGCTTTTTAATAAAAACAAGCAGAATTGGACGACTCCGGGAACAATGATATGTAAAGGTAACTTACACAAATTGGAAATGCTACAGAACGAATTTCCATGCGAAAAAGACAAAACATACAATTAAACTTTATAACAAATGCTTATGAAAGGTTATAAAAGCAGAAGCAAAGTCAAAATCGTCTAGAAAAATTAAAAAATCATCAAACGACATCAAGAAACATGGAAAATAATTAATAAACAAACTAAGGAAGACAAAGTAAATGACGTGATAATTAAAAAATTTAAAATGACGATGGGTGTACATTTCACGATGGCCTCGAGATAGCGAATTCTTTTAACAAATATTTCTCCATTAAAGCGCATAATATCACTAAAGATTTAAAGATTGACTGCCATAAAATGGAGCTACATTTGCACAAAGTTGAAAAACCTGACAAAGAATCAACTTTTCGTCCAATAATATTTAAGGAATTAAAAATTATAATTATAGGAATAAAGAATAAGACTTCAAAGAACTACTATGACATGGAAGTTAAAATATTAAGAATTATTTTATTTAATGACAAATAAATAAAATTATTGCTACACGTATTTAACTATTGTCTGGGGATAGAAGTATTTCCAAACATTTTAAAAATTGGAAAGATCATTTCTATCTACAAAAAAAGGAGAAAAAACCAATTTAACTAACTATAGACCCATTTCTATTCTACCGGTATTGTCAAAAGTGTTAGAAATTGCAATTAAACATAGAATTACAGACCATTTTGAAAATAATAAAATATTTTCTGATTGCCAATATGGTTATAGAGCTGACCATTGTACAAAGTTGGCGATATCTAATATTTGTACATTATATACTGGATTCTATAGTTGCATCACAGAGTTGCACAAGCATATTCTGTGATCTGTCCAAAGCTTTCGATTGTTTAAGGCATGACATATTAATTAGAAAATCAGAATATTATGGTCTGACTGGAAATTTTTCAAAATCGATCAAATCGTACTTGAGCGACCGACAGAAAATGGCAAGCGTGGATAATAGAATGCCTGATAAGAAGATCACATATATTGGAGTTCCACAGGGATCATTTCTTGGCCCAACATTATTTATAATTTATATAAACGATCAACCATATAGTATGCCCGAGTGGGCCCAAATCAGTCTCTATGCAGACGATACGCATGTTGGTTTTAGCAAACTGTGAAGAAAGGTCAAAATTACAAAAAGCAATGTGAATTCTAGATGAATAGATTAGTAGCAATAGAATTTTGCTAAACACCAAAAAAATTGTAGTGATGAATTACGAAACTAAAACGAAATGAAATAGTGACAGTGTAAAGTCAAATCAAATTTCTTGGATAAATAATAGATAAAACTTTTCCCACAAATACCATATTGAATATGTTTTGAATAAGTTATCATTGGCTAATTACGCTCTACTAAAATTAAAACAGATTGTAAGCTTGAAGACTTTAGTTAATGTTTACTATGCCTATTTTCAATCAATAATAAGTTATGCACTCACTGTTAGAGGTAACGCTGGAAATATAGGCAAAGTTCTAGTTAAACAAAAAAGAGTAATCTGTATAATGTGCGAAGTACAAAAAAGGGAGTCAGCAAGACCCCGCTTTAGTTACCTGGGCATCATGACAATAGTTTCGTTATATATTTATAATTCACTAATTGAGATTCATGAACGAAAAGGTACTATTAACAAGAAATCAGATATACAATTCCATAATTTTAGGTATAAAGATAAATTATCTATACCCAAAACAAGATTGAAGAAAAATGAAGCCCAAGGCGTAAGCATAAAAATAAAATTTTTCAACAAATTGCCTAAAAATGTAACTGAATTGCCTAAAAATGAATTTAAAAGGAAGATCCAACTTTTTTAAAGAGTTCCATATTACTATATAAAAGAATATTCAGAGGAGAAATTTGACGCCATATTTACGCCTGCACCTATTAAGTGTATCCACAGGTGTATCTTATGCATATACAATTTTTGTGGTTTTCTTTTTGTTGTGGTTAATTGAGTTTTTTATTGTAATTAAATGACGTACCTAGGTAACATATAAGGTGAAAAGAAATGGATAAATGAATAAAATAACTTACAAAACAAAGATGTGGTAAAATTTTCTTCATCATTTCATGTGGATTTTTTTCACTGGTTTCTGACAGTTCATTCACTTCTTGCCTGTATTTCTTAAAAAGAAAAACTCTTATTTAATTTTATTGTTGATTGAGAAAAAGATTTCCTATAAAAGTTATAGAGATTCGAAAACATTATTTAGAAGCATGTACTAAAAATTTTAAATGATGTCTATCTTACCGTGAACATATATGTTGACATCGCTAATTTCGCAAGTGTAAGATCAAAATTATCTAGATGGCAATACCGACATTATGAGTATAATTTTTTCAAGTGAATCTCGTTATCAAATAATTATAGAATTAATTTTCAACGTTTTGTTTTAGAGCCAAAGTTAAACATTATCTACACATATTTATGTTTGAAAAACTGACAAACTGACTGGGGTAATTAAAAGACATCGTATTTTATAATACAGATGGAGTATAGGCAAGACTCAATTACCTTCAACGTCAAACTCAAACAAACTCAAATTCAATACTAGAATATCAGAACGTTGGGACTGCATAACTAGGGTTTCATACCATTACTACTTCATTAAAAATAGTCTATTTAAGGAAATCTTATAATTTTTTTTCTATTAACTACATAGGTAATTAATGAAAATTAATAAAAAATGTTCCAGTTTCCCTCTTTGCTCTTGACATCAAAACTAGTCCGTCGAAAGTTTGGAATTAAATATTCGAAATACTTTAAAATAGGTACTTTATTCAAATATAACATTACGGATACAATTCATATTTTTTTTTAAATAACAATAATAAAATAATAATACCTGGAACATGCTGCACACCACCTTCTAGTATCAAATTAAGTAAAGCTGCATGTATTATGGGTACTAGATAATTGACATAGGTGAATACTTAAATAATTGTTTTATTAACAGATACCTACATATATAGATATTTTACACCCTGACACGGTACAAATAGAGATATACATGCACGCAATTATTTGTTTCCGGGCGGGAGTCGAACCCGTAACCAGTGGTTCTGCAATTAGGGTATCTTACCACTTCGGCACTCGGTCGGTCGATATTTATAATTTTTGCTTATTTTCAATATGTGTGTAATCAAATGCAAGAACGTGTATAACGTGTGAGTTTCAAGAGATATATAAACCTTCTGTGACAGAGCCAGACGTACCTACACAAAGTTTCGTTTTTTCTTTTGATGTACGAATTTCTGAAAACAAATAATTCCTTTCTTCTTTTGTCTTTAAAAAATCAAAAGCACCCCGTTACTGAGAATTTCCCAAAACAAATGGTATATTCAAGGATCTAAGAAGTGTACGGACAAGAGGAATTAAAAAATGTTTCAAAGAATATGAAACAATAAAGACGAGTTCATACATTTTATACATAATATATCAAGACACCATTTTTAGAAAGATGTTTTGGCGCAAATTTCATTCTCTGAAATCTTCAAAAATTGCGTACAAATATCTCGCCGCATATTTTGTTCAAGTAAGAAATCTATTGTGATTTATTATAATGTAGGAATACTAAATCAAAATGCTAAGTGATTTCTAAGATCCATTGCTTATCTATACTAATATTATAAAGCTGAAGAGTTTGTTTGTTTGAACGCGCAAATCTCAGGAACTACTGGTTCGAATTAAAAAAATCTTTTTGTGTTGGATAGTCTATTTATTGAGGAAGGCTATAAGCTATATGTTTATAATATTACTATATATCTGTCTGTCTATTTGAGCAAATCTCCAAAACGGCTAAACTGATTTTGATGAAACTTCACAGATATGGAAAGAAAATGGTCAAAAGTGACATACACTACTTTTTGTATGTCTGTATGTACGTCCATCTGTCTATTCGAGCTAATCTCCAAAACGGTTAAACCGACTTTAATGAAATTTCACGGGTATGAAAAGGAGGTCATCAAAAGTTACATACGCTACGTTTTGTCCGTCTGTTTATCTGTACGTCTATGTGTCTATTCAAGGTAATCTTCAAAACGGCTCAACAGATTTTAATGAAACTTTGCAGACATGAAAGAAGGTTGTCAAGAGTGATATTAGCTACTTTTTGTGGCTGTCTGTCGTTTTTCGTCACTGATCTATCGGCGTAGATAAAGCCGAAACTACTAAGTCTAGGAAGCGAAAATTTGAAACAGTGGTTTATTTTATAAAGTGAGTGTTAATTTTTAAGAAAGGAATATTTGGAAATTTCAAATTTAAGTAGGGAGGGGTGGAGGGGCTTTGTATGAGAGTCTTTGTTATTTAAAGTTAGAAACATAAAAATTTTAACATAAATAAATAATAACGTGTTTCAGGGTTTTTGGATTTCCACATTTTATGGGTGGGAAACGGGAGGTGAAAAGTATGGGAGTGTCGGTTTTCTTAAAGGAGTGGGGAGAATGAAGACTGAAAGTTTGAATGGGTGTACCCAATATTAGTTTCAGCAAAAAGTACGTATGAACCGTTTCGAATGTTAATACTACCTAAAACAGAAATGTGTGGTCTACGCAAGCGAAACTGCGGGCGGTCGCTAGTTAATACTACTATTTCAAGTACTTATTTCTTCGTGTTCTTTATAAAGATTTGAGTGCAAGTTTTCCGATTATATAAGAATAATAATTATACCTGGGACTTCCCACAAAGCGCCATCTAGTCACAAATCAAACAGAGCTTGTACTATGGGTACACACGGAACAAATAGACATATTCAAACACTCAAATATTTTTTCAGGGCGGGAATCGAACCCGCCACCTTTGGTTCTACAATTAGGTTCTCTAACCACTCAGACAATCGGTCAGCATAAGAAAAACAAAAGATGAAGTTTGTTTCTTTTACGCACATGTAAATGCATAATGTTATTAAAGATGCCAGCTAATAGCAGCTTTTCTTTGAATACGCAATTCCTTCTCATCGGCCGATCGTATTGGTCAGCAGCTCCCTATGTTCGGTACCTGTCAGTTTCTCTGAAAAATCACGTGGTACATTTTTTTTATTAAGAACTAATCGTCGTCAGCTGCTGAAAGGAGATGTTTTACAATGTATTGGCACTTGGGCTAGGACATTGTACAGTACAGAAATTAACAAGTTTTACTATGAATTCCAGTAATCTGGTCTTGTATATGTACTTGCACAAAATATTTATTTATTTATTTACTAGGAGAAAAAACAGTTACAGGTGTAGTTTAAAATATGCTAAAGTACAATATGAGAAATAAAAATGTTACGACTATAACCTAATAAATATCTCACTGGAAAATTAAATTACAATTAAAAAGAATGAAACTAAAGCAAACGTGCACCACGCAAATAAAGCTGCAGTAATAATAATAATAATAACACAAAAGACAAACATTAATAATAACTTGAATTTACCTATCGTACATACTTAATAGCCTTTTTAATACACGCTTAAATGATTCCTTGTTGGTATTGAACGATTCAATATTGTTACAGAAAATATATATTGAGTTCAACAATTGCAACACTTTGACATGAAAATGGTGGATAAAGAATGGCAATCAAAACTGTCACATATAACACTGTCATGGCCAATGCCAAGGCAGTTGACAGTGTTATGATACCAAACAAATTCTTTACTGCATACATTTTGTTAAAGAAAGAAAGAAAAAAGCATATTTCGTGTATTTTATGTGTGAAAACGGTAGACGTCAAAAACGAAAAATTTGTTCAGAGAAGTCTTCTGTTTAACTGGTAATTTGTTCCTTGTCTGAAAAAAAATCAGTAATTTCATTTAGTAATTACAACTAAGAGTAGCAATCATTTCCATGCCTAGTGTCTGCAGGATATCGTCGGAACAGCATTTATAGAAACACTTAAAAACTTTTCTACTTTGATCTTTTTAATCACAAATTGATTGCAGTTGAAATGAAAGACCATTATGCCAATGTTAATATTTATTGGTTCAGTATATAAATTTCCTTTGCCATTAAATACATTATACAACGAATAGGACGATACATCAATCGACATTATATGGTTAATAATTAAACTAACAATTAAGTTTTACGACATAAACGAACTTCATCAAATCATTCGTGGAACAAAAGACCATTGCGATAATAGTGTGATTAGGCATTTTTAGAAATATGTCGTTTAAAGGTATGGATTCGTTTATTATTGTAATAAAGATATTATTTAATTATTTTTGTAGATGAGAATTTCAATAAATTCGCCGTTCAATAAATTCTATTACTATTCACTTTATTGATTTAATGAACTGAAATGAAAATATTTCACAATTCATTATTTATAGAAAAATCTAGTGTATTGGTTTAAAATACTATAAGCGGTTGTATATCGGTTGTATACTGTTGCGTTCCTGACAGGTCCTAATCGGCATCGTAAGTTATGTGATAGATAGATAATGTGAATTTGTACCGTCGGACGATTCCCGTTTTCAAATATTATTATCGTTTACATGCACGAATAACACGAAATTAAATTAAAAATTATATTATTATGTCAACTCACAACAAACATGTCATAGCTATAAATCTATGTGTCAGGAACGCAAACTCTCGATGGCCGATGTATAGAAGTAATGAATTGATATTATGCCAAAAGTACATAGGCACTAATTAGTAATTTCGTTGAGTGAGTAACATTGCGTGTAAACGACTGCGTTTGTATGTTTCCTTGCTAGTTCTCTTATTATTTATTTTGAGCTGAGAATAGAAGGAAAACAATGGCTTTTATTCCACATCAAGCTTCATAATTCTGCCCTTTCAGTCAATACATTGAGTTTATAACATGAAAGACATCTAACGTTTACTTAAAATTCTAACAAATAATGGGCTTGGATTAAAACTTTAATTTGCGCTGATGGTCATTAAAATTAAAAGTAACAAAGTTCTAAAATAACATCTTAAAAGTTTTTTTTTCTGTTTATTAATTTCCAAGGCATTTATGAAAATTCATCCGACATTGAAATTGTCCCTGTGACGTCATTCCTATGATGGTTTTGTGTACAATATTTTGAACTTTATTTAGTTTAAGATAATGCATTTAGAAAACATCTATCCAGGTGACGTCACAGGGATATTTTATTAATAAATTTTTGGAAAATATATCTAAGGTACATAATTAAATACTTAATTACTATTTTATCTCAAGGGGTCGGAATAAATCGGTTTATATTTTCGGAGAAAAATAAAAGCTTTGTGTTAAAAAAATTTGGTTCAATCCCATTCCAAAAAATATCTTAATACTGACACTTAACACAGACATAAAATCTGACCTTGTTTCACCAACCATACAATGACATATCAGCCCATTAGGCCCCACTGCAAGGGCTTAGGCCTTCATTCGGGATGAGGGGGCTTGGAGCTTAATCCACCATGCTGCTCCAGCGTGGGTTGGTGGGTTTTAACGACTACCATCTGATGATGGTAACCGGGACCGACGGCTTAACGTGCTCTCCGAGACCCAGAATAGTTAGCAAATTAAATTTTTAAAAAACCCACCAAAACTCATTGGATCCACCATCGCTGATCTAATATCGATTAGTTCATATGAAACTTTTCTATCGACTGAAAGTTTCTCTAGTTCAATTTGAACTTGTGTACGGAAAAATAAAAGAAGTTCGCTCTGTGACGATGAAAATAATTTAGAAGTGGAATACACTTTAATATGAAAACAAGAACGATAAGTTCTCCCCTCCGTGATACAAGCTCGACAAAATTTTGCTTAACCTTTAAACAAATTGGTACCTATTTTAGGGTTTACTGTGTATGCTATTACAATATTTATCTAATGGCTATACGTATTACTGTAGTTACTTTGTGATTGGGTACACAATAATGGCAATATTGCAAGTACAAGATTCGATTTTGGTTTTATGTACAATGGTAAATTGGATAAGCTATCGAATAAAACCCGATAAACAGAGTGGCAGCGAAAATGCGATCGCATTAAGTATTAATAACATGTTTGGTAATATAACAACATCAGTAACGTGTGTCACTAAAGCTCGAAAAAATAAAATCTTTAAAATTACTGCAGCTAAGTTCGATTGTTCGTGTTAAAAAAATAACTACAAGAAAATAGATTTTTGGCTCGAACGAAAGCTTCTGCATTGTGCCAGAACACTTCGACACGAATGGGGTTAATTTGATCTACCTCGACGTAATCGAATTTTTCTTGGATACTTTGTTCTCTTGGAATGTGCTTTCGATAAACACCTTTTCAATAACCATATACAATATCAGTCTTAAAATCTACGATAGGACGCTTTCAGTATTTAACGTTGAAAATTTTGGTATTAGTCTTCATTTTCAATTACAAATAACCGACAAACCGTGTGCGTCAAACGATCATCAATCATATATTCTTTTACCTATTTGCAGCCTATTCATTTTTTGTGTAAATGGAAAAATATGTGTATTCAGTTAGAAAATTTCTTCGAAAACACTATTTTCTTGGAATATCGCATTTAAGCAAAACAGATTTTTTATTTTTAAGTGACTTATATTAATATACTTACCTATATTTTTAAAATAAAAAATTGACTAAAATTAATTTTTGTTTTTGTTCATTTTGAATTTCGACCATGACAATGTGTTAAGTATGATGTATTCATTATTCAGAGTACATACATCAAATGTATAGCAACGACGAATAACAATATGGACCATAAATAAATTACATATGCAAAAAGTGAAATATAAAAATAAAATTAAAAATAAATTTCGGCTTTAAGTCATAAAAATAATAAACCTTTGATATACATATTGACGTCCAGTACGTACTAAATTTTTGTTACCGTAGAAATAACTATAAATAAATTACGAATAAAATATTACTTTCCTCGTAATTGAATTGATTGACCGATTGGCCGAGCGGTTAGAGATTTGTGCGGAGCGAAGGGTCGAGGGTTTGATTCCCGCCCGGGACAAATATTTGTGCGCGTGAACATGTCCATTGTCTCGGTGTGAAAAATCTATATATGTGTATATTATAAAGAATATCTAAGTATTTATATCAGTTGTCTGGTGCCCATAATATAAGCTTTACTTAGTTCGGGACTAGATGGCGCTGTGTGCGATGTCCCATGTATTATTATTATAATTATTAAATTATTATTATTCTTAACTGAAAGGAAATTTCAGCAGTACAAAATTTTGAATAAAGTGGCTTATGATGATACATTGTATATATTGTGTATAGACAGACAAAATAAATAGATAAAAATAGATAAAAAGCACGAATGACTCTTCAATAATCCGTTTGTTAACCTTCCGGATTATTTACAGCAGTATACTGTTTTTTGTAATCAATAGATTGGATAAGTAGGATGTGACAGAAAAACCTCAAAAATAATAACATCGATTAATATATATTACTATTATTTAATGCAATTTATAGCGAAGTTAAGGAGTAGCAGGTACAATACGCGCCACCGATGTAAAAGACCGTCGCCGCCTCTGGCGCTCGCTTCCAATCAGCTAGTGTGTACAGCCGGCGGCCTTTTACATCGGTGGCGCGTATTGTACCTGTCTTTGATTGTTTTATTAATGAAAAAGCTATACTAAGTCGCATGGATCAATTTCAAAAAGGAAAAAATAAAACCTCGATAAATCTGTAACGATATGCGAGTAATATGTGTTGAATCCAGATTTCCAATAACACCTTGTATGTATGTGTTTTTTCCGCCAAACGAATCTCGTCCCAATGAAATACAATCTAAATCGCGACTTTTGTCTGTAACTTCACACGTAAATATAAATTCAGAATGTCGATGGAAGCCATTAAGTGGCCAGAGGTGTGTTATTTTGTACTGAATGCAAAATTTTCCGTATAAATAGTCTTCTGTAGCTAAATTTATGACTTAAAATCCGTCAACTGCGTAACGAGCAATTTGCGTAATCGCAACTCCTTTTGTGCTGCCCGTAAAATTTATTATGCTTTTGTTAATTTTTAGAATGAGCTTTGTATCTATGTTTCTCGTAAATGAAAACATTGTAAGTTATGAAATGGATTACTTGAAATAGTTGCAATAATATTATTGTTAGCGTATGTCCGCGTGGCTGAGCTCCCGTGTGATAAAGGTCAGTCGTATTCACTTATTCGCTCTTCGGTTTTATTTCGAGATTTCTCAGCTACGTTTTATATACCCACTCTTGCATGGTCTCTCTGTAATCTGTTTGTTTGTGTTCGTTGGACTCTTTTTGTTGTGGAACATACCCGTTATTTATAGTTCAGTAAAATATTATCAATTCTCATTTGTAGCTGACTTGTGACCTGATGTTTTTCTGACTTAAGTACATAACTATCACTGACTCCGTGCCTCGGAGAGCACGTTAAGCAGTCGGTCCCGGACGTTGTCAATAGATGGCGGTCGTTACAGTTCCCAACCCGCAGTGGAGCAGCGTGGTGGACTTAAGTTCCAAGCCCCCCTCCTCACCCTGGGGAGGCCTAAGCCCCTGCAGTAGGGTAAAAATGGGCTGATGATGATGATGATGATGATGATGAAGTCATTGATAATCTAGTCATTTAAGAATTGTGTCTATGATTGTGTCTCACCGCGTATGCCGCCTAGTTGTATGCATGTTAGTCTTGTAGATTACTATTAAAATAAATGATAACCAGGATAAAATTGAAGGTTTTTGATATTTACCTTCAATTTCAATCAACAGAATATCATAGTTTTATTATTATTTAATTTATCGTAACTAAGTACACAAATTCTATGAAGATGATTCTTACAAAGTTAAAAACTTTGTAAGAATAAAAACTTTTTGTGCTCAACTTTTAGTTACTTTCTCTCAGAAATGATAAAGAATAGACGCGCGGTCCCAAAACAAAGTCTAGTATCCACTTAACCCAATATCCTATTTGACGAGGTCTATCTGCGGTATTTAAGAATCTAACAAGCATAAACCCATTTTGTATGTGAATATGACACTCCTATTTTCTACAATGGTCACGTAAACTTTCTCTATTCGTTTCCAATTGGTAGTGAACACGCTGTTTGTGTACATCAATCATTGTCATCTTACAAAATTGATCATTTAGAATTGAACATAACAATTCAATGCGATTTCGACAGTTTTCAAATTTAGAAAAAAAAACGTTTCACTCTCCAAATATTTATTTGTTTTATTTGTGAATCAATGATTTCATCTGATTGAGCATCTTTTAAAATTGGAAAAAAAAAATATTAAATTCGTCAATCATCCTTTTATTGAGCTACGCTGTTAAATGAGTTGTTAAGTCCTTAGTGCCATCAAGTCTAGTTGATTGTGACAGTCAATAATAACAACAAATAGTATCAATATTGTAATTTTAATCCCAAACTTTCGTGGTATATTTTTTTAAAGTTCTATTTATATCAACGTACTCATAGCTTTATATGCCACTTTTTTCTATGAAATATTGGGTATAAGATTTTTTAAATAATAATTACAACTCTACATAAACATAAAATTAACAATAATATTATAATAATAATACCTGATACATCCGACACAGCGCCATCTAGTCCCAAAAGGAAACAAGTATTATGCTTGTGTTATGGGTACTAGACAACTGATATATTATATATACGTTTATAGATACTTTTACACCCAGACGCGGAACAAATAGACATATTCATGCACATAAATTTTGTTCCGGGCGAGAATCTAATCCGTTACTTTTAGTTCTGCAATTAGGGTCTTTAATCACTCGGCCAATTGATCAGTCATCTAATCAAAATTATACACATGCAAGCAAATTTATATGTTATGTCTTTTTTAACGAAATTGTAATAGTGTAATAAATAATGAGGAAATTATATGACTAGATGAATGAAACCATAGTAAAAATTGTTTCGTATAGCGCAGTGGAATAATGTTCGACATGTTCCAATGGTAATTATACAAGTATCTCAAAAATTATTATGTTAGATACATTTTCGCCTCATCGTGTCATTTCGTGTCATCCTAGCCGGTTGAGACGTTATTGTAATTATTTGATTATATGCCCGAAGCATCTTCAAAGTAACATGGCAAAATAATTAGTTACTTTTAAATTATTCATTTTTGTCGAGAACTAATTTGAAAATTTACAATTCTATAATAATCTTTAGTTTTGGAACTATGCAATTAAACAATATTTCCCGAACAAACTGAGAAACTTTATGACAATAACGAGTACCTACATTAATAGTGCAGCCGACACATCGATATTTATATTTATTTACATGTATAGATGTTGACATATAGAACATGTAAACAATACAAATAGTGGAACAGTGACATATATAATAATTGTAAACTTACTGTAGTCGAAAATCACGTAGACAAGCCATTTGTGGCGGCTAAATGGAACCTTCTTGATGCGAAATGAAACCGCGCAGTGTTCTCACTTACCTACGATTAACGTTACATAAGATAGATTATTTTCAGTCCCACCCCGATCCTCTGAAGAGCAAGTCGAGGGGACGTAATTACGCGATCGCATGAGAACCTCCATAATTATTAACCTTTGCCTATCATGCTGAATTTTTATGTGAAAATGGTAATTGCAAAGGAAATTAAACGCTTTGTGGCCCTATATGTATATTAAGATTGGAGAAAAAGATTATCATTTGGAAAAGAATTATTTTTTCTTTAATATACGTACCGTTGTTAAACACAATAAGCGGAATATTTACGAGTAGTGAATTTTGGATCGCCACCATATATCTAAATATATCGTGGATGTTAGTATCATTAGTAGGTACATTAAATTAATATCTTTGGCACGCCGCTATAACAAAGCTTGAAAAAAAATTTGACTTTAAGATAAGAAATTTAGTCTTATCTTAAAGTCTATTTTTTTTTTCAAGTTTTAAATTCTCGTATGACTGCAACTAGACGATTCAAAATGTTTAAACCAAAACTATCATATAATTGATTTACAAAAATTACCAGTATTCAATATATTAACAACCCTTCAAGTCGATGTTTACTTAACACTAATATGAAACTGAGCATAACTTATTATTCTTAATATTATATTTTTAACCTGCATCAGGTTTAAATGTATATATATATATTACATATATATATTCATATAATTTCTTATAAAAATGCTACGTTTCGATAGAAAAATAATTCCTTATTCAGTTTATAGTAGATACTGAGCACGTTAAAGTGGTTAGGATGCTCGTGAACTACTATACCTGTTAATATGTTTCAATGGGCAAACAATACTTTAAATTGTTTTGGATCTATATATCATTAAAAGATGTTTCGGCGACATGTGCAGAGTGGTGCGCGTATTGCAGCGGCGACTGCGGGAGCGCGAACGACACCCGCATCACGCGGTGCGGCACTGGCGTAGGCGGCTTATATCAACTGGAGTTCTTGGCCACGTAGCGGTAAGGGGCGTGGATGGTCGCCACACTGCCCAGCTGGGAGCGTTCCACCATTTCCCTGGGCGCCTCGGTTGCGGAAGTCCGGTCGCGGCGCTTCTCTTCATGTGTATAGTAGCGCGCAGCGCGCCGGCGATTGAGGCAGAGTACGGTCGCCACCACCGCAAGCAGCGCCACGCACAACAGCATTATACCCGCAATCACACTCAGTTTGGCCTCGAGTGGGGTCGCGCAGGGCTCGAGTCTGGTGAGTGTCAGGTCGCTGAACGCCGTGCCACGCAGGCGCATTGGTGAGTGGCACGTGAGCCGGCGCAGCGAACCATTCAATACAGTGCTAGTCATGTAAAGAAGCGCCGACTTGGCCGCGCAAAAGTCACAGCGCCAAAGATTGTGCTCAAGCTCAATATGCGCGATCGCCTCGAGTCGCTCGAGCGCCGGCTCCTCGAGTAACTCAAGCTCGTTGTGCGATATGTCGAGTCGCTGCAAAAATCTCAGTTTCGACAATACTCGAATGGGAAATTTGGATATTTTGTTCCAAGATATATCCAGTGCTATTAAGTACGAGTTATAAGCAAAAAAGTTGGGCGGTATTTCTTTTATAGACAAATGGGCGAGGCCCACTCCGTGTATTTCGGGAAGTATTTGAAGCACTATGGCTATCTCGTTGAGAGGCAAGTTATTACCGCTAAAGTTGATAGTTTGCAAAGAATCGACGACGGGTGCAAAAGTTTGTAAATGGAACCGGTCCAATTTGTTGTTGCTGATATCTAAGTGATTGAGGGATGTGAGGTTGGTGAGTGCGCCAGGTGCCAGCATCGCTAGTCGGTTACGCGCCAGGGACAGCGCGCGGAGCTCCTGCTGTCGTCCGAAGGTGTTGTCTACCACCACGGGCAGCTGGTTGCCATCTAGTTTTAATTTCTTCAACCTTTTTAGACTGATAAATTCATCAGAATTTAGATATTTGAATAAATTATCTCCTATGTCCAATTCTTCAAGCAACGGCACTAAATGATATATTTGCGTGTTGATTCTACGCAAAGTGCAGTGTCGACACATGAAAATAGTTAAATGTTGTATATCTTTGAATACCTCTGGATTTAATTCTGTCAGTGGATTGTGGCTCAGATCCAAATATGAGAGTTTCGCTAACATTCGAAATAATCTCGGTGCCAGAGCAGTGATGCGGTTGTGCGACAAAGTCAGCGTTTTTAATGCAGTCATATGCCTGAAAGTCTCGCTTGGCATCACGTCTATTATATTATAATCGAGATGTAATTCGGTCAAATTTATCAATCCCCTGAAATTGTCTGTTCCAATTTCAGAAATGTTGTTCTGCTTTAAACTTATGATCTGTAGATTTTGTAGACCCCAGAAGGAATACTGGCCGATGGAAGGTATGTTTGAGTTCACGACGTGAAGCTCTCGTAAGTTAACGAACGGTGTAGGCTGTGTAAAAATGGGACCTAGAGCGATAAAGTTTGGTCGCTCGGGGGGCGCTGAGATAATTATCTTTTGTGCGCGACGATCCAGTAAACCCACGGGGATGAATGTCATATCGCCATTTGTGCACATAATCTCAATCACTTCTTCTTTGGTACTACATCGGCACTCTTCGGGGCATTCGGCGTAAGCAGCTGGCATCAACATCAAGCACAGCACCAGTAGCGCTGCCACTGGCCACAAATGCATACTTCTGTAACAAAATAAATTTTGATAAGTATCGCTTGAGAACCTCAATACATCAAGCCTTTGGCAAAATATTGATTTTTAATAAGTTAGTAAAAATTATTCCTATTAAATTATTGAAAATTGAATCTCTTCTTGTAGCAAACATCGTAAATGTAAACTAGGTAAATCATGTTGTTACTATATATTATTTTAATGTATTAATATCTCTGTTCACCAGTTTCTTCGCAACACTATTGAATAATTAAATTATAATAAGGTCCTATTTATTTTTGACGCCTAAGCAATGTCTTTAAATTGGTATGTAGTAGGTATATCGTACATAATTTGTTATATTGATGTTAGAAAGAACGTGTACGTATATTTATATTACGGCTAGTATAAAGAAATCTAGCGTTCAGAGCAAATTTGTGTATAGAAATAGAAGGAAAAAGAGGACATTTTGAATGTTTTAATATAATTTCTAGTTTCCGAACTCCATTAAAAAAAGAAACCCTTATAGAATCTATTTGTTGTCTGTCCGTCCGTCTGTCTTTCAAGACCCTTTTTCTCGAGAACGCGTAGAGGTATCAAGTTGAAATTAATAATAAATACTTATCTAATAAATAATTAAGAAACCAATATTTTTCGTAGCAAAAGGTTTATTAACTTTGTACTTAAATCGACTTATAATTTTAACAAATTATAGTATTAAATCAAGTTTTTATTTCTCATTCATTATTATAGTAACTAATCATTGAGGTCTATTTATTTAAGTATTAATTTGTCAAATTTAAATGTCCATGATTCAATAATCAACATTCTTATTTGAAAATTTTTTTGTAGACTTAAAAACCCAAGTTTTTCGGCACACGTAAGATCCAGTCTGTTTCGTTTCTTTTCATACACCAATCTTCCCTCCAAAAACAACCGTCTTTAATATACGGAGCTGAATGGAGTTGATAGGTACCTACAAGCTAGCTTGGAATGGAGAAAGTTGAAGGAGGCCTACACCAAAATTATTGAAAAAAAGTGAAGAAGAAGAAGAAGATCTGGTCACATTTCACTGTCAGTCCTCGTAACGTAAATAGCACCCGACAAACAATTTATGCATAAAATTAATATAGTGGGGCGCGCAGGCGGGGATGCGTTTGCGCTACTGCCGTAGCGTAGCATCACGAGTAGTGGATTTTAAAGGCATTTTAATGCCAGGTGATTGTACCGTATATCTGGCAGATCCGGCGAAAATTATGCCAGTTACCCGTTACCCATTACCAGGACCAGGATCCGACCCACCTCTAGTTATATGCCCGTGATTGGGTCACAAAACCTTTGTACATGTACTAGCTTTCAACTGTTATCGTCTCGTAGATTCGGAGAAAATAAGCTGTGTCAGACCGATGGACAGACAGATAAATGACGCACCGATAAAAAAAATCAATAAAAGCACACAGACGCACTAAAAAAGTTTAGACACTTTTACGAAATTATCCAATCAATCTGCGCTTGAAATCAACTTTAAGTACCTACTTTCGCGTTCCTATTCATGTGTGAATGCAGGTTGTAAAAAAGAACACAATCAAGAAGAATATATATTTTTCGAAAAATATAAATAATGTATGTTTCTCCAAATGTTTACGAGTGCGTGACCTCTTAATGTGTTCGTTGCGTCGGTTATGGGTTCCTTACAAGCCCCAAATGTAATTAGTTCCATTTGTACCCATCTTAATGTTCGCCATATAGGCGTGAAAGGCTGTGTATGCGGGATCAAATTCATACGAATATGTTCCCTCAAGTAAGTCGACATCACTTAATACACAGCGAATTGGGTACGAACCAATAGACCTTCATATACGTATGACTAACGACTTTCAGCGGATTTTAATCTTAGAAAATAATTTCGTTTTTCTAACAACGTATCTATATTCTCAATTAATTTCTACCTTTCTTATACTGACACAGTACAGTCTTTGTTTTAAATATTTATACATTATACTAGTTGTTTTCGCTTTTAATATTTCACTCATTGTTTATTCATATACTCGTAGACTGTTTGCAAGGTCGAGTACTCAAAATGACTACCCTATTTCCAGATTTTTCGGGAATGTTTTTCATTATTATAGGTTTGTGAACATGGTATTGTTTGGGTTTCACTAGATGATACATAAATTGAAATTCTCTCTGTCTAAGTATATGCCGCAGATGCTTTTACCTCATCGTTTTGCTCTAGTTGGAGCTTAAATTGACAAAACCAAACAAAAAAAAGCGTACTTTTTAAATTGTTTCTAATAATTTTAAGATTATCTCTTTCAATAAGGACTTTAGACGGTATTGCACATTTGCCTCGAAACCCATTCTAATGAATAGTAAACTTTTCCTTTTAAAAATTATTATGTTGTTTGTGTGTAATATAATTGTCTTTTTCTATTAAAATTCAGTTTGGTAGATGTAAACTACATAATATGCCGTTAATTTATATATAGTAAACTTCAACTTATGAATAGCCAAGCTGACAGACAGACTAAATTATAAAGGACTAATATTACTTAGGTAACGGTTTCTTATTAGGCGTTAACGATGCTTAATCTCAAACGTGTGTTAAAAACGTACCAAATAATGTAATCCCTTAGGTAGATAAAGATATATTTTAAAATTATCACATAGATTCTTGCAAAATAACAAAGTTGACGCTCTTGAACGAATTTGTATTCCCAGTAGAGTGTTGTCAATACTAATAAGAAGGTGCTTTAAAAATGTATACGCCATCAAATTTTTTTCAGGATTACCTCTCGAAAGGATAATTAAAAAAGTACTTGGGAAGTAACAAAAAACTTTCTTCTCTTTCTACATTAGACATCGCTTCTTCAATATTTTGATAAACATTTCAATTTTAAATGTTCGAAATTTATTACTTTCGTAACAATTTTCAAGCTTCACTCTTTTCCTACTGAAATATTTATAGATTTTAATTTATCAATTAGTCGTAAAAGACAAAATTCGGTCAAGTGCGAGTTGGACTCGCGTGGAGGGAGTTCTGTACTACAAATCAACACATTCATGTTTTCCTGTAAATTATGAGTCAGGTTCAGTAGTTTCGGATAGAAGGGGCAATGATGGATATTCATATACTTTATTTAATATCTTGTAAACTATGCATATCAAAATCAAATAAAATATATTCATTTTTATCATAACACTTTCATTTTATTTGTCACGTGACGTACTTGAGAATGGTTTTCTTATTACTTATCCCAAAATTAACCACCGAAATAATAATTAATTTGTCGTTTAGGTTTTACTATGAAACATAAGTGAAAACTTATATTTTTAATTTTTTTCAAAACCTTCGGATAATACTTTCATAGATAAAGGGGGAAAGGTAAATTTTCCTATTAGTTACTTAATTTTAAAAATATTAATAACTGTACTCGTGTTTGTATGTGTCCCATGATACACTTGAGACAAGTTTTTTTTTTTTTGTACTTCAGTGATTGGGTCACCTGACTCAGTATATATACCAAAATTTGACTTTTTTCGCCCATATATTCAGAGAAGATAGGATGTGACAGCTTCTTTATGAACCCGGTTTTTCATCCGGATATACAAAATTTTTAAAATGAAGATATTTGAGGCATCTATAAAGTTAATTTAAACATTTTCAAGACCACGATAAAGAACTACAATGTATCAGAAACGGATTCCAACAAGGCACATTGTCTAACTTTTTCGTCGTTCAAAAACTAATTAGCACGAAAAGGTCGTCTACACAAAGAGCGACGCGACAAAAAGTTCGCTTTGTAATTGCAGTTAAGCGATCTCCGGGGCCGTGTCGAATAAATCAACGGGAATGAATGAACGCGAGAAAGTGTAAAAAACTTGCCTAAGTCCTGGGAGCTACTAACGAGATTAGGCTGTAGTGAAATATGCGCCTCGCTTTGTCCGCTGAATCCAAAGCCCACTGAAAAATAACGGCTAGATAACAAAAGGCTTTTTGACACCGCGAGACTGAGCGGCATCAATTTCGCGAGATTTCAAAATCCCCATTTCACCTTAATGATACACGAAACCTCCACCTGAAGTTAGATATCGCCACTTTTCGACTATTCAGTAAAAAATTTGCAACGATAAAAAAATTAAGCATTTTGTCACTTTTTTAACGAGTAGTAGGTTTTTTCCGCTGTTTTCATACGTTAAATATAAAACCAATTTCGTGGCGCAAAAAATTTATTCAATCGAATTTTTAAATTTTTTATTTCCCGCTATCCAAGGGAACTTATTGATTTGGGTCTAATTTTCGAAAATCGAGTTTTTATCAGATCTCCACTTTTTGAGGTCCAGGGAAGCCATTCTTAGCATTTTCGGCTAAACGTCCGTATGTGTGTGTACGTAACTTATTTGTCGTACGATATCATGAGAACGGATTTACTGATTAAGACCCGCGATACGGCGTTAGGAAGGGTTCATCAAGACGTAGATTTGATTAGGTTTTAAAGTCAATCGGTCGAGCTGTTTCAAAAATATTCAAAAATAAACCTCAAAAGAAATAAAAATTTTAAAGTTTTTTTTATAAAACTTTGAGATTTTCAACCGATTCCCTTAAAACCTCATATACGTTTTTTGTACATAAAAACTGCGTCAGGTGCCGCCAAAAATCAAATCAAATCAAAATCGAACGACGCGCTCAAAATATAATGCAGTTCTCAAATTCCCGAAAACGTGTTTTTTAAATATAACTTTGAGATTTAAAGATCAATCGATTTTTGGTCTACACAAAAATTTTGTGCTCACAAAATTACATATAATTCCGCAAATTCCATTAAAATCGAACGACACGTTCAAAAGATATCGCATTCTACAAATTTCCGAAAAAGTGTTTTTTTAACATAAGTTTGAGATTTTACGACCAATAGATCTTTGGCTTTACATAAAAGTATTGTGCTTACAAAATTACATATAATGCCGTAAATTGCATCAAAAGCGTTCAAAAAATATCGCAGTTTAAAAATTCCAAAATAACGTTTTCTTTTCTTGAGCTCGAAGAACTCTAAATGTATAGAAATTATATTTTTTAACTAGCATAACATAACTTAGAAATTTTGTTACCAATAGATTTTTGGCTTTACGTAATAGTTTTGTTCTTACGAAATTACATATAATGCCATAAATTGCATTCAAATCAAACGAACCGTTCAAAAAACATATTTCCAAAATAACATTTTAGTTTGATATGTCCCAAGTTTCTAAGAAATCTAAATGTATAGAAATTCTGTTTTTGGGCTTGGAGACCTCGAAAAATTAATATTAGGAGCTCGTAGAGCTCAAATACCACGAAAATCGATATTTTGAGTTCGAAGAGCTGAATAGATTTCTAATTTTTGAGCGCCTTGAACTCGAAAATAGCGGGAAGTTTCATTTCATATTTTTAAGGTGATGCTTTAAAGAATGAAGATAATTGTAGGAACATTAATAAAACACGTCTTGTACATTATTGTAGTTAGGTATGTGATAAAGTTACAACGTTTTATTACCATAAATATTCAATAACTCAATGTTGAAGAAATCTTCCTCCGTCTGTTGGGCTGCGCGTTATAATGCTAAGGGATCTGAGTTTAATGGCTGATATATTGAAATGTAGAAACTTTATTAAAATTAATATCTGAATCCAAATTTATGGAGGATATTAAAATATTAGTATAATACGTCCGACCAACTGTGGCCGACTTTCAAAATCGTTGTACAGATTACAAGTATAAATTTAAATAATATGTTTTACTCGTAATTGGTCAGTGGTTGTGAAATTATAGAATTGCAATAGTTTTCAATACGTACCGATTAGTTTGTGCGCAACTGAAAAGTGCTTAATCAAAATCAGTAGAAAATAGGAAAAGCAACTGTCATCATTTATAAGTAACGTATTTTTATATTACACGCAGAAATTCAAGAATGAATAATACTATATCGGACAATGCATAATTTCATAAATGTTTCCACTGCTTTGTTGTACTGACAAGTCGTTTTGGTGAACGTTTTATATTAAAATACCTTTAGTCCGGTCGTGGGACACTAAATTTTACTAAAAGGTTTTGATAATTCTAAAGTTGTTCGTTTTTGGTGAGTGGATAGATAAAGTGCATGGTGAGCTACTGTCAAAAAGTTAGAAGTTTTAGGGCTGTGCTAAGGGAATGGCTTAGGTTTTCCTTAATATTTCGTGTAACACAGTGTATATAGAATTAAAATTTGAAATTTTAATCCTACTAATATTAACTCACAATGCACTTTATCTATCCACTCATTAAAAAACGAACAGCTTTAGAATTATCAAAACTTTTTTATGAAATTTAATGTCCCACGACCAACTTATTTTTTTAAATTTTCGTAGTATCCCTTATGTTATCTTTCTAAAAAATTTACAATATGAGGTTAAGATAGTTCTAATTAAAAACCAATCAAAATTTCAAATTTTAAATCTATATACAGCGTGCTACACGAAATATTAAGAAATACCTAGTTACACCCTTAGCACAGCCCTAAAACTTCTAATTTTTTGACCATAGCTTACAATCCACTTTGTCTATCCACTTATCAAAAAAGGAACAGCTTTAGAATTATAAAAACTTTTTTATGAAATTTAATGTCCCACGACCAGACTGTTGTTTTTATTTAATTTTCGTAATATCCCTTATGTTATCTTTCTAAAAATTTTACAACGCGAGGTTAAGTTAGTTCTCATTATGACCCAATCAAAATTTCAAATTTTAAATATATATACAGCGTGCTACACGAAATATTAAGAAATACCTAGCCACATCCTTAGCACAGCCCTAAAACTTCTAACTTTTTGACAATAGCTCAGAATGCACTTTATCTATCCGCTCACCAAAAACGAAGATCCTTGGAATTATCGTAAGTAATTTTTCTCTGGCTACGCGACTACTTTCACAATAAACATTTTTAAAACGTTCTATATAATAATAATTATAAATTTTGGTCGAAATGAAATATTTCGATTCCATACACGATACGAATCCAAATCAATACGAATGAAATCGGGCACAAGATAAAACAATTCTGCAACATGAACAATAATCGGCTTCGCCTTTTTTTCCTATTTCACTTATTTATTTTTCGTAAAAATAAAAGAACGTGATGACCCAACCCCAAAGGATTACTGGCAGAAAGAAGAAAGAAAGAAGTCCTGGCATTCACAAAATATAAAAATAAAAAATGAAAGACATACGCCGGCAAGAACTAGGGTAACATAAATTGGTAACCGCGGAAGTGCGAACGGAACACGTAGCATGACGACAAACAGATAGCGAGACGGACACGCGAATCGGCCGATCCGTCTCTGGGGACAGAGTAATCAACACCTACCATTATCTCCCGGGGAGTCGCCGCTACCTGCCCATTACGTCCCCCGCAACCCAAATAGCCGCCCTAATAACGGAAATGGTGCCGTTATCTATACCCGTTGCAATGCGACGGATTTTGTGATACAATATGATTTATAGTTGATCATTTTTTAACGTTTCGACAGGGAGATCGGCGTTCAGCGTCAGACCAAACTGTTCTGCATCATTATTCACTTAACTCAAATTTTTACTGTACCTGCCACCCTGCCAGGTTTGTAAGCCGAACGCTTGCACCATTTAAATAAAAAGCAAAAACAGTTCAGTAAAGGATTTTCATTCATTTTTTCCGCTCTATAGCAACAAAGCGTCGCTTTGTTCTGGATATTTAGTACAGTTATAATGAAATTGCAGCGTAGTTGGAAGAAAAACTTTTTGTAAACTTGTACAAAGGGATCAAAACGTATTTATATTGATGTCATTTTCATTAAGTGCGAGAGAGCCAGCGTCTTTGGCTACAAACCCAGCTACCTGATGAGGCACCGTTTATCGCTTGTGGTCGCACTTCTAGGTACTATCTCGAAATAAACTTTTTTAAGGCCATTAGAAATCATTTGATTTCATGTCTGACGTAATTTAATATTAAAAGCCTCCAAACTCAGTATATTTTTTTGACATGAAGCCCTTGCCGTAACTAATTGAAATTTCACAAGTACCTAGTATCTATACAATAGAATTTAAGTGGGTCTCGAAGTTTTTTGTTACGTGAATTTTTAAAGTTAAAACCCCTTAAAGTAAAGTGAAGCAAGGTATCATCCAAATAAAAACAGTTCACTGTTTATTTATTGTTTTAGAAAATAATTAGCCTGACTTAGAACTGTAGTATGTAATAATAGGCCTATTAATTGTTCACATTCACAAAAAAAGGGGAAAAACTAAAAAAATGCATCATTTCACTAACGAAAATTTTTGAAAATTGCAATTTTCTCGAAAACTATAAATTTTTGCGGAACATACATAGGGGCTCTTAGAGTAGCCCCTGGACTCCTCTATCGACGGTTTTCGTTAACGAAAGTAATCATACAAATCACTTTAGACCAACGATATACGCAAAATTCATAGTTGCGCAACGTTAAGCGGAAAAATTGTCTTAAAATTCCATTGAGCAATTTTACTTGAGCTTCATAGGAAAATCGAGTAATTTTCTTAACTTTCATAAGCAGATTAAATAAAGTACATACGTCGGTCGCCCATCCATAGATATATATTTTTTGTTGAAAGAAAATTAAAAGCTCTTAATTTTATAATACCTATTATTCTTTTTCTATTCTTTGAATATTTAAAAAAAAAACTGGTAATGTACGAGTCGAACTCTCGTAGAGAGGGTTCTGTACCATTATAAATCCACGCATTAGCTGCTATGTATTTTAAAATTTAAACTTTCTCCTCTTTCACATAAGTAGGTTACCATAGTAATTAAGTTATTATTCCTGAATGAAATTAAGCAAAACATTTTTTTAAAGTATTATTTCGTCACGAATATTTTTCGTTTCCTGTGGAAATTAAATACATAGGATTTTCCTTGTTAAATATGAGTGACACGCTAAGATTCGTTTTTATTTTTAATTTTTTTGACTCAGTAGTGTCGGCGATACTTGGAGACATGCTATATTATGACATAAATTTAATTCTATTTTTAAAATAATAAAAAAAAATTAGAAGTGTTTCCCATGACGAACTGCATTCGATAAATCACATGATGCATTCAAAATTTTTATTTTACTGATTTAACCGCTAAAACGAGAACCTGTTTATCACTTGGGTAAGTATTGTTCAAACTTTTAAATCGTCAAGAATTACAGTTGGTTTTGTATTTATTCTTTAAGTTATTATCTATCTAGAATGTAGTAATTACTGAGAGGAACCGACGAGAAGCTCAGCAGTTATTCTTTTCAAAATGTTACAAGTATTAGCAATAAATATATACAATTATAAAACTATAACACTCCGAAAAATTAAGAAAAAATATATAAAGCAAAAAACAGTAGATCGAAATATGGCGACCGCTTAAAGTGACGTCCAGACTTACCAATCACTTAAGGAATCATCTACTGTGTAAAAGCCCTTTTCAATTATCATTTTTTAATAGCAAATTTAAAATTTTTGGACTTTTGGTTCATATAAATATTTTATTGTATAGTTATCTACATACAACGACGAATTGACTAGAAGCCTTCTTCTGTGTTTACCGTCTTACCACTCATACTCTAGCTAGCTGGTGCCAGATAACGAGTTTCAGTCCGCGAGGTCCCCCGCGCGCCGGTCATCATCCCCGCGAAATTTCGTTTGACATTTTTGATACTGTGAACTGATATTTGTGACTCTATTAAAACCGAACGCTGCTGTCAAATTAATTTGCTATAACGCCTTTGAGTTTTACTTAACAATTTCACAACTCTTTACAAAAACGGTATTACACAATAAATGAGGCTTTGTGTTAACTACAAACGTCCCGCCCTGACTCCTTTTATTTATTTTCTATTGTGATCAAACCTTCAAAGGCAAATGATATCATTATTCGCGGTGTCATTTGTGAAAAGAAATGCCAAAAACGTATTTTTAAGTAGGTATCTGTATTTATAAACGAAGAGCAGCGGTAGAAAAGAATTACGCTACCGACTGCCATATCAAAAGATGTCATTATATATTTTCGGTTTCTAATTTCGTTCGGTCGCTATAAGAAGTGAAAAAATTAACCACCAAATAATAACCACCAAGAATATCTGATAAAAAAAGCAGTAGATAATATATATATATAAAAAAAACAGCAACAACATATTTAGAAAACCCAGCTGTTTAAAAATAAATTAATAGAAAAAAGACAAAAAAAAACCCTGTAAAATGAAAATATGTGTGGAGATGTTCTCTCAAAGTTAAAATATATATATAAATTTGCACAACAAATATGATTTGTAATTTACTGTAATACGTTATATGACATTCAAATCATATTTATATAGTAGTGTATTTTTATTCACATTTCATAAATTATTGAGTTTGTTTTCTCTTTTTAAATAATTAATTTTTACGCAGTCGAGTTTTTACTCAGGTTAGGGCGATGGTTCAGGGCTACTCAAGCATGAATACGTTAAAGATATTTCAGCTCATATTCAAAAAGTAAGGACGATTCCCTACAGAATCACAGATGTTCATAGACATATCGCGTTGTGACAACAAAAATGTGAGCAAAGAAATTCACTCCGTAAACAAAATATACACCAGTTGATGTTTTGATATATTCGCAATGAAATAGAATTATGTGTGACCTAAATGTAAAATATTCTGAAATTACATTTCACGTGTCTTTAACAAGATGTTTATTTAAAACGATGATAATGACATATGGTTAAATCATATAATGAAATATGTAGTTAGCTATTAAGATATGAAAAACCTATATTTTTAATACCTGCATACAGAAAGTTTTAAAATAGTATTTATCACATTTGACATTTAAAGATTTGTCTTTAAAATAAAAGCTCCTTTAAAAGAAAATTTTTACGTGTAGTTTATAGTACCCTACGTCTCCGTCATCCAAATAGACTATTTATTCATACTTTGTGCTTGCAAATTCGCGCTAAATTGCAAATTCACTTCTATCCCCGATATAACTCCGTCATTTAGTAAATAACAGTTTACTCAGTTAGTGGGCTAAAAACAGAGTTCAGATATTCAAATTATTCGTCTAAGCCACAGAGTAAATTAATTTGACAGCAGCGTTTGGTTTTAATAAAGTCATAAATGTCAATTCACAGTATCGAAATGACATTACGCAATTTTGCGGGGTTGAAGACGGGCGCGCGGGATTTCACGGGGATG
Organism: Luffia ferchaultella; assembly: GCA_949709985.1. Lineage (NCBI taxonomy): Eukaryota > Metazoa > Arthropoda > Insecta > Lepidoptera > Psychidae > Luffia > Luffia ferchaultella. The sequence goes on along the minus strand of OX453243.1, from coordinate 24,094,794 downwards.
CAGAGACCTTGCGCACTGAAACTCGGACTAAAACTCGTCATCTTTCATCAGCTAGCTAGAGTATGAATGGTTAGACGGTAAACACAGAAGGGGGCTTCTAGTCAATTCATACTTTTTTGGGTCTAAGCCATATCAATAACATATATTTTCTCCTTTTGTAACTTTCCCCATAAATTAATTTCCTTAATAAACAACCCTTATTATTCTTCTAAAAATTTGAAACACATTGATATTCTTTTGCAACAATTGCATATAATTATATTTAATTACCTAAAAATTGCTAATTAACATGACGTTTGTCCAAAAATAACAAGCCACAGACCTTGACGCGTAATAGCGTTGGTTAAAAAAAATTAAGGACGCGTACACACAATTAATTGAATAATTAATGAGCTGAATTTGCTGAAAATATGTAAATTTACTTTTTTCCGTGATCTGCATAAAAGGAACGCCGGTCTCGTGTTTTATGAAATTTGTTTTCCACTCGACCCATTATCAAACTTTTGTGCGTTGTGTAAGAATTAAAATAAGCATGGCATAGTTAGCATACTTACTCAAATCTTATAAAGTTTATTGTCGGGTACAAACATTTTACTGTTATTCAATACTTTTTAACTATAAACATCTGTACACATAAAAAAATCTTTTGGGGGGGGGGGGGGGGGTAAAGAAAGGTTAGTACTGGAATGGGTACGTAGGACAGAGAAATTAAAAAGGGAAAAAGAAGGTAGGAATAGAAATTGAGTAACAAGAAAACAAGGGTTAGAGACAATTTTATTAATATGACGAGGAGTGATCGGAGTCAATGCCGAAAACTTGGCCCGTAGGCCGTTTTTGTAAATACATAATAATAAAAAATAATAAAACTAAAGGAGTGTTTTGGATGCTGATCTCATGTATTATACATTATTACTAATCTATCTTATAAAATCGCGAAAGGCCCAGTAGGACTCGCACGCTAAGGATTCGTACTATTGATTTTTAATTTTCATTGCCAAACACTTAAATTTTTAGAATTCGTTGTATAAGCTATTAAAGAAATGAGTAGCGAAACACTTCATGTCTTGGAATACGAAAATGAGAATGGCCTATGGAAGCATTCAGTTGTGCTTATATAATTATAAAATATAGTTTAAACCCCGTTTTGTATACATCACTGGGTCCTCGTAAAGTCGTTAGTTTATAATAAATTTAGCGAAATTGTAAACTGACGAAAGATAGTCAACGGATAGGTAATAATACCAATACGAACTTATGGACCAATCAAAGTAGTTATTTTCTGAGATACTATCGCCAGCTAAATAGGATATTTGACTATTATTAAATGCATTTCTTATATTTATGAAGAAAATATAAAAATAAACTTTATAGGATAACAAAATTTATAAACAAAATTATCATATATTCGGTTGAAGAACATAGAAATTATAAGTTATTAAAATTTTATCTCTGTATTTTAAATGACCTGACATCTCACATAGGTACAGTTACAATCAAACTTTATGGCCTATGTGAACATAGGCACAAGTCGCGTCGCAGTAACCAGTTTTAGGTGTAGCAAGACGCAATGGAGCGAGGGGTATATAACTGTATCTGCGCAAGCACACTTATAGCACACTTGTATTCCGATCCACCATAAAGTTTGAGGCGAACTATATAAGCCGTGCGGTATTGCCCTCTTTGTCTAACAGGAAATTTTAAACGTTCAAACTTTGTTAATATTTTTTTTTAATTCTTTCATTTTTATGATATGTTTAGGAAACTCTTCCATATAAAACAATAAAAAAAAAATTGTCAACAAGCCAACTTTGCCTTGACCGATGCAATTAGCGTTTTTAATTGTTTTTTTTTTCACTTGCATATTCACACGACAATGTTCACGGAAAATGTATTTTAATAACGTTTTAAGTTTTTTAGCTGGCGATAGTATCTCAGAAAAACTATGAGCCTATTGGTCCATGAATACATGTTCGTATAGGCCAATCACAATTTTTAGCCAGTTTACAAGGTCAGTAATCGTATAATGAATTGAGTTTACAATTATCCGGTCACACATATATACTTCATATTATTATAGTACTAGCGACCGCCCGCAGCTTCGCTTGCGTAGACTACAAATTCCTGTTATGGGTACTATTAACGTTCGAGATGGTTTATACGTACTTTTTGCTGGAACCAATTTTGGTCACACCCATTCAAACTTTCAATCTTCATTCCTCTTCCACCCTTTAAAAAACCGATACAATTTTGCATCTCCCGTTTCCCACTCTTAAAATGTGAAAATCTAAAAATTCTGAAACACGTCATTATTTAAGTCCCTCCATTCCCATCCTTAAGGTTGAAATTTCTAAAAAAGCCTTTCTTAACTTTATAATGCTCAAGTTATAAAATAAACTTATGTTCCAAATTTAAGCTTCCTAGACTTAGTACTTTCGGCTGTACGTCAGACAGATAGACAGACAGACAAACACAAAAAGTAGCTTATGACACTCTTGACAACCTTCTTTCACATCTGCAAAGTTTCATTAAAATCTGTTCAGCCGTATTGGAAATTAGCTCGAATAGATAAAATTGAATTGAGTAGACGTACAGACAAACAGACGGACAAAAAGTAGCTAATGTCAAATATCTTGACAACCTTCTTTCCCGTCTGCAAAGTTTCCTTAAAATCTGTTTAGCCGTTTTGGAGATTAGCTCAAATAGACAGATACACGTACAGACAGACAGACGGACAAAAAGCAACATTTGTTAGTTTTAACGACCTTCTTTTCATATTCATTGATGTTTCATTTAAATAGGTTTAGACATATGGACGTACAGATAGACATACAAAAAGTTCTGTATGTCACATATGGAAAGGGTGTAGTCAAAAGATTACATCCTGTTATATGCGTAAAGTTTCATCAAAATCGGTTAAGCCGTTTTGGCCGAAGCCGATTTGCTCGAATAGACAGACAGTTCGTTTTCATGTATATAGCCTATAACTCTCCGCTAGAATCAGGCTATCAAAGGCAAAAAAAAATTTTCTAATCCGACTGGTAGTTTCAGAGATTAACAAATTCAAACAAACAAACGAATGAACGAACGAACCAACCAACCAACAAACAAACAAACAAACAAACAAACAAACAATCAATCAATTAATTATTCAATCAATCAATCAATCATTAAATCAATCAGTGCGCGCGACGGAAGCTCTCAAAAGGAATAATTTTTCCCGTTTTTGCAACATTTTTCATTGATGCTCTACTCCTATTGGTCGTAGCGTGATGTAGTATAGCCTATAGCCTTCCTCGATAAATGGACTATCTAACACAAAAATAATTTTTCAATTTGAACCAGTAGTTCCTGAGATTTGCGCGTTTAAACAAACAAACGAACAAACGAACGAACGAACGAACGAACGAACAAACCAACCAACCAACCAACCAACCAACCAACCAACCAACCAACCAACAAACAAACAAACAATCGATCAATCAAACAATCAATCATTCAATGAATCAATCAATCAATCTATCTATCTATCAAACAAACAATCAATCAATGAATCAATCAATCAAACAATCAATCAATCTGTCAAACAAACAAACAAACAAACAAACAAACAAACAAACAAACAAACAAACAAACAAACAAACAAACAAACAAACAAACAAATAAACAAACAAACAATCAATCAAACAATCAATCAATCTATCTATCTATCAAACAAACAAACAATCAATCAATAAATCAATCAATCAAACAATCAAACAATCAATCAATCAATCTATCAAACAAACAAACAAACAAACAAACAAACAATCAATCAAACAATCAATCAATCAATCTATCTATCTATCAAACAAACAAACAAACTCTTCAGCTTTATAATAAGTATTTCTATTATATAGATTAATAGATTATAAGATAATAAGAAAATAAGATTTACTAAAAACCGTATCAAAGTCTATTGGTTTGGAAGTAAAAAGACGAACAGAGGCAGACAGCGAATTTATTTTCTCCCGCTATAGTATTCATATTTCGATAAAAACTGCTAAGATATTAATTTAAATTGTGTGGTGTAAAGGGCAATTATAATATGCATGAAATGCTTAAGACAACTAACGTATTTAATTTGATAAGGATTAATATCAAGTTTAAAAAACATCTTCGCAAATAGTTCATAATGTTAGAACAAATTTGATTGTCATAAAAAAAATTTTAGTAAGTTAACCTTAAAAGATACACATATGCTGTCGCGGACTTTTGGTTAGATCTTTTAAAGGGGAACAATTCCGTAATACATGATTTTTGGTTAACATCAACCGTTTACGCAGCGCACGCGACGGAAGCTCTCAAAAGGAATAATTTTTCCCGTTTTTGCAACATTTTTCATTGATGCTCCACTCCTATTAGTCGTAGCGTGATGTAGTATAGCCTATAGCCTTCCTCGATAAATGGACTATCCAACACAACCATAATTTTTCAATTTGAACCAGTAGTTCCTGAGATTTGCGCGTTCAAACAAACAAACAAACAAACTCTTCAGCTTTATAATATTAGTATAGATATATTTTTTCGCACTAGGGCTAAAGCAATTATTCGAAAGTAAGTTGAAATGATTGAAATAATAAGTAACGAAAATATTACGGCGCTATCAACAAACACAGTAACAAGTGCAAGTAACAAGTTGGACTTTTTGGTGTTGTTTGCTTGTTCACGCAGTTACGTGCGACGTCGCGCGTGGTTTGCGTGATTTGTCATAATAAAAATATTCTCACGCATATCAGGTCCGCACATATTGAGGCTATTCACAAGCTATATATAACATTTAATAAACCACTTGGTGTATTATGTCACGGTAGGTACGCTTACCGAGTCCTCCATTTTTAATATACTCGGTTCTGATAAACTCAAGTTCTCTGTAATACGAGTATCGTTTAATACATCAACATCTCATTCGCTTCTTTGTGGAGGCGTTATTATGCCTACAAAGTAATAAATTCCAATGAAGTATTTCAAGATTGTGTTACGTAATTACGAAGTAAATATGTTTCAATTTGTTGTTATAATATAGTATGTTTATTAGCTCGAAACTAACAATTAATTACGAAGAATAAATATTACATATAATATTATAGTGTTCAATTTGGATTCTTTACTTTTTGATTCGAATGTGAAACTGTTTATTTCTTTTCAATATAAATATATTAATTGCCAAGTGGCAAGTGACCGAATGACCAAGTGGTTAGAAAATCTAACGGCGGAGGCAAAGGTACCGGGTTCGATTCCTGCCAGGGACAAATATTTGTGTGCATGAACATGTCTCTTTATATATGTATATATCATAAAGAAAATTTAAGTACGTATATCAGTTGTCTAGTAACCCATAACACAAGCATATTACTTGCTTACTTTGGAACTAGATGGCGCTGTGTGGAATGTCCCATGTGTTATTATTATTATTGTCATTAATTGCGACATATTTCTATGATGTCTTTCAGTTGACGTGGATGCTGGAAAACTCTGCACATTTTTAAGACTTCTTTCCAAATCATCCAAATGAAATGAACTTAAAACCTTCACAGCATGTATTGACTTCGTGACTGCAACACATGCTGTAAAAATTGTTGACTGTATTGCTATTGTAAATATATATGCTAAATCTTACGTTACTTGAACAGAGCGTATGTTTTTTTTATAGTCTCTAGACTAATAGGTACTAAGGAAGGATTTTTGGGAATTCTGTCTCTAAGAGGTTGATATATCGGATCTAGGGTTGTATGAAGATCCGCCATTTTAGATTTTAAGTACATCAAATTAGTATTTGACCTTTTGGGTCTGGAACTAGATACGTCGTATTTTAAGATGTTAATAAAAACCCTAAAGGAAACCAAATACAGGATGATTGTTTGTGCGGGACTTTCGTCATTATCAAAGTTTAATGGAATTTATTATTTAGCCATTGTATTGTTGACCAAAGCCATTAGAAGAGAGTAGCATTTATGGAAATTCAATTCTTGAGTGGACAAAATAGTTATTTAATTCAATTCAGTTAAAGTAAGCAAGCAGATAAAATTAACCTCCAAGTGTTTTTTTTTATAATAGAAAAGTTATAAGTCATATCATAGATAACAATTTCACTATAAAACCTTAAATACAGGAAATACACTTAAAAGCCATAACTTCGTTTAATTTACAGAAGAAAATATTTGAATAGCAAAGACGAAAGAGTCGAAGCGTTCAATAGTTGTAATTTCCGACACATTATTCAAATAACCTAAAATTGAGAGTTTTACAACAAACAGCTCTCGATAAATTTGCCGAGAGATTGGACGCGGTCGACCCTTGAATAACAAGTAGGTATTAAAACCGACCAACAAGCCACTTACAATCTTCTTAAACAATTCATTAAATTCCCGTCCCGGGCAAACACGGTCTTAAATGAGTTATCATACCTCTTTCACTGTAAGTGTTCCATTACGCGTTTATTTGCGTAGGAAGCCAACACATTTCAATAAACATAAAAAAAAACAACAACAACTAATAGAACAATTACTTACTCATGGAAAGTTTTTCCATAATTTTTTTTTTAATTTGTCGTACAAAGAATTTATTTCATGTCTAATCTGTCTTATTTGTAAACTGACTGCCCGCGAATTTGTTGGCGTAAATTTAAATATATCTCAGCCGGTTATACAACGCAACGTGATTCTGTCTGTCTGTTTGTTAGCATGATTAAACAATTTACACGATTGTTTTGATGTTTCTTAATTTTTCAGGTTATTGACTTGATTCGATAGTGACCTACATAAGCTTGCTCACTCATGTTAGGCATGCTCTCCGTAACACACGCCCGGTAACTTAAAAATTCAATATGTTTTTAATCTGTGGGCCGGTTTTGATATCATAAACACTAAATATTACTCAAAGCATAGAGTTAATTAATTTGACAGCAGTATATGGTTTTAATAGAATCATAAATGTTAGTTCACAGTATCGAAATAACATTTCGCATTTTCGAGGGGTTAAGATTTCTCGAGGGTGAAGAGTGGCACGCGGGGACCTTGCGCACTGAAACTCGGATTAAAACTCCCCATCTTACACCAGCTAGCTATAGTATGAGCGGTTAAATGGTAAACGCAGGAGAGGGCTTCTAGTCAATTCGTACTTTTATGACTGAAAGTAAAGCATGATATTTTACAGTTATTAGATTTTAGATTCGAATGAGTGGCTTTTACGTCATACGAACAAATAACAAAAATTTCAATTTGTTGTTTACGTTTTTTTTATTTCTCAAGTCACCCAGTAATATTTTTTTTACCATTTTATAGTGACCCCACTAAACTGGTTTAGGTTCGCTAACCGGTGTCTCTTAAACAGCAATATCAAAATTAATCTCTAAGCATTATAAATATTCTTAAGATGCAAGGCATTGGTAGAACTGTACTGCGACGTGACAATATTATTTTATTACATTGAAAAACAATGAACGGAATTAAACGACAGTAAATAGCGAAATAATTGAATTGGAAAGAAAATGAACCATCCGCATGTTGATATCTTTTCAAATGTAATTTGCACAGATTCGTGAAAGCCTTTTTTCGACAATTACGTATTGTAGTGTAAAATTTCAAGTTTTCAGTTACCGTATCCCAGTCCCGAGTACATCTCCATTTAGGATTTAGTGTAATCAGCTTATGGTTGATCCTGTTAGCGACATAAACGCTCGCCAAGGCTTAGAGACCCATTAGAAGTGCGACAGAATTCGGAATTCGGACTTTACAGAATTTTAATAATTTTTTTAAGTTCCGTATAGATCGTTAAGTATAGTGTGTTGGTCAATGCATATATATATTACTTGTCGTTTCACCGGTTCGATGTTCAAGTATTTAGAAATAGATTAAAATTCCTTACTTTTCTTGTCGTCTTCCCTCGTTCCTCACTTGATATTTTAAACAAACACGCGATAAATCGCATTTATTAGCTCAGTAATTTTACTTAAACCTAACATTCCGCATAACCATCTCTGAGATAATTTGCGTTAAAAACTCGCCTCTTTACCCTTCCTTGTATCTGGTGCTATTGATTAAGTTAGTGCACACCTATGGCCCCAGTCCTTCCCAACTGTCGTCCCAACTGTACCCTAAACTTTTTTTGCCACGCCTTCTCTGACACAATTTGAAATCAAACTCAAACACCCTTTGAGGTTTAATATAATATTAAAGCTTAAAGGAGAATTAAGAAAATAAATTTCTCGAAACAGTTTTTTATTTACGACCTTTATTTTACTATTGATTTTACAAAACACTGAAATATAACTCTTTTTTTTATGAGGGCCGAATCTGCATACAGACACCTGGTACCGTAGTGCCGGGTTGGGATTTCTACACAGAAAGTGCAGCTGGACCGGCTAAACGACATCCTCAACCATATACTCCGGTAGAGTGTGTAGGGTTTGAACTGAACAACGACCGGATGCATTGAGGATGCTTCGGTGTGTTAATGCCTTTGACGTGCGGTGCCTTAAGGGCGCCGTCTCGTCGGCGTATGACTACGTATACTAGAGATGAAGGCCGACACGTGTCGATCTCATGGCAAGGGAGGGCAGTTCGAGTTGGATGGCCCGACTGTGAACAAACAAGGTTCAGATGCCATTCGAGCAGTTTCATTACGTTAACTAGGTGATTGCGGGTGGTAGGTACTGCTTTCCTACGTCATACTGATCATCAGGACTGATCTGCCTGAAGCCCTAAGACTTTCAACCTCCGGAAACATGTCGTTTTATATTTTCAACCAAAAGGCCGAATAGGAGTTTTCAGGTTTAAACTTTAGAAATAAAGGAATTTTCTAGTACTCCTGAATCACGTCTTTTTAAATTTCTAACCGAAAGCCAAAGCCAAATACCAATTATCGTACATTCAGATTTAAATATAATGAAACTTCTTTACAAATTGCATCCCCATTTAAGCCTCTTAAAGTTCACACCATGGCTAACTGAAAAATAAAATGACACCAACGCATTCCTCGTTTTGACCAAATAAAAACGCCCGGCGCAACGATACATGAATACTAATACAGCTCCTCGTCCATCCGTGCCGGAGGCCGGGCAGCGACTGACTATCATCATGCATGGGCTTACCTTACGCAGTACGCACGTTTATACGATATTTTAGAAAGAATGTTTGAAAGGAATTTTTCTCGTAATATTGTAGTCACAGACGTAATAAAAATGCTAGGGTCCTTATCACTGAACAACTAATGAAGCACTGCAATGGCGGCCGCGTAAGTTTGTGGGAGTGGGACTTCGCAGCGTACTGGCGTAGTAGGTACTCGTATGAGTTGTTTAAGTTGACGCGTGCGTAAATAGCCAACTGACTTACTAGGGATGTATTGGTGTTAATATAAAATATAGTAGGTTTAAAGATATGTTTGGAATTAAGAAAAACACAAAAGTTTCGCATTAGCGTACATGGCGCGCGTACGACATCCAAAGCTCATTTTATTTTGGCATGATTGAAGTTAACATCATTATTTTCCTCTCCTTTTACCTTATCCTGCTCTTAATTTTAATATTTTCTGTACCCGTCTCTTGACGAAGTGGAAATTTTGCGTTTATTATTTTTAGTATTATACGATTAAAAAAATTCGTGTTTAACTACGTGTATATGGTTCGAAACCTGCGTAAGGGTCTTGACTCAATTGTCAGACCCGTCACTTGTGACATAATTCATGAACAAATAACACCCTTCCACAAATTTACTGATTTTCCAAAAACACCAAAACGTGACATTTTTAAATACCAATCAAAAATGAAAATTTTTGTAGTTTTCACTTTAGAAATGACATAATTCATGCACAAAATCTCTCTACCTTCTTGGAGAAATTAAAAACTGAAAGGCCATGGTTACCAATTTTAATACTAAGATTCCTGAAACGTGGCTTTCTTAATTTCTAACTAAAAGGATAAATACCAATTTTCATGTATCTAACATCAAACAGAATAACGAATTATCATGCAAATTAAAGTGCCTGTTTTACCCCCTTGAGGGTGGTAAGTAGGTGCTAATCTCATAAAAGACACCTACTTGTCCAAATTTATGTGAACAGCTGTTTTGGCTCGGCGTTGATGATTCGGTTAGTAAGTCAGGACGTGTCCTTTTATCCATGTAGTTAGCGACCGCCCGCGGCTTTGTTTTCTTAGATCACACGCGTGTATTACCATTTTACGTTAGTACATATGTTGAAAGAAATCGCATGAAGTATCCATCTCTCAAATTAATAGAAAATTAATTTAATGCTCTTTATAAATTAAAAAAAAAATGTATTCGCATTTACTTGATTGGGTTGATTCCACATAAATACCGCACCATGTCATTTTTAGTTTTCAACCGAAAGTTTGAATATCAATTTGAACTGTTCTACTCCTTAAGGATTAAATTTCTATTAATGCTAAAAAGACTAAATACCAATTTTCATAGTTTTTACTTTGAAAATGACTGGATTACCGTAGAAACGTTCATTCCTATTTAGCCCCCTTAAGGGCTAAAAGGGTTGGCTCAATGTTGGCGTTCTTCTCTTAAATATAATAAAAATAAAATTACAACCTTTGCAGCCATTTATGAAATAGTATTTATTGGAAGTATATCCCAACACTAACGAAATTCATTCATTCAGTCATTTCTCCAAAAGAACAGAGTCAAGGTATTTGAGTTTACGTAATTTAAAAATAAATATAATGTATTTTTATTATTATAGTAAACCTACTTATGTAATCGGCACACGACATATTTATTTTCTAACCTGAAGCCCAAATATAAATTTTCATGTATTTAACTTTCAAAATGACGACTTTCATATAAACCGACAGCCCCTATTTCATCTCTTAGGGGTTAAGTTTAGAAAAATCCTTTCTTAGATACTTACGTCACAGGTATCTTCCCTTGTTCAAATCACATGTGATTCGCTTCAGCGGTTTCAGTTCGGCGTTGATGAATGTTATATAGGTATACATTCGTATGCCTGTTTACGTATACAAAAAATAAAAAGATTACCTCTTTTTACGTGGAATGAAGATTTTAAGTTTAAATAAGAAAGAAAAAGTTTGTTACAAGAAGTCTCGCTATTCATTTTGTTCTCCTGGTAAATTGAATCCATATCGACAAATCAAATACCTCACGTCAACAAAAATATCGTTTATCTCCTCTTGCGCGTATATGTAGTTATGAAAACAACAAATGACAAATTAAGTGTTTTCATACGTCAGTGTGTAATACACTGTAGACCAGACGAAAACAGCAAGTTCTTCGTTTTGATAGTACAAGATTATTTAACTCTTAATTGGGCGCATGGCCTCGCTGATGAGTAAATTTTTAAATTTTAAATGAATAACGGACAAAAAGTATTTATTACATGACTTTGATAATAATTATTGAATAAATTTATTAATAAGTTATTTATAATTAATTCTAATCATGTGTCGTAATAGCAGAATGGTTCTTGTTTAAAAGCCCGTGGTTAGAATCCCAGGGCATGCACCAATGTTTTTTCTAACTTATGTACATAATTATCACTGACTCTGTGCCTCGAAGAGCACGTTACGCCGTTGCGTCCGTCCCAGTTAAAATCCACCAACCCGCACTGGAGCAGCGTGGTGGAATAAGGTCCAAGCCCCCTCACCCGAGGGGAGGCTTAAGCCACAGAGTGGGACATTAATGATAATGGATGGTATGGTCTGTGTATTAAAATCAAATTTATGAAATATAAATAATGTGAAAACCGAACAACATAACCTCAAGTTATTAATTTTCGGCAAAGTCAATTCGGTCATATTTTGTCTTTTTTGCAAACATAGCAATATTACAGAATTGACTATTAACGATTTTGCAACATTTGCATTAGTCATAATTTTTATTATCCTCTGAGGGGCTCACTCTTGCACGGAAAATGTTTTAAAATACTATACAAATAAATTGTGTATGAAAAACGAAGATGTAATAGCGAACCATTCGCGCTAGCGTTCATTGAACTATGTACCTCAATTTTCTTTTCATTTCTTAGATTAAATGCTGTCAGCAGGTATAAATTACGAGTCTGTATATATACGTTCGCCCTCATTTTAATTTCATAATATTAGAAATCGTACAAAAATTTCATATTTAAAATTTTCAGGTTCGTCCCATTTCATCAGCCTTTTTTATCCCACTGCAGGGGCTTACGCCCCCCTCAAGATGACCCCCCTCAGATTTGTTAAGTTATAAAAAAACAAATAATTAATTTCTCGGAAATTTCCGTTTATAATTGGTTTTATTATTGTTAAACTCAACTAGTATGTAGGTATTTTAGTAAATCATACTAGAGACCCGCCCCGGCTTCGCACGGGTAGCAGAGCATAATAAGCCGTAGTGTTTTTTTCTATCGTAATGTCCCACCAGCTTGTTGCGTCGAACATGTGGATTAGATTTAATTAGATTTAAATGGAACGTAAACTCATCCTACTTAGAGTATTTTTAATGTATTTTATTTCCGATTCTGTAAATATTTGAAAAAGTAAAGAATATATGCATAAAAACCAACTAAAATATTTCTTTATATACAACATTGATAAGCAAACCTTCAACTTAAAATCAATCAAAACAAAGCTGTCATTTCTGTATCAAAATCATAGATTATGAAGAGTGAACCGTACAGTTTGGATACGTAAGTATAAAATGTTGGGGAACTATATAACTCAGGTGTAACTGATTATTTTATTATTTATTTATTTATTTATGAAAAACCTACAGCTAAGACAGAAAGAATTACTGAAAAATATTACATTACTTTTATAGCCAATTACACGTTTTTCCGGAATTAAGACCACTTAAATTATTTTTATTAATTAAAACCATCAGTTTTGCCTCTTTCAATTTATTTTACTATGTTCCCTTACATTACCCAATTTAATAGGCAGAATAATAATAATAACTAATAATAATAACTGGGACATCCCACACAGCGCCATGTAGTCCCAAAATAAGCAAGTATTATGCTTGTTTTATGGGGTACTAGACAACTGATATATATACTTAAATATTCTTTTTTTTATAATGTATATATATATATAGTTACTTTTTAGACACGGAACCAACAGATATGCTCATGCACACAAATATTTGTCCCGGGCAGGGATCGGACCCGCGACCCTCGGCTCCGCAGTTAGTGTCTCCAACCGCTCGGCAAACCGGTCAGTCAGTCAGAATATAAACAAAGTTTCGCATGTCGCCTCTGTGACGATGACATCGTATATCTATGCCTTCTCATTGCTGCACACGTATGCACTGTTCGCGCCGTGTTGTCCGTTCCATTAGTAATTCTATGTTTCTATGCGTCACGCCCGGTCGCTGTCGCCTGATTTTTTTTATTTCGCGATAATTCCCAAGATATTAATTTAAATTGTATGGTGTAAAGAGCAATCATAATCTGCATGAAATGCTGAAGGTAAATAACGATTTAATTTGATAAGGATTAATACTGTATCCGTATAAATTGCTTTCCAATTACCTCATCGTATGACACCATTTTTTTAAACATAATAATAGGTATAGTAAGCTATCCATAAAAGATATACATATGTTATCGAGGACTTTTCTTTAGTCCTATAAAAAAGACACTATTCCTCCATACATTATTTTGTTATATCTCAAAGGGATGAGGCAGCGTTTTCGATGAAAGCTCCCAGCCAGCTTGATTTTTTCCGACTTCTTCGACAACAAAATTAAAATAATTTGGTCTGTATTTACGAAAAAAGAAAATGTAAAAATACATACAAAAAATTTATTCAAGTCCATTATCATTGTTCCATATGCAATATTCCTTTGAATAATGAGAACAAACTATAAAAATTGGACGGGTAATTCATCCAACACGCTCTGCTTGTAAAATGTAACAAAACAAAACTAGTTGTAACAGAAAGGGAAAAGAAAACGAGAAGACAGAGGCACTAAGCGTTATCATAAACAGGCAACAACCGACGTGACGTGTATGTCTTTTGATCTCATCTTCTAACAAATTATTTAAATTAAAACATAATTTTTACAATGACGAACTGTGCAAACGACTATTTGTAACATATTTGTAATCAATCATCAAATCACTATTATTAAATATATATAGAAAGAGTCTTTTACTTAGAGTACAATTTCTTCATTTTTGTGGGTTCCTGGTACAATGGCTGCACCGATTACGTTGCAACGACCTCTCTTATACACGATCGCCTGTGACACACAACTAGATATGCGTTTATGCATTAAAATTACAGATGCATTGTCACTCGGCGCAGATAGACGCAGAGCTCGGCCCGACTTGTAAATAAGACGCAGATAAAGCGCGGCTTATCACTAACTTACCAGTTGCTACCCATATGTACCAGGACCGCATGATAAACAGCATAATTTTATGACAAGAAATCACAGACGGGTCATTGTAAATCGGCTTCAAGCTTAAATAATATCTTAACTTAACGAAAAATATTCAATAATACATTCTTGAAACTAAAAATATATTTCGCAAGTTTTATTTCAAATGTGTATAATTCGATCTTAGTAAGATTTGACTGGCGGTATCCTTATCCTTTTTCAACTTAAAATAACGGAACTAAAAATAAAAATATGCAATTTATTTAATTAGGTTAAGACTGTCTTATATATAAATCGCACATTTAGATATTTAGTGAAAATACTCAACTACGCTACGCCTAGGAGATAAATTGTTCTGTCCTCATTGACATGTCTTTAGGGGCCATTTGACGGTGATCTCTGTTGGTACGTAATTGATGGGCTCTGGCGTCCCGGTGAACTTATCGATAGAAGCCCGACGTCCTCACGATTTGAGGAATTCTCGCCTCCGGAGATTGTTGGCAAAGTTTTGTGGTAAATTCTTATAAGAAATTAGCGGCGTGGTATATCAGACGCTCGACAGAGTGTAAGGGACCACGACTATATTACGTAACTTTAAACGATGTTAATAAAGATTTCGTATTAAATTCATACTAATATCATATAATGTGCTAATATTATTAAATGTAATATACGGTCGAGGATTTATAATTTAGTTTCACGATCACAATTCTTGGAGATATAATAGCGAAATCAGTACAAAAAGAAGTTATATTATTCCCTTTTAAATATTTTACCTGTACTTATACAATAAAGCCTTAATTGAAATCATGAAATCTAAAATAAATCTTTTCAAAATGCTTGTTTTGAAATCGTGAACATTTACGTACAAAATAAAGAAGCGTAAATACCCGTTAAAATGTAAATACGCCGCTGTCTCATTATTACTTTTTCAGTCCTTTTTAAAGCTTTAATTAAGAAAACATCTTAATGTTCTTTCGTAATTCCAATGTTCTTAATTGTATGCGTTTATTTCCTGATGCGAAAATACTTTTGAGGGCGTAAGTACATCTTAAAAATGTTATTAAAATAATTATTATTCGCCATTTTTGATTTTATTCTATGGATGTCATAATACACCTTATTCTGTGTTCCATAAAATATTGATTACTCTATGTTGCTACGAATTTTAGGTATTAAAAAACTTTTTTTCCAATACTCATATGTGATTCAAGTTTGCTTTAGAGTTTTGCATTTTTGCATTTTTGGGTTAAAAATAACACAGATTGGAAGAAGTTAATTAGCAAATGTGTATAAAAGTAATTATAGTTAAAATAATCTGTTCATTGAAGTAATCAACATATTTGAATTAATGAGTGCAAATAAAAGTAAATTAATCAATTAAATGGTAGATTTCATTTCACTGCTTCTTTGTATTCATACAAAATAGTGATAATTCAATAAAAATGATTAAATTTTATTCATAAAAGTATGCAATCAATGCTTTGTTATGACGTTGTCACGTTAAACTATCTTCCGTAAACCGACTTTACAGACAAACAAATTTTTTTTATATAATGATGGTTAGTAAAATATAGCATGCAGTGTACATAATTAAATTCTCACATTCTCACTATTGTATTTTTTATATGAATGACAAGGAATATGACCACCAATAGTAAGTTTTTACTTTAACCAAAATGAAAGCGTCTAATGAGAAATCGTTCTAGATCAAAGTTACACGAAATATATTTAAATCTCTAACGGAAATATATATTCAGAAAGCTAAGCCGAAGCTATCAAAAATATCCGGTCGAAAAAGAGCTTCAATTCCACAATAATGTCGGGGAGGCAGCTAGCTCATCGATTCTTTTCTCAGGTAGGAGAGAAATGTTATTCTACAGGGATTCATCTTAAATAAAACGCCTTAGTGCATTTGACCGTGGGCTCTTATACTATATAGGCACATACAGAACTGTACACAATTTCTACATCATTGAGTAGCGATAAAAAGAAACTCACACCGGCGGAGTTGTTCACATAAGCCGAACGAGGGCCGATGTGCCATAAATTGCGTGAATTGCTATAACACGTTTTGTATAATCCGACCTTCGCAGTCACGTAGCGATCGAGGTGACCGTAAATTTGGGAAATCGCGACGCCCGCCCTATCCCCCTTCCGCATACCCCCTGTCGCCCATGACTTCGCAGCTAATACGTACCCCCAACCGCTGACCGAGAGTTCTTGCCCAGCCTACAATGAAAGTATTTCGCGAACCTGTTCTATAGTTTCTGTATCACGAACAAAAATAAACAACTTGATTTATTTTGCCCTTCGTTTTAGCAAATACAGTTAAAGTAGGACAACATTCAATACTTTGACTACATGTTTGTTCTTGAATAAGTATAAATGTCGTAGTTTTTAAAATGACGTCTACCCTAGTAGTTACCCCATTTTTTTCAGATGAAGTATCACGCTGAAACTTTTACGTCCACTTTAAAAACAAGACTAAGAAAAAAATGGAGTTTTAAACATTCTATTACACAACACAAAATAATTTTTATTTATAACGACGAGGTTACGTTCCAATAATATATTTGCATATTACTCGAAAGAGATATAATTTGTATACACGAAAACTTAAATGCTTTCTTTAAGGTGGGTGATGGCCACGACTTATATACTAGACTTGTGCATATGTTGTCGATTCACAGGTTCAGGCTTTCGAAGTTAACAATTGTTTTCCTAATTTCCAAATTCCAAAAGAAATGTTAGACTAAAATTCTAATGAATTTATAAAGCATTTTAAAGTCCAACTCATGAAGAAGGTTAATATTGTATTAACGAATATTTAAATTATGAGTGCACACAGACATTATTATAATCGTTTTAAGCATTTTAAATTTGAAGAACGAATTTAAAAAAAACATATATATTTTAGTGAAATAAACAGAGAGGAGTTTCACGCCGGTTCTTCTCCTTCTAGTTTTCGGAACTGGTATAGTTCGCTTCAAACTTTATGGCGGATCCGAATGCAACGTCATAAGCGTGCTTGCACAGGTACAGTCATATACTCCTCGCTCCACTGCGTCCCGCTGCACCTAAAACTGGTTACTGCGACGCGACGCGAAAGTTTGATTGGAACTTTTTATCTAATCATTCATTTTGACTTTTAATAAAGTGTGGGTAAACATTTTATACTGATTATTTTTTTTTTATTTGATTTGATTTGATTTGATAAGACATACCTATTTTACAATTTAAAAAATACATGTTTCTTTCCCACGTGGTTACTTAGAGCATAACATAAAATATTTCATATTTTCGTTTAAATTATTTGGTATATAAAAAAGCAAATAAATCATATTTAATATTGCCGTAAGATAGAAACTGCGAGAATCAGTCGGTGTCTAGCCACAGAATAAGATGGATGGATGGGTTATGCCAGTTAGCGTTCATCGGACGTTTAGGATGGGTCAAAATATACAGAGGTACGAGGAACGCTCAGGCTAAATTTTGATTTCAAGTTAGTCATGACAGGAAAGACCTATACAGAATCTATCCGCAGTTTGGAAGTAGATTAAAAATTTCCGGATAAATTCTCCACCTACTTAGGCATTATCACCATTCTCTGTGTTATTTACTTTCGTAACTTCGAGTTGCTCAGTAATAAGGATTTAGCGGCGGACCCTATGCGCGTAACTTACTAACTTTCTTTATATTTGTAAAGTTATTGCCACGGGTCCATTTCGAAACGACAAAAATTTACACTGTAATAGCAGCCCGAAAATTAAATTTCGAGATGTAGGTATATATCAATTTAATAAAAAAAAATCAAACCTAACTTCGGTCTTAAACTAAAAAGTTTATTTTGTCAATCAAAACATTTCACAAGTTTCTTATTTATCTAGTGAATTGGACTCAAAGTCAGAGACTTTATTTATTAATTACAACTGAAGTTCTACTGCTGCTTGTTTCACTGTTGCAAAACATAGAGTAAATTAATTTGAGAGCAGCTTTTGCTTCTAATAGAGTCATAAATGTCAAATCACAGTATCGAAGTGACATTTCTCATTTGCGGGGGGTTGAAACCGGTGTGCGGGGATTTCTCGGGGGTGAAGAGCGCCGCGCGGGGACCTTGTGCACTGAAACTTGGGCTAAAACTCCCAATCGTACCTACACCGGCTAGCTATAGTATGAGTAGTTAGACGATAAACGCAAAAGAGGGCTTCTAGTCAATTTGTACTTTTATGGAGCAAAATGACCGTGAACCATTTAAGACAGAAACATGAAAAATCTTAGAAACAATAGGAATTGTGGTTGTCGTCACCAAGTACGAAAAAAACTTAAACATGTGAAAAAGTTGTCCATTGCTTTTAGGGTCCTGTACCTCAAATGAAAAGAGAACTTTTATAGGATGACTTCGTTTTTCGTCTGACTGTCAAACTCTTTCTCTCATGAACGTGGAGAGGTATCAAGTTGCAATATAAATATTGCAACTGGAGCAATTGCAATTGAAGCTGTAAAAGATCAAGTTTTTAAGTAAACGTAATCAAAAAGTACAGCTATTTTTTGTGGCATATTTTGACACTCGCGTGTAAATTAAAACCTAAAGGGTAGCTTCCGTTGACCTAAAATCATGATTAATCATTACAATAAAATACTTAAAATTAATATTATGTGTTATGGTAAGGAACCTCCTGTGTACGAGTCTGACTCGAAGTTGGCCAGTTTTCTTTTATTTTTGGGTGCATTTAATTTTTTATATTTTTTCCTAATGACGTAAGAATTGGTATTGGTGTGATAAAGTTTATTTGTTTATTGCTTAGGTTTATTGCTTACCAGTTTTAAATAGATAAACATACATGTTAACAGATCACGTAGCAAAAGAAACTGTATCTTTCCATTATTAACATTTTTCTGTCGAAAGTTTAATAATTTCATTGTGTAATTTTATACTATTCGTACAGTTATTAAGTATGACCGCATTTCCTTTTGAAGGATTGTTCGTATAAATCAGTTCCGCGTGCTTAATTTGATAAAGGGGTATTCTAAGCGTATCAAAGTTTTAAGCTGGTGGCAAGATAAGTTATTAAGAAGTCGGCCTTAAATTTGTAATAGTTTAGCGATGTTCAGGGTTTCTAGTCTCGCTACAATATTAGCTTATTTCTCTCACAAACGTTCTTACATTGAAATGGACAATCGTTGTTGTGAATTAATAGTACAACTGGAACGATGTTCAAATCTCAGCAAAGCTCTTTAATGATTATCACTACATATTATAAAATTAAGTCCCCCGCCGCGTCTGTCTGTCTGTCTGTCTGAACGCGATAAACTCAAAAACTACCAAACGGGTTGGCACATTATTGACACTAATTGACGGAGTGATTCAAGAGGAAGGTTTACGTGTAAAATTTATTAATGTTTTGTGCAAATTTGTTAAAATATGACTATTATTGTTGAAAAAGTCGGAAAAAAATCAAGCCGGCTGGGAACATTCATCGAAAACACTGCCAAATCCTTTTGAGATATAACAAAATAATGTATGGAGGAATTGTGTATCTTATATAGGACTAAAGAAAAGTCCGCAATGGCATATGTCTATCTTTCACGGATAGCTTACTATACCTATTTTTATGTTTAAAAAAATGGAGTCATATGATGAGGTAATTTGAAAGCAAATTATACGGATACAATATTAATCCTTATCAAATTAAATACGTTATATATCTTTAACATTTTATGCACATTATGATTGCCCTTTACACTATACAGTTTAAATTAATATCTTAGAAGCTATCGCGAAATATATATATCACTTGACCAGCCGGGCGGCCATACGTGACGACGCGACAAGCGTTTTTAAGTTAGGTTAGGTTATATGTAATTATTCTTTACTTTTTATATATTTACAGAATTGGAAATAAAATACTTTAAAAATACTCCAAGTAGGATGAACTTACGTCATATTTAAAGGTAATTAAATCCAATTCACATGTTCGACGCAACAAGCTGATATGACACTACGACAGAAAAACATTACGGCTTATATGCTCTGCTACCCGTGAGAAGCCGGGGCAGGTCGCTAGTTTACTATTTAATATATCATTTGTTCAATATTATAGCAGAAAAGATTCGAAAAAAAAACTGATAAAAATCACATATTAAATACTGGGCGTTTGGAAATGTCAACGAGTTGTATGGGATAATAGTCAGCATAACCTGAGATCAAAAAAATCAAATTTAGGAAAGTCGTGTGGCAAAAAAGCTAAAATCTCCTTAAGCCGGCAACCCGTATTACATTTAAAATAATACATTGTATTCGTAAGAAGAAACACCTAAAAATATATTGACCATTTTGTTGAACAAATTTAAGACAATTTTAACAAATAAATGTATTATAGTATTATCATTTCAATAATAAATATTAATTGTCGTAGATTCCCCTAAAGTCGCACAACTAACACTTCATAATTTACGTACAATAATATCGTAATACGACAGTGTTATAGAATATATTTTTGAAAATGAATAACTATTGTGTTTTTTGGTGCTTCTAAAGAATGTTATTTTTGGAACTATTGGTATCTACTTGTAATAAATAATTTTTTTTGCCCAATATTGGAGTGCAGAGTATGAAAATACAATCTTTACGCGTGTGCATCCAAAAAAAAGGAAATTGTCATCAAAAATTTAAAAGGTACTGATATTTTATTTCAATACTTAAAGATTATGAATTGCATACAATTAACACTATATACCTACATATATATCTGTGAAGTAAATCGATGAACTAAGAAAATTTACCTTAATATGATAAAACATTTTACTTTAGTTTTTTTTATCATGTACTTATTTCTTATTATTTTAAAATAAAGGATATTAATTTGGCGCTACTATAAATAAAAAGTAAAAGTGATTACTTTTATTTAATAGGAAAATGGGTAAACTGAGGTAATTTTTTTTTTTAATTTTACGTTTAGTTGACCATATCGATTTTTGTTAAACATGAGCGCTTTTTAAGCAATTTAATTTTAAATTTGTTATATTGGTTAACGTCGAAAGAATAACCTGTAACAAAATTCACTATGCTGAAACAATGCGTTCATAGTAAAATAAAAAACTTTTAAGAGTGATCTTTGATTACAAATGCTAACTTGGTCTTATGTGCATAGCTACACGACACCTTGCTTACAATTATATGAACGCACGCTAGTAAGTGGTTAAAAATAATAAATAAAATATAGTTTTCTTCCCACTGTGTTTCAATTCTATCATAACTGCACTACATATCCAGCACACAGTGGCACTTTGTTGCTCTAGAGTAGAAAAACATGATGAAAATCCTTAATTGCACGTTTTAGTTTTTTTTTTTAAATTGCGCTTGCGTTCGGCTTGCCAACACGATGGCCATACGGAATTTGACAGTTAAAATACTGGCCATAACGAAAATCGTATGGAGTTTTACAGTTAAAAATACTAACCATAAATAAATTGCCATTTGTTAAAAAAAAAATAGGGAACATCGAAAGAGCTAATTTTCACAAAAAAATCTAAACGTACAAACCTTGTAAATATATTTTGTTTAAATAGTTATAAAAATTAAATCTTCAAGTGAAACGAAAATTTTCCTAACTCCCGGAAGAAATTAAATCAAAGCCGAAGTAATAATTTATTAGTTAATTAAACTATTCAAGAAATTCTAATTTGGTACAGGGTACAGGGTAGATGTACAGCAATGTAATAGATTGAAAAGAGATGAAATGTGTATTATCGTTATGCTTACCAACTAATTCAATTTATGTGCAACCGTCAAATTTATAATTGTCGAAAATTAAATTTGTAAAAATTACATTATAAAATATTATCACACGTAGACAAGTAATCATATCCGCCTTTTTAAAGTTTCGGATGTTATTTATACACTTTTTAAAGGCACGGCAAGGCATTTTTCTCTAATATTTTTCTAAAATACAAAATAATGCCAATCGATTACACTGATAGGCGGTCCGTCCACAAGCGACTATTTCAAAGTCGTTCAGAGCACCGCGATCTGAACGATTTTCGTGCGGAGTTTCATACTGTGGTAGGTACGTACAGTTTAGTACCCTAGATACATTTAAATCAGTGTATGGCAGACAGTATTTTGAAAATTAGTGTGAGCTGGATACAAAATCGTAAGCATCTTCATTATAATTTTCTTTTGTTTAATACGGTATTTTATATTAAAATATGTTCTGTAATTAATTACGATGAATTATATAACTAGTTTACGAGGAATTTAACGTATTCCTTGTTTTTTTGTTTTTTTCTAAACTGCGATAAATCAATTATATTTCGAGATTGAATGATCGACATTTGATATTTATTGTAATTGACATTAGGCCGGATGAACGTAACGTACACGTACTGTGATTGTTTGTGGTTTATTGTACTCTGTGATTTTAGTACGTAAACATTCTTAAATTAGTGAAAGAAAATGAAAAAAAATTATCTCTGTGAGTACAAAATTATTAACTTATTATTAATTAGCAAAATGACGTTTATTTTGATATTAATGGTGACCTTTGCATATCTTTAGTCTGAAATGAATATATTTTTATAGGTAATTTTTTGGCAGTTACAAACACGTTACAAATCATTTTGTTGCCTACATTTCAGTTCACAAGTTTTTACCACAAAATTATTTTGTGGTTTATAGGTAGATTAATATATTAGTAACATGAGGAGTCCAACGTTACTCGGTAAGCCGATACTGGTGGAGAGCCGGTATAAATACCCGCCGTATATTGTAAGAGGAAGAAGAAGTAATAAACAGCAGGTCTATTCATAAAATTATTAAGTATAAATAAATGATTATGAGAGCATATTATTAATATATTATTATAATAATAATTATTATTAATAATAATATTATTAACTCTGGACGTAACATTTTAAGTTCAGGGAATATCGCCATATAAATCTAGGATTGTCTTTTTTAATCAATTTTTTTAATCAATCACGAGTGGCAAAATATGAGGCATCAGTGATTGTATTGTTTGATTGTATTGAGTGTAAGCTTCATTTGTTTGCAGCTTCAAGGGACCGTAGACCTTAGTAGGTATTTGTCATTAATTACAACTTTATAACTCGACGCGTTCCTGAGAAAAATGGTTTTGATAGACAGGCAAACAACGAAGTGATACTATAAAGGTTTATTGTTTTCTTTTGAGGTACTCAATCCAGATAAAACGAGTTCCAGTATGTTGAATAGAATTTAAAGTTGTACATAAAAATGAAAAATACACGTTATTTTTAAAAAAATGCCAGTAGATAACACTATCATATTAAATTTAAAAAATATGTTTTGGTAAGATTTTCTGGTATTCGACATTTCTACAGATACTTAATCTGTACCATTGCGAATATAATTGAGCGCAATATACCAAAATATTTCATTCCATATTTATGTAAAAATTACAATTTCTAGTTTTGACCATTAAAATTTAAGTTTCGCGAATTGGATTAGATAATTGTTGAATTCGAAATAACAAATAAAATTATTCACCATCCCTCTCTAGCTTTGAATGCGACGGTAGAACAAATTTTCTTTTAGACAAAATTCCTTAGCTACAACAGATGTTGAAACATATGCGAACAAACTTAGACGTCGCCGTAGATTTTCGATATTTTGCTGTTTGTAGTCCTTAACTGCATCGTGATAGATTCACACCAGTGCAGATGGATATATTTGAGGGTGCCTTTTCACGATCAATCTTCAATCAAACAGCAAACCGGTCCCAATGAATCGGCAGCTGGCCATGCCAGAGCTTTTCAAAGGACTCTGTCTGTATAAAAAAGGGTCTTTTATATTTCTTTTGTGTCCGCGCGTTGTTCAATCCGTCGTAATATGGACCTTAGCGTACTTACCCGTGATTAAATAATTATTTCTTTTTTAGGCACAGAAAGCGCTGATTTTACAGAAAAATAAAAAGGAAACCCGAAAGTAATTTAGACTAAATCACAATAGAAATGTTGGCGGCTGACAGCCAGTGAAATTTAATTCGAAGATATAATTTTTTTTTCTATTCATAAATTGTAATAATAAAATTAATAAAAATTTAACAATTTTTTTTAATATGAAATTACTTTTTGCTATCCTACTCTCAGACATATATAATATAATTTACAGCTCTTAGTACAACTTCGTGTAATATATAAACCAGCGAAGAATTCACTATTGGATTAAATTTATCTATACTAATATTATAAAGCTGAAGAGTTTGTTTGTTTGTTTGTTTGTTTGTTTGTTTGTTTGTTTGTTTGTTTGTTTGTTTGAACGCGCAAATCTCAGGAACTACTGGTTCGAATTGAAAAATTATTTTTTTGTTGGATAGTCCATTTATCGAGGAAGGCTATAGGCTATACTACATCACGCTACGACCAATAGGAGTGGAGCATAAATTAAAAATGTTGCAAAAACGGGAAAAAATATTCCTTTTGAGGGCTTCTGTCGCGCGCGCTGCGTAAACGGTTGATGTTAAGCAAAAATCATGTACTACGGAATTGTACCCCTTTAAAAGTTCTAACCAAAAGTCCGCAACAGCATATGTGTATCTTTTAAGGTTAACTTACTATAACCTTTTTTATGACAATCAAATTTGTTCAACATAATGTACTATTTGCGAAGATGTTTTTTAAACGTGATATTAATCCTTATCAAATTAAATACGTTATTTGTCTTAAGCATTTCATGCATATTATAATTGCCCTTTACATCATACAATTTAAATTAATATCTTAACAGTTTTTATTGAAATTTAAAAACTATAGCGGGAGAAAATAAATTCGCTGTCTGCCTCTGTTCGTTAACTTTTTACTTCCAAACCAATAGACTTTAATACGGTTTTTAGTAACATCTTATTTTCTTATTATCTTATAATCTATTAATCTATATAATAGAAATACTTATTATGAAGCTGAAGAGTTTGTTTGTTTGTTTGATAGATTGATTGACTGATTGATTGTTTGATTGATTGATTGATTAATTGACTGATTGATTAATTGATTGATTGATTGTTTGTTTGTTTGTTTGTTTGTTTGTTGGTTGGTTGGTTGGTTGGTTCGTTCGTTTGTTCGTTCGTTCGTTTGTTTGTTTAAACGCGCAAATCTGAGGAAGTACTGGTTCAAATTGAAAAATTATCTTTGTGTTGGATAGTCCATTTATCGAGGAAGGCTATAGGCTATACTACATCACGCTACGACCAATAGGAGTGGAGCATCAATGAAAAATGTTGCAAAACGGGAAAAATTATTCCTTTTGAGAGCTTCCGTCGCGCGCGCTGATGGATTTGATGATTGATTGAATGATTGATTGATTGATTGATTGATTGTTTGTTTGTTTGTTTGTTTGTTTGTTTGTTTGTTTGTTTGTTTGTTTGTTTGTTTGTTGGTTGGTTGGTTGGTTGATTGGTTGGTTGGTTGGTTCGTTCGTTCGTTTGTTTGTTTGTTTGAATTTGTTAATCTCTGAAACTACCAGTCGGATTTGAAAAATTCTTTTTGCCTTTGATAGCCTGATTCTAGCGGAGAGTTAGAGGCTATATACATGAAAACGAACTGTCTGTCTATTCGAGCAAATCGGCTTCGGCCAAAACGGCTTAACCGATTTTGATGAAACTTTACACATATAACATGATGTAATCTTTTGACTACACCCTTTCCATATGTGACATACAGAACTTTTTGTATGTCTGTCTGTACGTCCATATGTCTAAACCTATTCAAATGAAACATCAATGAATATGAAAAGAAGGTCGTTAAAACTAACAAAGTTGCTTTTTGTCCGTCTGTCTGTCTGTACGTGTATCTGTCTATTTGAGCTAATCTCCAAAACGGCTAAACAGATTTTAAGGAAACTTTGCAGACGGGAAAGAAGGTTGTCAAGATATTTGACATTAGCTACCTACTTTTTGTCCGTCTGTTTGTCTGTACGTCTATTCAATTCAATTTTATCTATTCGAGCTAATTTCCAATACGGCTGAACAGATTCTAATGAAACTTTGCAGACGTGAAAGAATATTGTCATGAGTGTCATAAGCTACTTTTTGTGTTTGTCTGTCTGTCTATCTGTCTGTCGTTTGTCCTCACTGATCTAGCAACGTACAGCCGAAAATACTAAGTCTAGGAAGCTTAAATTTGGAACATAAGTTTATTTTATAACGTGAGCATTATAAAGTTAAGAAAGGTTTTTTTAGAAATTTCAAACTTAAGGATGGGAATGGAGGGACTTAAATAATGACGTGTTTCAGGGTTTTTAGATTTTCACATTTTAAGAGTGGGAAACGGGAGATGAAAAATTGTATCGGTTTTTTAAAGGGTGGAAGGGGAATGAAAATTGAAAGTTTGAATGGGTGTGACCAAAATTGGTTCCAGCAAAAAGTACGTATAAACCATCTCGAACGTTAATAGTACCTATAACAGGAATTTGTAGTCTACGCAAGCGAAGCTGCGGGCGGTCGCTAGTATTTCTATAAAAGTACCTCATTGCCCCCAATAAATACAAAAAAAAAACTCGTTAAACGCAACATAAGTTAATACAGTTTACAGGATCTACTCGTAGTAATACCCATTAAAGAAAACTTAAATTATTATAGTTATTATTATGTCAAGAAATAACGAACCATCTAAAATGTTTAAATTCAGTTTATGTATAGGGATGTGTGGTAGAATAGTGTTTGACGACTCATCAATCCGGAACCGGAACCAGTCCCGGAACCAGGTTTTATCCGGGATCTATATCAATCACACTATAATGAGCTGCATGCAAGTTGGCAGCTCCTTCAAAGAAAATTTTCAGACATTTAATCTCGTCGCCAGCACAGCAACGAAACTTGATCGGGAACATTGGCCTAATGTTATCATTATGACCTTGTTTTGACAAAGTATATCAGTATAAGTACCCATGCTGAATTTCTAAGCCGTTTTGGTGATTTTTTCTGGTATAAAACTTATTAGTTTAATAAGCACCATTGATATTTTGTTTAAAATCATAATACATAGATTTATACCCAGACCAAAGTAGGTTAAGATTCTATAAGTAGAACATCTTCGCGATAAATAGGCGACACAAGTGGGAAGAAGCGGTTACGGTGGGGCAGACGACGCTTCCCGAAGATTACTACCGCGAGCGTCGGGAGAGCGGACAAAAAAGGTTTAGTTAGTTTTAGAAAAAAGAGATTAAAATATCACAGAAGTTTACGTATGTCTAATGGATTTGATATATATGCGAAGCTAGAACAAAAAAGATATTTATAAGACATCCCTACACGTGTATCTCGCGCTGAATATACGTAAACCGGCGTTAGTACCGAAAATGACGTACTTATCCTGGGCCACGCGCTCCAAGTACTTTGCCCAGACTAGGTTTTTCCTAAATTTTCCATATTGGAATGGATATCTTTATTATCTGTGCTACTAGGAGGAAGTTAAAATGCACCAGTATATGTCGACAATCACCAAGATATAAGACCGAAATATTTTAAAATTTTTATTTTATACGCATTTTATGTATATTATAGATTAAATCGAATCTCTGCGGTGCTTTGTAAAGATATTCCCTACGTAATCATTATATTCAAACCACACCTCACAAACCCGAAAAAACTACAAGTAAATGTATTTATACGTCTTTAAAACTCGTCACATTCAAAAGCACGAGCAAATGAGTGCTTTGCATTCAGTTTGTCCGCTATCAAATTATTATTCAAGAGAGCGCGCAAGTCATAAATCGAGGGCAGCGAGTAGTACCTTGTCCAAAAAAGGGACACGTGTGTGCAGCCACCATAGCCTCTGTTTTATCTACATATCCTGCACCCGTTGGCGACTGTATTGTCGACTCTATACCCGTTTGTTTCCTTCTATATTTCACAACGCCGATATCGAAAAAAAAAACACAATTGAAAAGGAAACCGCTAAATCATTTTGAACGCTGTAATTTCGTGATTTTATTCGAATATGAAAAAAATCCAATTTGGAAACACGTTGGCACCCACCCCGCACGACTCTTTAGCCACGCCAATATAAATTTTCGGTATTTTTCGCCGGCCCGGAAACTGATTAAACACCCATAACGGCAGAAAGGAATGAATAAAGTTATTTCCATATACTTTATAACTTGAATTATGCAGCGTTCTGAATGGTCTGAACGGTGTCTCAAGCCGCCGTCGGCGGATCTCTCTTCGCCAAATCGTTAATACATATAAATGTCATATATTATTTATTTATACGTTTTAGAATCAGAAAAACTATATATCGAGGAAGTTTATAAGCGTAACCGACCCTATCTGTAAACTTTGATCAATCGTTTGTTCCAAATTTAGTAATTATTTAAAAATTTATGCGCCCGCTCGACAAACAAACCCAGAATTTCGTCTCTAAGTTCTTACTTATAAGTTCCTTTTCATATGGGGAAACCATTTCTGAAAACATATACCTACATTTAGTTCTCAATGCGTAAAATTAAAGCAAATTTTATTAATAAAACAGAAATAATGAGTTAATGTAAGAAACGTACAATAAAAAGTACATCACATCAAATAAAATGTGTCAAGCTAATAAATTAGCGGTAGAATGGTTTATATTATAGAAAAAATAATTCTAACTTAGACGATAATTGACTCATTAAAAAAATGCCGCTTGTTTTTTTAGGTTTTATACTCAAAGGGTACCATCAGGTGCCATTACTAAGACGCTATTACGCCTGTCACAGGGTTGTATCTTTTGAACTTGTAGTAGGTAGACGAGAATTTCCACATAAAATGTATTATTACTATGGTAACGTAAGAACGAATAATAAAAATAAAATTAAGTTAAGAATAAAAGGGAGTCTGCACACAAGAAACACGTTTTTTCGGCCTTTTTAATTATATAAACTATAAAGAAAAAGTTCAAAAACAATAGATAACTAGAAATAGGAGATTTGTGATTGACTAGGAAGTAACGTAATGTAACTTAAGGTATTGCCGGATGCTATTACAGCTAGCAAGAAATTTAAAGCGAGTTGTAGTTGATTACTTGATATGTTTTAATTGTAAATGCTTCTAGATATACCGTAACGACACCGTGTTCCATGTAATGTTCAATATTACACATACATTATACAAATTACATTTCATAGCGAAATAAATCTAGTCTTTCATTCACTTTTATAAAATTCTACTCCGACTCAGAGAACTCAATTAATTCTTCTCTGAACTTTACCTTTATTTCGTAGTCAACATATGACTCGACTGTCACTATTTATCTGACAGTTCGTTTGTCAGGCGCCTTCTCAAAAGAAACTAATCGATAATGGGCATTGTTTTAAATTTTGCAACTTGATTCACATTTTTTTATAGGAATAGGTATCCTTTAATAAAAAAAAGTTGAATTTTTTTGGAGACGTAATAACTGCGAGATATAAAAGAAAGACATGAAAACTTAATCGGTCGATGGCCATACAATGGTAGTAGACACGATCAGCTATTCACTTTTAACAATAGGTTATTCCTTAAAAAACTACCCATGAAATTGAAAAAAGAGCAATAAAATACTCCTGATTGTCTTTGATTGTATTTAAATAAAAAATCCACAGATCTTGCAGTCCCCGCAACCATCGGTTTCATTGAAAATGAACCTACCCAAACCCGATTTTCACAGATTATTTTATTTTATTGCCACGAAAACGTGGCACTATTCTTTTCAACTCTTTAAACTCAGAAATAAATCAACGAAAAAATTCTCTGCTACCCGTGCGAAGCCGGGGCTGGTCGCTAGTTCAACATATTTGAAACATTTAGGTTTTAAACTGCAGCCTCTGATATCCTTAAACGTTCTGAACTCGATAATTAAGCATTCGAACGAATACAGGCCGAAAGGCGATGACCGTAATGTTAACAAGTTCCCGAACGTCCATAAAATCTAACATGTGATGTCAAATTCCTTGTTCGATTTCCAACCGATTTCCAAAATTTTGGTTTTAAACTGTAGCTACCGACGCCTTCTAACTTTTGGTATAACACTTTGAAGCGATCCGACGAATACCCTCTGAAATATAGTAACTTATATCCACAAACACAAGCGATCGACCAAAAAATCTCATCTTTCGGAAATAATTTCTCTTACAATTACCAACCGATTTCCAAAAACTTGGTCTTAAATCGTAGCTACGTTGATGACCAAGATACAATTTTTTTTCATTTTCGATATCAGTTCCCGTTTTTGAAATATTTTGAATTTAGTAAAAAAAAATTCCGAAAAAATCCTGATTTTTTTACATTTTCCAGTTTTTTTTCAAAAACTACTTAACCGATTTCCAAAATTTTGATGTCATACAATGCACCACTAAATTATTAATCTTTTAAAACCTTAAAATCTTGGCTAGACCTCATACCCTCGGAGTTATGGGCAAAAATGCGTCTCCCGTGAAATGGATATAATAGTCATTTTCAATGACAACATTTTCAAAGACAAAAGGTATTCAAACATAATATACAAATTTTTCCCCTCCACCATTACCATTGATGTGAACATCAAGAATATGTACTATATTGTAAATTGGTATTGTAAAATCTTGTATTTAAAATACTTTGCATCGTATACTAGTAACGTGAGGGGTTAAGACACCAAAAAGACCGGTCCTACGAAAAGAAGAATAACGACTATAGCTTCGGGTAATATAACAGGGTCGAAGGATTACGAGATACAGTTTTGAGTGAAGTAAAAGGTCTCAGCGGACGCCCGCTGAGGTTATGGAGGGATCCTTAGCCTCAGTCTTTGTTCGGGCCTCTCTAGTAGACGAGAGGTTATAAAAAAAACCTTTTTCGAGACGCCTGATATTTTTGATTTAAAATTTGTCCCGAATACTGCATTTTGCGAATAACAATCGTTATTTACAAACGCTCCAGGTGAGATAGCAATAGAACTTCCTACGTAATATAGATTTCTTGAGGTCATGTATTTTATGGAATTTTTTGTTTATACGTCTGTTCGTGAATATTTGATTTAAAAACTATTTGATTGAATCGAATATAACTTTCTTAAATGAGCTAATTTGCAGAATATCTTGGGATTCCGTCCGTATTATTAAGTATCCAGTGATCTGAAAATATTTCAGTACTATGAACTTGCAAATTAGCCACCTTTAAGGGTAATTGGAACAAAATTAAGGAAAAAGGATATTTAATCGACAAAATTAAGAAATTTGAATTGTAACAACTCTAATTAACTATAAGGTTAAAATAACTATTATGTATTTCTATACAATAATAATTAATTCTTGCTAATTAACATAATTAAATAAATAATATACTTAATCATAAAATATATATATATATACTTAACGGTTTAGCTATTCTTTTTGAACATAGAAACATTCAAAAATTAAATATTGTTTTGATTTTTAGTAAAAATTTTTAATTTAACATTTTCAAATCTTTAGTTAAATTAAATATTTTGAAAGACATGATAGGGACTGTGGCTCAACATTTTGATCTGGGATGACGGTGGGTATAACCTTTCTTTGTGTCGGGTGTTAACGCTGTGATTGTACTGTGCCTTTGTGAATGAATTTTTATTCATAAACGTAAACATGCATGCGTCATATAAATATAAGTAGCTTGCCAGAAGAGTTAATAAGTTATATTTCATAAAATGAGGTTTTTATAAGCCTGTAATTTTAATTTGATTTCGTATTCCCGTACATTTTTTCGTAACAAATAAAACTCGTTTGTTTTTGTCTTGTATCTTAAACCATAATTCTGTTTTTGTTTTGGAAATATGTTCAAGGATGTAGGCTGGGGACCGGCTTCAAAGTTCGTATTGTGACTTAATTCAAAAACGGCGTCAGACAATCTCGATAGATTAGATTGAAATTTCTTCTAACAATATTCGATTTCCAATTTAAATGTGTATCTATTACTACTATGTTCAGTGGCTTGAATGTGTTGCATTGTTCTAATTTATGTTTTAAAAAATGTAAGTTTAATTTCGAAAGTAATCAAATACCGAATGTTCACAATCTAGACAGTTTATAATCTGTAATTTCTAAATTAATTATCTTAGCTTTGGAATGATTTATGAGAATATTTCTAGTTATCGATTTTTAAGTATTATGTAGCAGAGCATTTGCGCTGTCTTTACCTTATATCTATCAAAACTATAATTAAGTGAATTAAGTATAACAATAATAATAGATATTATTATTAATAATAGATGTTATTATTGTTATAGTTTATGCACTATGAGGTTTTATTCAATATAATACAAGGATTTAAAACGTGTTTCACTAATTTGTTTTGTGTTGAGAAATTTATCATTACTTTGAATGATAACTAGTTTGGTTAAATCTGAGTGAATATGAACTTCATATAGGTAATAATCTTAGATAAATGACCTAAGGCCTAGGACCTAAGTACCTAGGGCTAGAATAGACAAGTGAGGTCTCAACACATTCGTATTCGGCTGTACCCGGATATTCTGGACGAGAGCGTAGAGCCAGCATAATATTGAGAATGAAAATATTTTTCACAAAGGCAGGGAAACATATACCCTTAGGAAATAAACCGGACTCTGAGGCACCGTTTTTATGTTAGATGTTGTCTAATAAAATCAAATAACTGCCGTCTCAAAACCCAAAAGTAATGGTCTATGCATCAAGAGATACATTATTTTCCGTAATTTTTACTGATGTTTTATTTGAGTTCGTAGCACTATTAGCTTTAGATATTATATAGAAAGTAAAAACAAAACAGTTCAGTACATTTTCTCCTCTGTTTGTAAACCGATTTTTTTTTGTGTGTTTAGTAGCTACTGACGAGCATTTGTTGTCAATATATATCCATGTATCGTTTTGGAAATAGATGGTTTTGTTCGCCATCTTTGACGTAGATTCCAAGCCATTATTTAGAAATCTCTATTCGTCATACTTTTATACTACTTTCACGATTATACTAGGTAAAGACTAGTATTAATAATTTTACATATGACAGTTTGAATTTTTATTCAGATTTCTGTCATTTCTTGTTTTCCCGACATCGTCGTTATTATTTTTTTATTTTTTTTTACTCAGGAAACAAAAACAGACGTTTACATGGATTACACATTCAGAAAATAAAAATAAAGTTTAGAATATTGTAACGTCCAACAAAATGCTTCCAAATGTTTAAGATCTATAATCGCTGCAGTCACACTGGTAAACAAAGACAAAAGAAAATTAAACAAAAAATAAATAAAAAAACAATTAATACAACTAAAACTAACAAAAATAAGAAACGAAAACAGTGTTAGCAACAACAATATTAATAAAATTTATATAGAATCTTTGATAACTTTTTTGAAGGAATTGAAAGAATGATAGTGTAAGTCGATGTGCGCAAAATTATTATTATAATTGTGACTAATTCTGTGCAGAGGTGCACGCATTCCTGTGTTTGTCCGAGAAAATCCTTCATGAAAACAATACGGTTGTCGACTAATCCGAACTGAAACTTTAAATTCCACCTTTTCTAAAATGTTCGAACAGTCGATTAAATTGTTACATATTTTAAACATGAAGTTAGCTTCTGTTACTGTACGACGGTCATACAGATGCTGAATTTTCAGCATTGAATGAAGATGGCTGACAGTTTTAATTTCGCTTTCGAGACACATTTTCGAGATTATGTATGTATCCTAGATATTTCTTTAGTACACACTGTAGTTTAAACGGCTGGACGGAATTGAACGTATGAGGTGTCGTTGTATTCGTCGTAGTTACACTTTGCACGTTAAATATTGTCCAACAAAAGTTTTAAATAAATGTCGTATCAAAATTTGTTACTCAAAAGTAATGTTTTATGCACCAAGAAGTAAAATGATTTACGTAATTTTTTATTATGTACTATGTAAGTCCGTAACAGTTTTTGAGATATTAAAAATTAACCCCCCCGAGCGGGGGTCGACCCCATTGGGGTCGACGCGTTCGCGAACGCCGAGTGCGTGTCGTCCTCATTGGGGTCGATTCGTCAACCACTTTTTTAAGAGACTGTGAACGCATCCAAAGCTGTTGAATGAACGAAAATGTGTTTCATTGGGAAGACGATAGCCAACACTACATTTACAAAAAAAAAAAACAAGTTTGCCTTGTCTCTAATTTATAGTACCTATCGCCATTTTCTGTGATTGTGATTCACAATTTGTGATTTTCTGGCCTCGTTTTAAGGCACTCAGGAGATTCCCCTAAAAGCAGCTCAAAATTCGATGTCGCGTTTGCGATGACGTATGACTGCGAGTATTTTTTTTGTATTTTGATTCTATAATTGGGAGAACTTGCTCGTTCGACAAACGCAAGCACCACGTCTGAATGCGCAATACGTAGTGAGATGTACACATTTTTTATATATACGTTTTCAAAACAGCAAATGCATTACCTTCCGAGCGTGCAAGAGCTGAGAAAGACGGGTACATAATATATGTCAATAAATTATATTTCTCGAAATTGACATCCGACGCCAATTTTTACCATTGACGTAACGTCATTTATTTACTAATTTCCAAGAAAACCGTCCAGTGAATTAATTACATATTTGCAATATTAAGTGTTAATTAATGTCAGTAAACATTGTAGACCGATTAATGATATAAATTTTAGACAACGACTCCAAGACATAAAATTTGAATTGAAATGATATAGTTTAAATTTATTACGTACTACACAATTTCGATACAGGACATTTGTACAGTTTGATTCAGATTTTTCTTTTAAAAATCTAACAATAGGCTAGTGACAATTTTTTTTTAAATTATTTCATATGTGTTTTCTCAGTATATTATAACAGTGTAAGCTTTTTTTTAAATAAATTTAAAAGAGTATGAGAAAAACAATTGTTAAATACGTTGTAACTATTTGCGTAAATTAATTGTATTAATGTAACCTAATTTCATAATTTTGAAGCTATGTTTATATAAAGCGAGTTACCTGCTGTCAAACTGCGTAAGCAGTTTTGCGGGGCATGGTTTGAGTGAAAGTGTAACTTTTTATGAATAAAGATATTAATTACATACATACATACATTATTAAAAAAAGTTGTGAATGTTTAAAATGTCCTGTTAGACAGAGACGGCAATACCGTACGGCGACTTATGTGTGACGTAAGGTCATTTAAAATTATATTAAATATCGTTTTGCAAGAAAGAGAGAGAGATAATTTTTTATAACTTATAAGTTCCATACTATCAACTGAATATAATTTTGTTCATAAATTTTGTTATCCTATAAAGTCTATTTTTATATATTCTTGATAAATATATTTAATAGTAGTCAAATACCCTACTCTACTCAGTAGGCAAATTGTCGTCCATTTAGTGGAAATAGGCTCAAAAGCACTTCAGTTTGCTGTATGAACTTATGCGTATGTAAAATACATCTATATATATACTACTTAACCCGCCATTGGTGACGTCAATCTCACTTATAACGCTGGTTGCGCCGGTCTTACAGACCAAGGTTTTAAACTTAGATTTTGCCAGCCATTAACTAGTTATTCTACTTTTAGTTAGTTTAGATTTAATTATAAATATATTTTTGACAATAAAACACAAAAGTTCAGTCAATCATAGGTTGTTTATTACTTATTAAACAATTGTACTTACGACACTTAAAAAATACTACGTTTTACCCATACGTTTATAAAAATTTGAAATTAGTAACAATGTTTAACTTTCTCGGCTAAAATTATCCTTTAGACATATGTCTGAAGACATTTGTAAACTTAGAAAATAAACAAAAATATATATCCAAAATTGTGTGCTAAATTAATAGTAAATATTTTACTTACATGTTCGGTGACGGCGGTCTCACGGACCGGATTGGCGCCAAAAAACTCGGGAACTTACGTCCGTGGCGAAGTCACAAGCGGTGCTAAAGATGTGGAATTTAAAATGAGGCAGCTACTCGAAATCGAATCGACGGCAGGCGAAAAAGTTATGCAAATCTTTCGAATCACCCGGTCTCTCAGACATATACGTCACCAATGGCGGGTTAAACATTTGAAAATATAAACAGGATAAGTTTATAGTGGGTACATAGTGAAATTATTGAATCTTGAATCAATTAGATTGTTTTATATGTAAGTTTCAAATCGACATTGCTTAAAAAAAAAACACATTGGTATTGTGTACCTTTTCAAAAAGAGAACAGTAATCCTATTAGTTTTTGGACATGTGTATACGCGTTTCTTCTACCCTGAAATACAAGAAATATAACGAAATATAACTAGCTTATAAGTGTATGGACATTGAACAGACATTTCCGAAAATTGGTTTCGTATTATATTTATTGTATTTGTGAAATTCCTTTTCGCGGTCCAGCACTAAATATTTTAGACGCGTCATCATCAATTTATAGCCTCCTATTCTTTATATTTTGTGAAATCTTTACTTTTCTAGTAAAATATATTTATTACAGGGAAAAAATAAGATATATAATAATATACTCGAGAGAATAATTTCAGGGGTTTGTTAGAAAAATTATCTGTTACTGTGAAATCCGAGATTTAAAACTATACACTTTTCTGGCAAAAACAAACTTTACAAAGTGATTTTTATTCAGCAATTTTCTCGAGCCAATCGATCGGAGGATGCGTATTTCATATTTGACTTGCCGAATACGGAAAAATAACAAATACACAGGACGTACTACGCCGGCGTATTTATTTTTGTTTAAGGACTACCAATCAAAATAGCAATCGTTATTCGATTGACACAAAAATGAGATATTAACTCGTGTGGAAATTTGTGTCTTGAAAAACTTGACTACGTTTGTGTCAAATTCAAAAATAGAATTTGTAGATATTTATATGAAACGAAGAGAAGAAGTGTATTTTTCGAGGTTCCGTACACAAAAGGTACCAACTAGACCCTATTAGATACTAAGTCTCCGCCGCCTGTCTGTACTACTCTAAAGATTGTATTTTGTAAACCGTAATAGAAAATTCTCTCAATTTTTCACATTTATTATCACGGCGAATATCTTAACAAATAATATTTAAAAACAAAAGTAAAATTAAGAAGGGTATTAGAAGAAAGGATTTATTGTTTATGTTTTTCGTTAATACCACAGGTAATATCTACAAGCGTTAAACTTGGCGTGATCTTATGATATTACTTTATAGCAAAACAACTAATAATGAAAACCTGTAAATTCGTGTGGAAGTACAGCTGGTCTAACACGCAGCTTTTTATCCGTAACCTTTCTACCGGCGTTGAGCTATAGCGGATTCGGCAACTTCTGTCAAATCGGTAACATGCACACTTTTATCCTTTCATGACAGCCAAAGGATAGGTAGCAGATTGAAACAGCTGAAGCGGATAACGAAATGTGACAAGTTAAAAAATGTTTGTATGGTTTTTCAGATTGACACATTTATTTACGACCTCAAATATCGTCAAATATCCGTTCGACCTCGGCGTATAAAAGTGGCGTGTTACCGATTTTCATACTAAATTAGACCAAGAAAGCGTTGACAGTTAGCGGATTCGCGACTTCACCGCCAGAGCTATCCGCGGCAGATAAAGTGGTTTCGTGTTACGCATTTAGTGTTTCCGTGAAATAACAGCGCGGATAAGGTTCGGATAAAGAGGCGTGTTAGACCTGCAGAACTCTCGATGCGCGGATCCGACATGTCCGTTAAGCTGGTGGTGTCAACATTGCGGAATCAAATTTGACGTAGGCAGGTATTTGTTGCTAATTAGTTAAAGCAAAATTAATTTTGTTGCTCTAGCCATTTAAAAAAAATTAATATTTAAAAATTATTTTTTTTTAATTTGAAATAAGTATTCGAGATTTAGATGCTGCCAATCACTTCAAATGTTTATTATTTTGAATCGGAAGATTAAAAAATAATAAAAACTTTGTCAATGCTAGCACCAGGACTTTATTTAAAGTTTAGGTGTATAACACAAGCTTTAAAGATAATAAAATTGTGAATTATTTCGCATCGAGTAACTCTTAGGGGTTTCTTGACTTCTTTGCTCGACGATTTGCTCCTTTACACCCTAGTGTGCCCCCTGGCCGCTTCGATGAATTCGTTGGAACTTTCGGGCTAACGACATACGTCCTTATTCTGTTTCAGGCTGTTGTTTAGTGGGTGCAACTCCCACATACGCACGCGCTCGGGCGCGCGGAAATCATAGAGTTTAATCCGTCTCCCCACCGCAAGAGTAAAACAAAAAAACACCACTATTCATTCGACCGCCAGCAGCCTCAAGAGAACATAGTGAGAAATATGAAGAAAAGTGCTCTCAAATAAAAAAAAATGTGCTACATATTGTTTGTTTAAATCGCAAATATCGTCATCGGTGTACAATCCCGCACACAGATGACTAGTACATCTGGATCGACACGGTGCATTATGGACATTTGTATATGTATATATAGTAAAGAAACATATATGCGTGTATATACATATATGTATATATATACACGCATATATATATCTTCAATATGATATATATGTAAATATCATATTAAAAAAATAATTTCAGTATGTATA
Source organism: Luffia ferchaultella (assembly GCA_949709985.1). Taxonomy (NCBI): domain Eukaryota; kingdom Metazoa; phylum Arthropoda; class Insecta; order Lepidoptera; family Psychidae; genus Luffia; species Luffia ferchaultella. Next base: position 24,055,886 of record OX453243.1, on the reverse strand, counting down.
TCAGTTGTATAGTAACCCATAACACAAGCATAATACTTGCTTACTTAGAGACTAGATGGCGCTCTGTGAGATGTCCCATGTATTTCCCACGTATTTCAATTAACTAAAGGGGTGAGAGGTAAAGCAAATGCAAGTTGAGTTAGCTTTATTGTTAGATTGAAAGACATTTTGCCACAACAGCTATACCACGATCGTTTTCCTGCGGCTTCGTGTCGTCTGTACAACGTCATCGCTGTACCTATAAAAGAAATGTCGTGTCTGGATAGATGTACCTTATAGTACGTAGTTCTAAGGATACAAAAACGATCGCAAGTTTTTCTCACAAAAAGCTTGGCGAGTGGAAGCGCCCTAAAGGTCGTAAAAATCTGTCAGCCCCTTAATCGCCCTTACAGCGGGCTGCCAACTTTCTGTCGTAACAAGGGCATTCTTAGGGTAAGTATCAGTGAATAAAGTAATCTGTATAGAATGACACGGGAAAATCTATCGTCAGATGGTAGACTCTTACCATGAAAAAAATCCTATGCTTTAAGGTCGTTAACATTTCACATTCGTCAACCTAGCGGTTCGCTTTCACTCCTAGTGCTGTAAGATAATTTCAGGCTTCAGAGACTTTTTCATAATTACAGTATATTCCTTGGCACTCTCGCCTCCTTACTAGCTCTTCCTTGACTTTTTGCCTATCTCGTAAACTTGTTTCTTTTTTTGAGCTAAATAAAAGAAATATCTTAGTAGCTCTTTTTATACTAAGAATAGTAATTCATTCTAATACCCTCACTTCACGACAGATCGTTTAAAGCCTACCCTACTCACTTTCACTTCAATTATTCTAGTATATGATTGCAACTGCTATTGACTACAAAGGACAGTAGCTTAAAAATAACCTTAAAAAATTGTGTCTGGAACTGAAGTACTGCGAACGTTAAGAGGAGTGTGAAGTGGCAAATTTCCATAAAATTTATATGATATTCAGATAAATAACAACTAGGTTCATGGATTTTTTGGGGTTTAAATAATTTCGATTATTGTGACCTTAAAAAAAAATTGCGCACTTAAGTAATTTTTTTTTATGATGCATCAAAATATTTAAAAAATTAAAAACCGTATGAACCTAGTTTCTGTTGATCTGAATACCATTTTTTTAAAGCCAATCGGTTAAAGTTTAATGAGGTGCAACCGTTACGATGTTTGTTTGGAAATTCGCCGCTACATACTCTTCTTATAATATTAATTAAAGCAAAATCGGACACACGCTTAATAATTGTCATCAGACTTTCAAGCTTTCACTGTTGGAGTTCAGGTCTACATAAGTATTGAGTTACCGAGTTTGGGGACCATAAGCTGGTTGAGTGTGGATCACGTGTGGTCATCCACCACCATAACAAACGCGACTACTTTTGTACCTATGAAAGAAGGCGTCAGGACAATCTATATAGATATTCGCTTTCCTTTTCATCTGTTTTTATTCCTGAATTATTATTCAGGAATAAAAACAGATGAAATTATTTTCAACCCAGCTTTTAACCAAACTTTTTTCATGCATAAACATGTATATAAGCACGAAAGTATAAACTTTCGATCTCATTCTCAACGTCATCCCCATTTCTCGTTCACCACCTACTATACCCTCTCTTTGCTCTCTATTCAACTATGGAAAAAAAGAAACAAGCACATGCCATAATCCTTTAAATAAAAACACCAACAAATGAAACCTATAATTCCAAAACTTTGTTTCGAGTGTAACAGATGCAATTTGCGAAAGAAATATTTAGTTTTGATATGTACATTGCTGCACTTATAAGAGACTTCGTACTAAAGGACAACATGAATTGAAAAGATAAAGTTGAGGAGTAAATGAAAGGCTGACGCTATTCGATATCTTCCATGTGATCGATTCGACCGCGCGAGGGCGCCGCGAAATGAGAACGAAGCGGCGCGCGACGTGCTGTGTGACCCGAATAAAAAATAGTATGTGTCGGAAGAAGATTATATGACGGTGATATTGACAAATAATTGTAAATTAGTTTACTCGGGTTTTTTATTTTACAAATTCTAATGACGTAATTTCGTTCGTCTTAAAACGGGACTAACTTAAAATAATGTACCTAAACCCCAAGTATAAATTAATACGCAAAGGTAGTAAATAGATTGTGAAAAAAAAAACACAATTCACATCACCAAGAAACAAACAGCTTGTGTGCGGAACATTAAACCCGCGAAATGTCCAAACGAAAGGTCAATTATTTGCCCATTCCCCTTAAAATGTAAGGTCATGTGTCCCCTCGCGCATGATTGACTATATTTGGTCGGTCATGTGGACTTTTTGTATTATCTGCTGCGATTTCATTCCATTCCATTCCATCAGCCCTTTTTTGTACCCCACTACAGGGGCTTAGGTCTTTCCTCAAGATGAAGGGACTTGGAGCTAAAATCCACCACGCTGCTCCAGTGCGGGTTGGCGGATTGTAAAGACCTTACCTACTTTTAAAATAGCTACAATTTTAATATTACGATTCGAGACTACACATTGCATTTAATTACTGGCCTGTCTTTAAGAAAAAAACATTTTTACAGTCAACAAAATTATGTATATGTAATGAATTCTTTATATGAACAAAAATAAAACTTAAAAGTTGTACTAGTGATTTGGTTTATCTTTTGTGCGAACTGCCTAAAAATTATCTATAAAAACAAAAAAGTCCCATTAACTGGTACAAAAACAAAATTACTTTGCCACCTTCCGTATAAAAAGGGCTATATTTTATTACATTAGTTACTTTATTGAATTTTTTTAGTTGCATGAGTTATTCGTTTATTTGTTTGTCCAATTTTATAGAATATTTTCAAGACAATTAAGTTGATTTGGATTAGCTTACTTTGCTTTCGATTGAATTCAACGAGAACGTACTAAGTCACCTACAAACTTGTTTATTGTGTAGAATAAAGTTATGTACCGTGCTAGCCACGAGGGTGACCACAATCGCGTCAAGAAATCTGATAGCAAAGCAGAAGTGTTTGTTATTTTTAATTAAGTTGTGTAAACTACCTTTTATGAGGCTATAACTATTTCAGGCAAATATTTCAAGTATTACTCAATGTACAAAAGTAGTTGACCAATTGGCTGAGTGGTTAGGACCCAAACTGCGGCGCCAAGGGTTGCGGGTTCGATTGCCGCCCGGAACAAATATTTATGTGCTAGAACATGTCTATTTGTTCCGTGTCTGGGTGTAAAATATCTATTTTTGTATATATTATAAAGAATATTTAAGTATGTTTATCAGTCGTCTGGTAGCCATAATACAAGCTTTGCTTCGTTTGGGGCTATATTGATGACACTGTGTGGAGTGTCTTGGATATTTTTATTAGTTAAAGTTCTGGGGTAGGTACATACATCCGAGGTGAAAAAAGGAACTATTTTTGATCCCTCTGGTGTCGATCTTTCCGTCTGTCACAGCCAATTTTCTATGATTCTATTGGACGAAAACAAAACTCTACACATATAAATAATTAATGGATTGATTGGGGAAGTATAGCGTACATAAACGAACTCTCTTCTGAGAGGTTCATTTTGGAAGCAAATTATAAATTTAAAACGCTAGAAGAGTTTGAAAAAGTGACACCCTTTTTAAAATTGAATTTTTAAATCATTTTCCAAAAGCGTATATATATTTTCGATCTTGAAGCTTGAACGAACGGTATATTTTAGGGATGACTTGCAAGATCAGCCACTTTCCAGATTTTCATTTTAAATCCAAATGAAAAAATACGATATCCCACAGCATCACATGTAAAGATAAAAATAAAAGCATAATTTCATTGCAAGAAAATCCCAAATGAGATATAACATCCCCTAATGCTTTATACTACCACCTAAATCAAACACCTGAGGTGCGCTACGTGGGGTGAACTCGTAAGTTTGTACTATTACTTTAGTACAAATGATACATCAGATGAAAGCTGAAAGTTGTATATATCATACTTGAACAAATAGAACAAATAATATAAACATAAAAAATTTCAATTTAGCTATGCAGCAGCAAAAAAGTGATATGCAATAAATTAAACTTCGATCGTACTAAAAATAATTTGTAATGAAAAGAAGTAACTCTTATATCATTTTTAATTCTGCTTGGCGTGTCTTGCTTCATATGAATAAAACAATTAAAAAAAAAAAGATTTTATTGGTAGATTTTTTGTATAATTTTTATGGTTTGGGATTTCAAATGTATCTTTTATCAAAAGCATAATGTAAATAATATGGTATTTGACTATTAAATATATTATATTTATCAAGAAAATATAAAAATAGACAGGATATTTTAAACATTAAAATTCTTTCACTGTTATGATATATTTAGAAAACTCTTCAATTAATTTAATTTAAAAAAAATAGTCCACTAGCCTATTGTAACATTTTTATCTATTACATAATTACCCTTTTCAGAACACTTAAAGCTTTTTTTTGCAATTTAGCGTTGCAATATAGACATTATTTATAACTTGTTTATCGGCGTGTCGATCTGTTTGTCAAAACCCTTTTTTTTCAGGAACACGAGGAGGTATCAAATTGAAATTAGTATGTAATTTTCTAGATCTATTATAACTAAGGTATATGATTTCTTGAACCTAGAAAAAATCTAGCTTCTAAGTTAACCCAATAATCAAACTTATGCCGCATATTTTGACACCCGCAAATACATCGAAATCTATAGGATACTTCCCGTAGACCTAGAATCTTCAAATTCGACCAGAAGGAAGTACAAGAATAAATCTGAGAATTGATAATTTATAGTTATAGAAATTGAATATTTAGTCACCGCATGTGGGCGGGGCGAGTGCACGTACACTGGCGCCCTCGTGAACGATGACTATTAGTAATATAGGTAGTTTTGGGAAAGGTTTACGTAGTCTTAACTGAATATTTTCCTATTTTTTGAACGATACTAATAAGGAACAAGACGGCCAACGGATTTTTATCAAAGGTCATTTTATTAAAATTTGGCTGGTCATTAAAACCTCAGCCTGTATAAAACGAAAAAAAATGGAATATTCGTTTACGTGGAATTCTGGCGACAAGTTGCGATAAATACACCAATATAAATCTATAAATCAAATTGGAAACCTCAGAACGAGAGTCTGAATTGCACTTTTTTAAAACCATTTCTAATTTATGTTACACCGTGTAAGACGGAGTACCTAATGGCAAATAAAAAAAATTATCTACTTACAAAGAGTAATTTATATTACAATATGTTATATTATAGTAATATATATTTCTTGTGTAATCACTTATATAGGTTAAAAGCAAATTAAACAGGCGAAATTTTTTAATAATACCTACCTTCCACACGAACATGTATGCCGCAGACGTATTAAAGAGACCGTTATCAAAGGGAACTGGGAATACAGTGCGTTTTATATCCTTATAATGGTACGATATTACCTTTGTTGATAAGCTTCAAAAACAATACAGAATTCCTTTAATAGATGTCTATTAAAGATACTCTATATTTTAAAAATATGTCCAGTTAATACTTATTGTATATTAATAATTTGAAAGTCGCTGACAACTTAATTATTTCTGCACATTTGACTTTCGTTAGCATTCGATTGTCACTTTACATCTACCTGATATCTCACATCGAACTCACACGTGACATAGAAATTTATACAACGTGTATAGCTTACCGAATTAAACAAAATAATAAGTCATAATTTTTTTTTACTTTAAACGTGTTTTTCTCCGTAACCGTTAGTTTGCGCCATTTCCTCACTTGAAACTTTTTGTTTAATTTGGCTCAAGTTAGTAAAAAATATTAAAAAGGCCATCCTTCAAAATGAATAAAATAAAAATGAATGTATTTAATTTTATGATCGACCTAAAAAAAATAAAACTTAAGATGTTATTTAACCGTAGCGCGTCGCGTCTTGCGTGGCTACGACTAAAACTAAACTTTATGCAGGCTACGGGCAAAGCGCAATGGTTGATTGACATATTAAATATAGTTTGAAAACGAAATAGGATAAAATACATTTATTTTTATTTTAAGAGACCACTTTTTTAACATTTCTATAAAGGGCATTTTACAAAATTTTTCATTAGAATGCGCAAATACATTTATAATATGGCAACTCAAAATTTATCAATAACTATATGCATCAGTCAATATCGATTACTTAAAACACCAGTTGACACACACAACGATTGATAGTAGACGGCTGCACTTACAGATCGTTCACCTGAAGTTCCCTGTCAGAGCTGTTACTCTGTTATTTTTGTTTGTTTATGGCAGGTGCTTAGTACAGATGCTCAATGCCAAAAATTGTTTTGATAGGATATGGGGAAGATGAGGAAAAAAGTAATAAAAAACATAGTAGTAGGGGAAGATTAAGAACTATCTTTGTACATAAGTATGGAATAATATCATTACAGTCTGCATTAATTAAAAAAAAAATAGATAATTGTAGCTGCAGGCGGAAAGCTAAAAGTACAGAGAGAATACATTTGACAGCAAAGTAGTTAATAATTATTTTTAATAAATATAAAAATGTGTTAAATTTTTATAAATTTCCTATATATATATATATATACTATAATAATTATTATAGATTACCAAAATATTCGATATTTAAAAGATTGACATAAATATGGAAAATAGAGCATGGCAAGTAACAAGGCCAACAGCCATAGAAACATGCTTTAATATGTTGAGAGGCAGTACGCATTTGATGCGGTTATAAACATATATTTTATATGAAGTGAGCCGGCTCTTTCCCAAGCTAAAGCCAAAGTCGACCCGACCACTTTAAAAGCACTACTCTTACTTAACTTATAGTTGCGCTTAAAGTTACTGTTAAATATTTGGCCGGCAACCTTTGTCAGCGGTCGCCCATGTCGTCGTAACTTCTTACGTTAGATTCGGATATATGTTTTGGTTGTTTCACGTGTTTGTACGTATAAGAGGATTGTGAAAAGCCCTTTCAGTCCACATCGGGCCTCTTTGTCGATCCTATACCGTATCCTATGATGACACGCGTTCTTTTATACCTAACCGGCTCTTTTTGTAAATTCCTATTTCAGCTCCAATAAAATTCATATCATACGAAATATGCTGTGCTTTATATTTTATCATAATATAAAATTGACTATATTGTAGTCGGGGAATCGAAAGACTGTACTACGAATTCACAGAAAAAAAATAAACTACAACCATTCATAATACTCGTATACACAATAAAATTGAATGTTTTTGACGTCCCTACCATTTGAATCTAAGTAGAATTTCAGTTTTCAACGTCTAAAATCTAAGATGTAAGGTTTCGACAAACAGACATCGAATTTATTCTAAAAGCGGTTTTGTCTATTAGCTTCCTATTTAACAAGGTAAAAAAGGATTTCAATAAATTCATCCCCTAACGCTTTGAAAAGATATGCTAAAATTTATTATTAAAATTATTATTTATTGTGTATAAAAACAAAGTATTAATTTGGCTTCAATTTTAATAATAGCAAAAAAAAATAATTAGTAAACTTATCCAATGAAGCGTGACTGAATAGCTAGTAAGTCTTGATTGTTTGCAGTTGTTAGCTAACAATCTAACAAACAAACGCTTTTACATATAATATTATTAGTAGGGATTAGATGGCTTACAGCCTTAATCCATTTCCTGACCAATCCCCGCACAATGATGAATCGAAAAAGGTTTCTTTTATTTTATTTAGTCAAAACTTGTTAACAGTGTACTAACCATGTATCAAAAGCAGAAAAATCACTAGAGACCACAGTGTCATCTTCAAGAAGTTTGTAACAGGCAAAAATAATTAAAAACGTCTTCAAAAAAGTCTATTGAAAAAAACAGAATTTTTTTCCTTTAACACTGGAATAAAATCCATTTATATGTAATAATATCGTCCTTAAAACAATATTTAAAACTTAATAGCGCGTATATCTTGGGGTGATGTCGTCAGGTCGACGACTCCTAAGCGGACACGCGTAAGTTTTATCGCCGAGATCGCTCTGCCTGTGCCAAGTACATAACGCCTTAGTCTTAGTACACAATGAATTTCTACTAAGGTTAATTTCGATGAAATTATCCGTCTGCGAACTGAGCCCAGATTGGAAAACCAGTTGATTAGTTCTGGTTCCGGATTAGTATGTGACGAAGTTTGACACTCTCTGAAATACATAATAAAAAAATAAATCGTCGGCACTTCTTAAAATTAACATTTATTCATGTTTTTCTAACCTTTTTAAAGAATAAATTAAAATACTAAGCGTTCACGATTTTATTTCAAAGAAAAGAATATATTAGTCTTCTATATACAACTGATTTTGAGACAAACCGTATAATTGATATATTTTTTTGTCTAACCGTGTATAAAAACTTAGGGATTCTTACTTTTATCTAACGAATGACATACTCAAATGCGAAATAATGTGCGCCAAAATATGCATTCAAACATGTCGTATGAGATTGTTTTATTTTTTCAGTAATGAGAAATGAATGTATTAAGTAATGAGGGTAAAATTAAAATCAATGTTTTTTAAGGTGTTGTGTATCCAAGATGGAGAAACGGAACACATGGCCTCACTTTTGTGTGTGTCACAGCCTATTTCAATTGAATATACTTGACGAAGAATTTGAAATTTGCTACGTATGTCGAGTATTTATTCCTTAAATAGGACAGTGTGGGCATAAATATTAATATCCGTTTGTTATGTCCATAAAAATATACAATAAGCTTCCATCGTCATTAAAAGAGGAACCAAATGATGATAAATTTATCAGAGAATTAAAAAAAATATTATTAAAGAAATGTTATTATAATTTGAATGAATACCTAAACGACAAATCTATATAATATTAATATTGGGCTAACGTCTTAAAAAATGAATTGTTTAATTATTGATGATGATATGACATTACTATTTTTAATTATTATCGTGGTGACATTATTATTATTTTAGTTATTATTGAGATGACATTATTATTATTAGTTATTGTCGTGGTGACATTATTATTGTGATGACATTATTATTGTGATGACATTGTTATTATTTTGGTTATTATTTAGATGACATTATTTTAATATTATTGTGGTGATATTATTATTGTTTTGATTATTGTTGTTGTGATTGCATTATTATTATGTTTACATTGAAATTGCTTAAAAATTATTAAGAAAATAGCCCTCTTATATTGCTGTGCTCTCACGGGGCGTCACATAGTGTATAAGATGATTTTGTCAGACCACCTAAAGATTGACATGTGACAATGCAATAAATAAATAAATAAATAAATAAATCGTAAAAGATACGACAAAACTGTATAATAGAAAGTTTAACTCTTTTTCGATAAAAATATATGCTTATGGAGATTTTCGGTCAAGGGAGATCTTTACGAGATAAATCGTGAAATAAGTAAATTTTTTATGCCAATCGACTTCATTTTTATCGGAAACAAATAACAATAAAATTAACGAATTTTAATGTGATTTACTTTCTGACCCAAAGCCTATACCGAGTTTTCGCCTGAACGTAGTTTAAACTTATAGAGCATGTAGAACTTAATGAACTAAATAAAAAGTTTTAAATGCGCAGATGGCGTAAACTAACGGTTACCGAGAAAAAATATGTTTAAATTTGCCTTATATAAAGTACCTCATGTTCCGTTGAATGTAGTCCAAACTAATAGAGCGCATAGAGCTTACCGAGCTAAACGAAAAGTTTCAAGTGAGCAGATGGCGCACTCTAACGGTCACCAAGAAAAACATGTTTATAGTTTAATTATTTTTTAAATCTTTATTTCAACTTTTTGTTTAGTTCGGTAAGCTCTACACTACACGTTCTGTATACGTGAACTACGTTCAGCCAAACACTAGGTACACCAAATATTATATATTGATTATGTAAGAGTGAGTGTTGTTTCGATTTTAAGTATATATATAGATATTAGCAATTTTCATATTCAATGGGATACAATACATAGATATTACTATATTACCACAAACAAGACAATTTAAAAAAAAATAGATAGTAGGCAACGCAATGATTTACAGTACAAGATCCTTTTCTAGCGATTCCAACTGACACTTGACCGGGTTTTTTAAACATTCTTAAACCATACTTGAACAGGTGATAATTTTCTAATTTTTTTAAGTGTTCATTAATAACAATCTAAAAAAAAATACCAACAAAAAAATCTCGACCACATTTTTGTAAACATTAATTTTTAAGTTAAAGGATATTCCTTATGCTTTTTCAGTTTAAAATTTAGTTGTCAAGAACATTTAAGCACTTAAATGAATTTTTTCACTAAAAAATATTTACGGTACTCTGTATTAATATCTAGATAACGCCGGATGATAACGTCTACGTAGAAAATATTCTTTAAAGGTGAAGCTATTCTTGATTCAAACAAGGGTCCCTGTGTGTCACACGGAAGGCATTAAGACGCTGCGATATGGACGCCCTCGTATATAAAGATCTGGAACTAAATTAAGAAAGATAGCCAGCTCATTTTCTTCGCGTAGCATAGCCATAAACCAAGTGATACAGTTGGATCTATTGATACTATTATATACCTACGCCCCATTTACAGGATGGAAATAGAAGACGAGATAATTATTGATGACACCATATCAAAATGAAAGGAGACGTTCCTATATTCTCAAAAATAAGTAAACTTATATTTATTTTAAATAAATGACCTGCTTTAGGCGGAAGTTGAACATGTGAAATAAGAATAAAAATGACAGTCTGTACTTTTGTAGCACCAATCAACATAAAGTTAAGCTAATCACCTATTATTAAACGCAAATAAAACAAAATGTTTAAAATTTACACTGCCCAATGTGAACAAGTTGATGTCAATTTGAGACTTGGTAAGGATACATCACCATCGGCTCCAATCCCGACAATGTTTAGTACAAGGTCTATAGAAGTTTGTCACTTTTTTTAATTTCTTGAGGAAAACATAAACGTTTACTTTACTTTACCGACCGGACCGTTGCTTAGAAATTCTCAAACGCAATAGCTCCATTTCATACAAATAGTAAGCGTCTTTTGAAAGATTACGAATGATACACGTGAATCTGTAAGGTTTGTCTAATGAACAAACGATTCGTAAAGTACGTATATCAATAAATATTTACGTATATGTCCCTTGCAACTTAATTTTACCTATTTTAGTAAATTAAAAACCAAATATTAAAGAAGTCGTAAGGGACAATAATTACTTGAAATAAGATACTTACAGGTACTCACGACCTGGAATTGACTTCGATGAATCTGTTGGTATAGCGTGAAAGTCTTGTGGAAAAAAAAATCATTATAAGACCATGCTTACTCAAACGAATGCAACGTACATCAGCTCTTGTTTTGCTCATGTCCATTACAACCTATTTAACAAAAAAAAAGTATATTTTCGCGATTAAAAACCGTGGACGTAAGTGTCACATTTTAAAGATACAAGGATATACCATTCGACAGAGCTCGAAAAACTGAATATTATGGTGTAAAAACTCATTTTTAACAAAATATCCCTTACACCAGTTGAAATATCCGGTATCGATTTGTTACGGTTAGAGTACTAAATGAATTTAGTATTTCTATATTAGCGGTAAGTATTGATTTTTTTTTTGTTTTAGTATATAAAATATTCAGTAATTTTTTTCAAAGATATTACGGAACATAAAATCTTTGTGTGTACTTAAAATTCGATTAACGACAAAAAAATTAATATTGTCGTGATAACCTATAAGCGCAGCGAACCCGCTTTTAGCTTGTAGTCCAGTAGGTCACGACAGATTTGGTAACAACATCCAAAGTAGCCTAGTCTGGGTGAACATGATAGAGGGCAACTCTCTGATGCCAAATATGTCAGTTTTTTTCGTTTGGTTTTTGGGAAAAGTATATATCCTCTCACTTTTTCTTTTATTCTTTTTTGTCTTGGCTATTATTTTAAACTTTCTCTTTCGTATTTTCTCCTTGTCATTTTTTCCAATTTAGTCATGTGGTCACATAGATCTCATTAAAATATTAAGTTTGAGTACCTACACGGTAGGTCTGCGCTTGATGATTTCGACAATATACGCTTTTAAAAATTTGGTGACATGGTTTTTAAAGACCTTAAGTTTCTCATGTCGCAACCTTCTTCTTTTTCTATTGTATTAATGGACCTTTGTATTTCATTTTATTTCTCATCTTGAATATTTAAACACAGATAGAAAATAAATATATATTACATTTTATTTTATAATGAAGCTACTCCATAATTTGTAAAGTGTAAAGTATAGAAAACCGTTTTGAATAACAAAACTTTGAAATATTTTGACAAGTTATTATATTGAAATGAACGCAGTTGTTATTCAAAATGTTGTGTGCCATGTTTTCCAAAGCGCCTCCATAACCTTACATCCGAAAAACGGCACTAAATTCTCGATGTTTACTGCTGTAAATTTGTCGCATCTAAACTATTATAGCATCTACACTCGTAATGCTCCTGTTGTCTTTCCACTTTAGACATCATCAAGAAAATAAAAATACGGCATAAATCCCACGTCCGGACTGCCCGAGAGCTGCGTGTGCACTGAGCGAAACTCAGCTGCGAGCGTATTTCGGTCGCAAAGGCACTATTTTATTTATATCTTTTTTTTAATTTCGAAGATACTACAAAATTCACTAGAAAATCATAACATCTTCTTAAGGGGAAAAAATAAAAAATATTTATAAGAGTAATGGCAAGATATCAGCATTGAAAGACGAGAAAATAGGTTTTGAAAACCATTTTTTTTATATGATAATATTTGTTTTTCTTAACAGTACTACTAATTTCACTGCAAGAAAAATGAAAGAATAACATGTATTTTTTTCAGATTTTTCATTCAAATACTTTTGTGGCTTTAAAAGTCGAGGACCTGACAACGGTCTCAGCCTTATTATTCCACAAGAAAATGGAATGGGCACGGGCTGTGATCCGATTACAATTATCATTATATAAAAGAACAACTGAAATATATTTTTTTACACAGAGGATACAATATTGACCGAGCGGTTATAGACCCTAACTGCATAACCTAATATCGCGGATTCGGTTTTCGCCGGGACAAAAATTTGTGTGCATTAATTTGTCAATTTGTTTCGGGTCTGGGTGTAAATATTTATTTATGTATAGGTTACAAAGGATATTAAGTATGTATATCAGTTGTCTATTAACCCATAACACAAGTATAATACTTGCTTACTTTTGGTTTAGATGGCGCTGTGTGAAATGTCCCGTGTATTATTTGTTATTACAATTCCCACTGTGAAATATCTTCTTCCTATGAAACAATGGAAAACTCAGTTAATACTGTAGAGATCGCAGGATGGTAGAGCGAGGAAATCATAACTATTTAGAGGTTTTGGAGGAGTGTATTGGTATAGCTTTTATACATGCGTCAGTTCGTCGGCCAGTAGCTGCGAGCCTTCACCCAAGTGAAGCTGCGAGCGGCCGCCAGTAAAGTACAAAAGTTGCTTCACAATTATCATCTGACTGTCTGTCTATTCATAACAGTAAGTCATACGTAAATAACTATCGAGCCGATAAATCCTCGATAATAAATCAAATCGGAAGACGATTCTTTAAGAACCGGTGCGATTAATAACAGAGTTTCTAACTAATTCAAATACCAATTTTAAACGTAGAGTAAATTTTCACTTAAGCGAAAAGGGATCTGGGGACAGGATAATTTCTAAATTTGTCAGAGGCGGCAGAGACGTAACAAAAGAGATTCGAATCTACTTAGTCATGAAGCGATGAATGGATCGACGCCGATGTAATTATCTCCGCTTTTACCTTAATCTCCAATGGGTAATAGAGTGGGGATGGAGTGCGTGTCGCTTGAGCCCATATCGCCACTTCCGACCTATGATTGCTACATACTGGTGATTATTGACGCTTATGGATGTGGTAAGCCATCCACTGTTTGTTTACTGTGAAATGTTTACCACTCACCGTAATAAAAAAAGAAACTGAATTTTAAAACATGTAAGCCGAGAAGTAACAACCCAACGAGCAATAAGCGGTTTTATAATTTATTCCCCTAAAACCACTTATTTATCATATTTGTATAACAAACTAATTAGCTTGGAAAAGGACCACTTTACAGGCCTAGGCTTGCACTTGTAAGGCAATACAATGGCTGATGAATGCGACTTACACACATTTATTAAAAGATGAGATAGATGCCTTAAGCGCCGGCCGAAGAATCTGCAAGAAACTCCCCCTGTAGTTTATAATTTTTACTTTTTTATTATAAATGCTTAAAACTATTACAAGTATTATCATTTAAATATTCCTATACAAATAAATAAGCTTTTTTTATGAACTGGATTTTTTTAAATGGATTTCTTTTGATTCTTTTGATTATTTGATTTTAATGAAAAACCGGCCAAAAACGTGTCGGATACGCATGAATCTAGAGTTCCGTAGCATATACCAGAAGTAATGATTTTTGGTATGGGGACCCGTTTAATTTTTACCTGCATTTCTGTTTTTTGTTGTTGTTTGGTTGTTTCTGAATAAAATGAAATTAAAAAAAAATACAAAAGCACAATTTCATTTTTATTTAATAATTTTATATTAATTTCATTTCAAAAACCGCGAGAAGAGGTTACTAGCCATCTTTATAACTTATGGACCTCACATAGCTTCACCACCCAAATTTAGCACAATATCTCTTGGTTTGAAGTTGACATCAACTTGTCGAACGTTGGGCAATCTTTAAAATGTACATTTCCTAACGTTCAACGAGTTGTTTGGAAAACCCGACATTTTTTTAGAAACCAAAATTTTATTTTTAAGTAATACAAACGTATGCGCGAGTATTTCTTAAATGACTTTCACTCCCTTCATCTTCATTCGTGCATATAAATCAAATCAAAACAATATCAAATGTACCGGAGGTGTTAAGAAAAGAAGAACTTACCTACGATAAAAAGTATTTTAACAATAGCAGTACGAATTGACTAGAAGCCCTCTTCTGCGTTTGCCGTCTAACCACTCATACTCTAGCTAGCTGGTGCAAGATCACGAGTTTTAGTCTGAGTTTCAGTTCGCAAGGTCCGCGCGCGCCTGTCTGCACCCCCGTAAAATATCCGCGCGCTAGTCATCAACCCCGCAAAATTGCGTAATGTCATTTCGATACTGTGACATTTATGACTCTATTACACCTTGTTTCCACTAAGTATAATACACTGTATTATACTGTCATATCCATACTGTATCACTGTAGAATACAGTGTATTATACTTGGTGGAAACGAGGTGTTAAAACCGAACGCTGCTGTCAAATTAATTTACTTTATGATTATAACCCTTCGCCTCTTCAATACAAAACGTATCGAAGAGGCGATCGAGCATAACAAAGGTTCGAAAGTTTTCGTTCAGCAACTTGGTCGAAGTCAGCTGACGAAGCTCAGGACTAGCGACAACAAAATCGTCTACTCGAGACCAGAGATACTCGCTGAGATAGAGACATTTTACAAAAGACTTTACGCCACACATGCACCTCCCCCTGCAGCCCGTGACGACAGCGATCGGAGGGCGCCACTGACCCGACACTACACAGATGACATTCCCGTTGTCAGTCTGGGCGAGGTCAGATTAGCTCTCAGACACCTTAAAAATGGCAAAGCACCCGGCGGTGATGGTATCACGACAGAGCTTCTGAAAGCAGGCGGGACACCAGTCCTGAAAGAGCTACAGAAGTTATTTAACTCTGTCATACATAGCGGTGTCACACCGGGTGCATGGAGTGAGAGTACGGTCATCTTATTCTTCAAAAAAGGAGACAAAACGCTTCTAAAGAATTATAGACCGATCTCACTCCTTAGCCACGTGTACAAGTTGTACTCGAGAGTCATCACGAATCGCCTCGCCCAAAGATTTAATGAATTTCAGCCCCCCGAGCAGGCCGGGTTTCGAAAGGGTTACAGCACCGTGGACCACATACATGTGCTGAGGCAGATTATTCAAAAAACGGAGGAATATAATCAACCTCTGTGCCTAGCTTTTGTGGACTACGAGAAGGCTTTTGACTCCGTCGAGACCTGGGCTGTTCTGGAATCCTTGCAGCGATGCCGAATCGACTGTCGCTACATTGAGGTGTTGAGATGTCTGTACGAAACCGCGACAATGACTGTCCAGGTTCAGGACCAGCGGACGAAACCTATCCAATTGCGAAGAGGAGTGCGACAGGGGGATGTGATATCCCCGAAACTGTTCACCAACGCATTGGAAGATGTTTTCAAGACGCTGGACTGGAAATATCGTGGCATCAATGTTAACGGGGAATACATCTCTCACCTCCGGTTTGCTGACGACATAGTCATCATGGCAGAATCGCTAGAGGAACTCAGTAGAATGGTAAACGGCCTCAATGCCGCCTCTCGGCGGGTGGGACTCGGGATGAATTTGGACAAGACCAAAGTCATGTTCAACGAACATATTCTACCGAGACCGGTAACCGTAGAGGGTGCGACTCTTGAAGTTGTGCAAGACTATGTCTATTTAGGACAGACTGTCCAGTTAGGCAAACACAACTTCAACAAAGAGGCCGACCGAAGAATTCAGCTGGGCTGGGCTGCTTTCGGAAAGCTCCGTCGTCTGTTCTCGTCGCCACTGCCACAATGTCTGAAGACCAGGGTCTTTAACCAATGCGTCCTGCCTACAATGACATACGGTGCCGAAACATGGACTCTCAGGGCAGGACTGGTCCACAAATTTAAAGTCGCTCAGCGCGCTATGGAGCGGGCTATGCTCGGCATTTCCTTGATGGACAAAATCAGGAATACTGAAATCCGTCGAAGAACTAAAGTTGTCGACATAGCCGAAGTGATTAGCAAGCTGAAGTGGCAATGGTCCGGTCACATTTGCCGTAGAACCGACAACCGATGGGGTAGACGGGTTCTCGAGTGGAGGCCACGTATGGGGAAGCGAAGCGTTGGACGCCCTCCGGCAAGGTGGACTGCTGACCTGAAGCACCATACCGGGGGTAATTGGATGCGGAAGGCGGAAGACCGTGTGTGGTGGCGAGCCTTGGGAGAGGCCTATATCCTGCAGTGGAGAGACACGGGCTGATGATGATGATGATGATGATGATGATGATGATGATGATGATGATTATAACGAAAAGGTTAGATTTTATGATTATCAAAACTCACCTGAAATGAGACAACCAAATTTTTACCATAAATTTTCTTATTTAGTCGTATATAGCATTAGATACGTTCATCATCATCATCATCAGCCCATTTTGACCCCACTACAGGGGCTTAGGCCTCCCCCCAGGGTGAGTAGGGGGGGCTTGGAGCTTAAGTTCACCACGCTGCTCCACTGCGGGTTGGGAACTGTAACGACCGCCATCTATTGACAGCGTCCGGGACTGACTGCCTAACGTGCCCTCCGAAGCACGGTGTCAGTGATATTTTGTACTTAAGTCAGAAAAACTCATTGGTACACGCCCGGATTCGAACCATGGCCCTATGGGGCCTTATAAATTTGAGACAGGTTTGTTGCGCTCTGGACTATCACGATACTAGATACGTTAAACAAAGCAAACGGCAAATCTTATCTAAGGATAGCAAAACTCGAACGTTACATTTGTTGATTCACAACACTTTCAAATCATCAATTTTTGGCTTACCATACCATGCTGTCAGCCCATTAATGTCCCACTGCAGAGGCTTAGGCCTCTCCTCGGGATGAAGGTGCTTTCACCTTTTTTCATTTAAACATTTTTATTACATAACAATGTTTAATCAATAAACAATTAAATGCAGTTATTTGTTTATTATACATAGTTATACTTTAGGTGTCATTATTAATTACCTATACATCTGACACATTTACACGAAGAATAAATATAATTAGATTATATATACTATATTTTGTATATAGTGGTGTCGTGATAGCCGAGTGGTAGCGAGCTCGCTTCCTGTTTAGAAGGCCGTGATTCGAATCGCCGGCATGTAGCAATGAGTTTTTTCTAACTTACATAGAGCATGTTAACCCGTCGGTCCCGGTTGTCATCAATAGATGGCAGTCGTTAAAAACCACGAATCTGTATTGGAGAAGCGTGGTGAATTAAGCTCCAAGCCCCTCATTCCGAGGGGAGGCCTAAGCCCTTGCAGTGGAGTATTGCTGATGGTATTGTATATTAGGTAGAAAAAATGGTCTAAATATTGTTATTTGCTGACGAAACTTTTCTTGTGCTTTTGTTATATTGTAATAATTTTTAATCCTTAAAGGTGTTGAGTGGAGGAAATATATATTTCATACTTCAATACTATTAAACTTATAAGATTAAAACGCTGATATTTTTTAAATTTAAATTTAATTCATATTCAGGGTTTCTTTTTTAAATAAAAACTCGTTTTTAGGCATCTGCGTTTTACATACTTAGAATTTATTTAAGACTATTTAGTATGAAAATAGCTAAACTTATCCGTATGTGTTTAGTACTACTAACATAACAATCGTTAATAGCATGCGCAATGATGTATGTTTGCTACCCTTCGACATCCAGCTCCTCAGCGTAATCCTCGCGAGTAATCAACTACCTAAGGGGTGACCTTAGGTACTTAATTACTCGCTATATAGTGTTCCCTATGCCATACCCCTCCTTACCTTAATTAACCAGCGAAGGGTGGTAGTTTACGAAAAGCCATTGAAGAGTTCTGTAATTTACCTAACAGCTCCCATCATCAAACCCTCTTCACCGAATGTTGAAAAAAATTGCTCATGAAAACAAATCAAATAAGCCCAAACTCTGTGGGATCTGCTATTCATCTTCCAGGTCCATCATCAGATCAACTCGATGGTTCCATAAATATCGATTGTCATCCAAATCGTGCAAATCCGTAAAAAATTTCGTGTCTGGGTCTACTCGTATATATGTATCCATTATGTATACGTATTATTGAAAAATATGAAAACATATATATGTATATCAGTACTTTCTAGTACTCTTAATACAGACTTTATCTAGTTTGGCACTAGTTATTAATTATTATTATTAGTTTCAATTCGATAAGGTTAACCACTGAGAAGATTCCTCACGAGAAAACGATCCACAAGTCAAGCTAACTACATAATGTAAAAAAAATTTAAAAAAAAAAACAATTTAACAGAAACATCCAGCGTCATCCGTTGGCTCTTTAAAAAAACTAATGTCGCTATCAAAATTTATTTAAAAAAAAATTTATTACCGTTACATATTTTGCGGTCCTGTTTTTTTTCGCCATTAGCGGTGAAGATAATCTTCAAAATGTGGCTAAGCAATTGGTTTAGATGTACAAAAGCACCCTTGAAAAGTAATAATGATAATCAATATTATCTTTTATTATAGATATATACCAAAGTGAACCCGTATAATGGATTATTATTTGATAACCCGTATTATCGTGTACGACTGGTAAACGCTCAACGCTTTGGCTTGGCCAACGCTTATCTACAAGTCACCTTGATTGCGCTGGGCCAACGTGCGGAGGAGCTTACGTGACGTAAGAGGAAGCCGCTGCGGGTTAGAGCTTACTTAGTTCAAAATTACCACAGTGACTTCTGTAAAAGCGGTTGACCACAACCAATATAAAGTATTAAGTATCCAAGATATTTTTTTTTTAAATATACTTAATCTATAATAATATCAGGAATAATAGACCCATTTAATGAAAATATAGTTACATCGAATTAAAATAAAAAAATATTATTATGTTCCATTTCTATGAAACGAAACATTTTATTTGAGTGAAACTTCAGTGTAATCTCCTACGTAATATCCTAGTCCTATCGAAACTGTCAAACGCAATTTCGCGGGGGTGAAGCCTGGTGCGCAGGGACCTCGCGGACTGAAACCGGACTGAAACTCGTCATCTCGCCAAACGGGTACACCAGCTAGATAGAGTAGGAGTGGTTACATGGTAAGCACAAAAGAGTTTTAGTCCATTCACAACGTCGTTAATATCGAATATGTTTTCTAAAATTTTTCTTTACGATTTTGTTTTTAACCACCGACGCAAAAAGAGGGGTGTTATAAGTTTGACATGTGTATCTGTGTATCTGTCCGTGGCATCGTAACTCCCAAACGGATGAACATTTTCTATTTTGTTTTTTTGTTTTGAAAGGTGAATTAGTCAGGAGTGTTCTTAGCTATGTTTGATGAAAATCAGTCCAAGATGGCCACCGGCACAAAATGGCGGATATCATATTTTTTTCCCTACTTCATCAATATGGATAGGAAATGAAAGTGATTGACTAGTAGAATACGACAAATTTCAAATCCAAGATAGCCGCCACCACAAAATGGCGGTTTACATATTTTTTTTTCACAACTCCCTCAATACAGGTATCATATGAAAGGACTTGACTCGTAAATGTACACTATATTAAAAGGGAATGAATAATATTAACTAGTTAACGAAATTAAAAACCAAAAACTTGAAAATTATTTTTTTGTCTGATCATGTGTGAATTAGTTAACTTAACTAAATAACTAAGTTTAAAAATTTTGAAATGAAAATTAAATAAAAAATTTCAAAATTCCCCCGACACAAAAAATAACTAACATTTAAAAAGTCTGAAATAATACAGGTTTGTTCATTTTCAAATGATTTTTGTTCCTTAAAAGCGTCTGGAACCACTAATTATTTATTTTATTTTTTATTTTCAACATGAACATTCCGCGATTTCACTCATTTTAAAATTTTAAAATTCACGCCTTATAGTCATTAAATAAACATATTTAAAGACGATTCTCTAAATAATTAAATAACTGTATTTTTACCATATTTTTTATTATACTTGTATTTTTGCCATAGGGCCATGGTTCGAATCCGGGCGTGTACCAATAAGTTTTTCTGACTTAGGTACATTTACTATCACTGACTCCGTGCCTCAGAGAGCACGTTAAGCAGTCGGTCCCGGACGCTGTCAATAGATGGCGGTCGTTACAATTCCCAACCGGCAGTGGAATAGCGTGGTGGATTTAAACTCCAAACCCCCCTCCTTACCCTGGGGGAGGCCTAAGCCCCTGCAGGAGGGTAACATGGGCTGATGATGATAATGATTTTTACCATATAATCTTAACACAATAGTTTTCTATTAACTGTCCTGTATTGTCTATAATAATAACTAAAGTTTAATCTATGCAGTCTAAATGGGTGACCTCTAAAATTTGCTACTCTGAGGTTGCAGGAGATGTTATTATAGTATAGTGTTATTATGGTGAATGGAAAGGGGCGGGGAAGGTGGGAGGGAAAGGGTCCGTGCTAAACCAGAGCGAGACTATAGGATATATGTGTGAATTGGGAATATGAGTGAAAATGAGAGGGGGAAAAGAATCAGCACGTATTATAACGGAAAGACGGACGGAAGTAGGAGTCAGATGAGTAAAAGTGTGAGAGGGAATGAGGACAGTGGTGAGAGCGGAAAATGACTACAAGGGCGTAACGTCTGTCCGCGCGGGTGAAGTTGCAGGCGGAAGCTAGTACTGTGTAATTTAAACAGTTATTAATAACTAAAAGTAATGCATCTCGACAGGTCTTAAAGAAACTTTGACAAAATAATAATGGATAAATAACTCCTTGTCACATAGATTTTACAAACTAACGAATTGGATATAAAGAAAGAAAAAAAAGAAAAAAAGGAAAATTAAATAGAGATAACTTTGTGAAGTTAAAGGTTTTTCACATACAACAGATAACGACCGTCCTCTTGTATTACCGCCTTTGTGTTAATAGATCTTGGTTGAATCAACCAATTCAATAAATGGATTCCTTTCCGAGATTTTTGTTAGGTTACTGTGTACTTGTCAAAGACATTTTATGGTCAATGTTTTATACTATCATAGCAAATTAAACCAAAGCGGTCTCTACTGTAAACGTGATATGATATGAAGTTTTACGAGTTTTATGTTTTAGAAAAACGGAAAAACGGTATTTTTAACGTTTTTATTAATTTTTTCAGCCGCTTCGGTCGTAAGACTTCCCGAGGCAGAATCATCATTAGGTCAAATTATTCCTTTTTAAACACGGCACACAAACACAACTATAGAATATGGGATATGGATAAGTATCAACATCTAATACATCTTGTTAGACTTAAGTATAACTTGTTAGTGATATTACGTTTTTTTTTAAAGCTGCTGTAAGCTCTCGCATTTTTTCGCCAACAAACTTTTTTAGGTTATTGCATTCTTTCACGCGAGCTTTCATTTGATACGCATTATCATTAATTCGGAGAATTTTTAGTAGTCACGTGAAACGACGTCTTCTAATATTTCATAATTTTCCATTTAATATTGGTTTTCCACTTATAACCGGCCTATGGTGGAATGTTGGACTCACACCAACGTTACGTACAAATTAATTGAACAATTTCAAGACCCTGAATTCACATTTAAATATCTAGGTACTTAAATTAAAATGTTTAACTTCATCGTACAGGGTTGACACCCTCGAAAACATTGGATTTCCCTTCTGTATAAATAAAGTCAGTACATCAAAATCTCTATAATTTAATAAAATTCTCTGACATCGAAGAACTCACATCACACCACAATATCTTAAGGATATAAAGTAAACAATATTCATATGTTGGATAAAAAATGATAGAAGTAATAAAAATATATGAAAAATTTTGGCGTTGTGAATACATGCCTAAGCGTAATTTTGACAGTTACCCTATTACGATTTTAAAAGGGGTGTATACCCTCAAAGAGGGTCGGTAGCCTCGATTCGGATTAAATACACCATTCGAAAACGTTTTTTATGGTATTACGTGTAAAGTACTTTTTTCAATTTAATATTTTCTTATCTATTCATAAATTCCAACGACAACCAAATAAATCAACAGTAAACATTTTAAACTGAAAGTTTTATTTCAATGAAGTATTTCGAAAAATTTCTCTTTGGTACCCCAAACAAAACAGAATGCGACTTATTGCCTAAAACCAGAACTGTTGTCACTATACATCGGCCGTCGAGAAATTGCGTTTCAGACACATGAGATTTATAGCTATAACATCATGTTTCTTATGAGTTGACATAATATAATTTTTAATTTTGTGTCATTCGTGCATGTAAACGAGAATAATATTCGAAAACGGGAATCGTCCGACGGTACAAATTCACATCAACCATCCGATTACTATGCCGCTTACGACGTGTCAGGAACGCAAACTCACAACGGCCGATGTATAAAACAATACCGCTTATATGTTAAGAATGAAAAGAGCACACATATTTACGAGGTACATGTTAGTCGGTGTATTTCCGTCAGTTTTTTACTGAGTGACAGCGGAGTGACAGCCATTTTTTTATTTCATCTTACGCCTTTGTATACCTACAACAACAGTAGACAAATGAAAAACTGCATTAAGAGAAATTTTCCACTGGATCGGAATACAATGGAGATGTTATATTTCTATACAATGAAATTGTCTCTTAGCGTCAGGGTCAGCTTTAGGTGACCTCCCGAAATACAGGTAACTTTATCAAAAACTCTATTTCTATGAGAAAAACAGCTGAACCGATTTCAATGAAACTTGGCAAACGTGCAGAGGGCATTATCCAAGGTGACGTAGGCTGCTTTTTGTCTGTCTGTCTGTCCGCCTGTCTGTATGTTCGACCTGATCTCCGAAACGGCTGAACCAATTTCAATGAAACTTCACAAATATGAAAAAAAGATTATCAGGAGTGCCATACAACACTTATTGTTTATCTGTCTATCTGTGCGTCCATCCGTTTAATCAAACGGATCTCCGAAAGGGCTGAACTTATTTCAATGAAACATTCAAAGATGCGTTTAAAAGATTGTTATTACTGACATAAAATACTTTGTTTGTCTGTCTGTTTGTTAAAACTGATCTCCGAAAGGGATGAACTGATTTCAATGAAGCTTTACAGATGTTATTAGAAATTATCAGGAGTGACATAAAATACTTTTTTTTGTCTGTCTGGTCGTCTCTCCGTCTGCTCGAGCTAAACACTAAAATATGTAAACCAATTTTAATAAAACTTCGCAGACGTGAAAAGAGGTGTGAGGAGTGACTTACGCTACTTTTTGTTTGTCTGTCTGTCTGTCTGTTCCGGATAATCTTCAAAACGGCTGACTGATTTCGGGACCGACTTGTGGGATAGCTGTTCTTCTTACTGAAATGGCTAAATAGATTTTTATGAAATTAGGTATAGAGATTTCTTAGGTATCTAAGTTTCAGAATGCTCTAGAAAGTATTACAATGTTCTGGAGCGTCGCGTTCCTTTAACTGTCCCGGTACAACTGTGTAATCCACGCGAGCGAAGCCGCGGGCCGAAAGCTAGTATTTAATATTTTGTGTTGCTGATGTCTCCTTTCATATCGCTATTGCAGCTACCGCTGTAAATTGTAAAAGTCCGGTGTTTCAAGGCAGGCGATTATTTTTAGTCAAAATTGTGTATAATGCGTGAATGAAAGAATTTAATATTTCTGTTTAGATTTTGCTGTATACTATAAGCTTTGACTATAAGTACTATTTGATGTTTTTTTTTTCAAAAATTTAGACACAATAGTTTCCTGGATGAGAGGCGATAAGAGGGCATATTTTCTTTATTATCTTTTAAATTATTGCGCCTTTTTCCTAACGTTTTTCGTAACGTATGTTTCATAACGAGTACTTTCATTTTATATGTCACATGATGCGTTTGACTGAAGTTAAAATTAATTTTCTTACATAAAATAAGTAAAATTAAAGTTTTTCTTGTAAAACATAAGGGACGCCTTATATTTCGCATTTCTTTTCAATATTTAAGGCACAGTAGTTTTTGAGACAAGGGGGATGATTAATTTTTGTATATTTTCTTTAATGTCTTTTAAATTACGCATTTTAAAGTATAAATAAAAATATATTCAAATCTTCCCAACGAGTATTCTTATTTGATTTAACATGATGCACTTGATAATTTTTTTTTAAATATTTTCTAATTTACCTTCCAAAATCGATCCTTCAAATGAAAATTTGTTTATTACTTAGATTTTACTGTAAAATATAAGTAAAACCCTATTTTGCGTGATTCTTACAAAATTTTAGACTCGGTAATTTCGGAGATAAGGGGCAGAATATTGATTCTTATATATTTTCTTGAATATCATTTATGTCAGATATGCATTTAAAAAAAATAAAAAATCATACTTGTATTTTTCACAATGAGCAATTTTGTTTGTGACACAATATAGTAGATAAATTTCTTATTTTTAATATTTTTTTTTTGCCTCAAAATCTTACTTCGTAAAATAGATTCGGAGAAATTAAATTAAATTTGGGGTAATTTTTTTCATTTTGTATTTACAGAACTCTAAAACAACTAAATAATATGACCTCAGAAAAGATATATACAATGTTTCTAAATTTAAAATGTAGGTATTAAATAGGAGAATAAATTTTATCAACTAAAATATGAAAAATCAAGAGATTAGAGTCATACATTTTTCCCTCAATCACCACATTTTTTTAAATTTCTTCTCTTTGCGCTTAGCAGTGAATAATTAATTTTTTTATAGTAGGCCAATGTTTAATAAAAAATACATTCAAATTATTATACTTACTATCATTTAATGAAAACAACTAAAATTATCCTTTTCTACCTGGACACGAAAAAATACAAAAAAAAATACAAAAAAAATACTAATAAAACTTTTGTTTTCGCATAACATTATACTTTTATTATAAACTAAATTTCATAAAAGTCTAAGTGCCGTAATGTCTTCTAAGAAGGGCTTCTTTGTTTCTGCCTAGTCAGTCCGCAGGGAAAAAGGCCACACGGGGCTCGAAAGACGGGCCACAATGGAGCTGAGCATTCTAATTGCGACACTCCATATTGGCAGCCAGGACTACCTAGAAGTACGTTTGCTGTTGTTTTACGGCACATTAACGTAAAGCTAGATTTTTATGATGTTCTGACGATTTCTTTACATTAATATAGAATTTATATTTAAAAGTATAATAAATATAGCCTTACGAACTTAATTTTTCCGATATACGAGTAAAACTAAATAGTATACTTACGTTTCTTTCATGTTTTTTTTTTGTATTTTTTGACCGAGCTCAAGTGAGACGACGAAATTAAAAAATAATTGTGATGGCTGTGGGAAAAAAATTTATGACTCTATTCCCTTTATTTTTCACAATTTTTCCGATTAAATTTCTTATATTTCCTACGCTTAAAATTTGATCCTACCAGAACAGGGAACATTGTATATATATATACTGCATTAACCCGACACGGGAGTAATGAATCACGATCAATGTCCGGATAAAATGTCGATCTGACGAGTTTTTTCTTTATCTGTTTGCTGAATAAAATTAAAAGCACATAAACCCCGACGTAGAAAACGGAACGGGGTTCATTCGGAATGTCGTTTTAGCTTTTCTGAAAAGTTCGGCAGTAGTAAAAAAGCTTTTATGCAATAGTAGGACGATATGATACCAATACAGAAATTTAAATACCAGTTTAAAAAATTGGGAAAACGTAAGACTGGAAAACATTGAGGACTGTGTGAAATGTTCTGTTTGTATAGTGTAAAAGAACAATCATAACATGCTTGAAATGCTGAAAATAAGAAAGGTAAAATTTAATTTGATAAAGATTAATACTGTATCCGTATAAATTGCTTTCCATTTACCTCATCACATGACACCATTTTTTTAAACATAAAAAAAAAGGTATAGTAAGCTATCCATAAAAGGCAGACATATGCCATCGCGGATTTTTCTTTAGTCCTATAAAAGAGCAACAATTCCTCCATACATTATTTTGTTATATCTCAAATGGATTAGGCAGCGTTTTCGATGAAACCTCCCAGCCGAATTGAATTTTTTCCGACTTCCTAAACAATAATCGTCATATGTCAACAAATTTCTACAATACATTAACAAATTGTACACGTAAACCTTCCTCTTGAATCACTCTGTCTATTGGTGTCAATAATATGCTAATCCGTTCCGTAGTTTTTGAGTTTATCGCGTTCAGACAGGCAGACAGACGCGGCAGGAGACTTAATTTTATAATATGTAGTGATAGTAGTCAAGTACCGTATTATTTAACGCTGTAGACTGTAAAATTATGTTTTTATGTTTACAGACAGTAATTTGTATGTAGTTCAAAGACTATAAAATATGATCTATCTCAAAAGACCGACATAAAAAAATGAAGTGTTTTCCAAACGCAATTTCATTTAATTTATTGAAGCCTCAAGTTGATACTGAAACTCACGGCTTGCTTTCATCATCATCATCATCATCAGCCCGTGTCTCACCACTGCAGGATATAGGCCTCTCCCAAGGCTCGCCACCACACATGGTCCTCCGCCTTCCGCATCCAGTTTCCCCCCGGTATGGTGCTTCAGGTCATCAGTCCACCTGGCCGGGGGGCGTCCAACGCTTCCGTGGCTTGCTTTGTTTGTACTTAATGTTACTACTAGGACATGGCAGCATAAAAACAGCATGCGCTTATTATGTGCACATTTCAAAACGTACCGCACGGCATCACGGACACTGGTTTCAGTAGAATCCTCTATAATCCAATTTTCAAAGATTATAATTATAATGGTGTTGTCTCGATTTAAACCTAACGCAAATGAAAATGTTACGGAAAATTCGGCGAGTGAGTGAGACTATCACAATGTGATTTGGGTTTTTAACATTATAAGCTTCTTTGTCGTCAAAGGAACCCAGCCTTTATCTATTTGTATAATAGGAATTTTAAAGTACTTATTATATACGCAAAGTGATACAAATAAAAGGGTTTAGATAAACAGATTAAAAAAACTTTCTTACATTTCCACTAAAAAAAACAATCACGGATAATTATTGAACGTCTTTTTTTTTCTGGACGGATTATTATTATTATTATAAGTACCTAACAATATTTTTAAGCAGATTCCGTTTGATCTATTTGTTCAGCTCGTTGGAGTATGCCTTAGGCATATCTTATTGTACAAAAGGCGAGGTAAAGAATTGATCTGAACCTATGGTAACAAAATCCTAGGAATTTGTTTTAAGATACTTTGATTACCTCTATCCAGACATGATGTCTGGATAGTCAAAAAACGTAGATGAAAGTACTTACATAAAACTGTTTGAAAATAATTTACGCACACTCAAATTTAAAATAGTAGAGTTAGTATAAACAACTGTAAAAAACGTGTCGAAACGTTTACATATTTGTGACATTTTTATCAAATAATTTAAATCAAATATTACCTATTTTTAAACAAAAAATTCGTGTATATAAATGAAATATGCCACTCATCACGTTTTTAGTAATCAGGTTGTTTTTATTTCATCAATGGCAACATCAAATCCGATTTTGAACTATTTTGGTCAATGTCCTTTTCAAATTATAAACAATGTAAAAACAATCTAACCATCTTTTGTGATTAAAAAAAATTAATTACGGCCGTTATTGTCACGAAAGCAGAAAGCAGCGTTCTTTGTTTGGTATATAGTACTAAAAATTTCTTGATATTCTCGATATTCTCTCCACATATGTGCCGCCACTGACAAAGTTTGTGAAAGTTTCAAATATTCTTCACACCCGCAAATCTTTCTATACTGCAAAAGTTATTTTACTATTATATTCTAATAATACATGTTTCTAATCTTCGAAGATGAAATTATGGGTTCGGCTGATACAAAATGAGACCAAACGTAAAAGTTGTCAAAAAACGTATTCATCGAAAATCAAATCTGCCTCTCGATGGCGTCACCGATTTTATTTCATACAGCATGGCGCAAAAACGACTTTCATGTCTCCATGATTTAATAAGCAATATAGGTTTACTAAAATATTTTTAACCTCCCGCTATCCAAGGGACGTTATTGGTTTGGGTCCGATTTTCGAAAATCGAGTTTTCAACAGATCTTCA
The DNA here is from genome assembly GCA_949709985.1 of Luffia ferchaultella. Lineage (NCBI taxonomy): Eukaryota > Metazoa > Arthropoda > Insecta > Lepidoptera > Psychidae > Luffia > Luffia ferchaultella. The sequence continues at coordinate 24,026,946 of OX453243.1, read as the reverse complement.
CGTTTTGAGGTTCTGGGAAGCCATTCTGACTATTTCCGGATGGACGTCTGTATGTGTGTTTGCATGTAACTTTTTTTGTCGAAGGATATCTCAAGAACGGATCAACCGATTAAGACCCACGATACGGTGTTCCAAAGGGTTTATCGAGAATTAGATTTGATAGCTTTTGAAGTAAATCGGTCGAGCAGTTACAAAAATATTCAAAAAATAAAAAAATATTTTTATTTAACGTTTTTTTAGAAAACTTTGAGATTGAGATTTTTATACGTTTTTTGTGCATAAGAAACTGCATTGAATGCCGTCAAAAAATTAAAACCGAACGACGAGTCCAAAAAATATCGTTATGTATAAATTTCCGAAAAAGTATTTTTTTAACATAAATTTGAGATTTTACTACCATTCGATTTTTGACTTTATACAATAAATTTATGCTTACAAAATTGCATAGAATGCCGTAAATTGCGTAGAAATCAAAGGAAGCGTTCAAAAGATATCGCAGTTCAAAAATTTACAAAATAACGTTTTCTTTGAATATGTCCCTGGTTTTGAAGCTCGAAAAACGATAAATGTATAGAAATTCTATTTTTGAGCTCGGAGAACTCTGAAAATAAATATTGTGAGCTCAAAAAACCATGAACGTCGATATTTTAAGCTTGAGCAATAGCTTTCAAGCTCTATAACTTTCTAATAGGGATATTTTTGAGCACATTAATCTCGGAAATAGCGGGAAGTTTCAGGTATGGCCTGTAGGGTCAACAGATTTTTTATTTTATTTTTTAAAGTATCATACCTCAAAACGAAATCCTCAAAGAATCACTTGTCCGTATGTCTGCTTGTCAACACTTTTCTCACGAATGAGTAAAGATACGAACTTGAAGTCAGTACGATATGAAACGAATTTTATTATTTGTCATATTTTTGTTAACTTAAGCTAAATTGTAAAGATTATACTCATTAAAGAATTTATATTGTATTGATATAAAGAAGTAAGAAGTGTTTTTGTCGGTTATATATTAATATACTAAAAATGTAGGAAAAGTTTCATGAAAAATTTTGATGATGTTTATAATGGATTGAATTTATGCTTCTTTTACAAGTAAGTGTTGCAACCTTTATTCTAAGCTAACGGCCCCACAGGATCAAAATTATCACATCACTATGTGCGATTTTTTTTGACTAATAATTGTGAGCTCTCGCTAAATGCTCTTGTAGTACTCAAGTAACTCTAATAATGTCTGGAGTAGAGCATATTTTAAAGCAAGTGTGCTGAAGGGTAAATTATGTATTAAAAAAAAAACTGTTACCTATTATGAATTGTGTATTATTATGATTATGCTACCTAATGTACCATTGTAAATATGATATAAGTTATTCAACTAAAACTATCATAACTTAGGTATTATGGTGAATAACTTGGTTTGTCTCTGCAACGACTAGTGGCCAAGTCAGAACTTCTGATATGTATTCCAGCAGCAAAGTTTTGATAAATACGGTAGTTACTTCGACTTGGTATGACAACTTTGAACGCACAAAAAATCCTTTATGCACAGATATACGTTGGAAATAAAATTTTATGCGAATGAATATTTTATTATTAAATAGCTTTTTTAAGTTTCACCCACGTGGAGCGATTTCTTTGAAAGCTATGCTTGAATAAGGCTTTGTCCGCATAGTATTTTGTTTTAGTAATAAACTTTTATGTACATTTGCGCTATGTTGTGAAAATCAATTGTACAATTTTTTTAAAGTTATTTAATAGGCGATGAATGACGATCTATTTTTAAGCTATCCGTTCATTCGCTTTGAGAGGAAAAAGAAGTCATTCAAATATCGGCGCAACACACTGCGTTACGATGTAATAGTTGCGCCTGAGTAGTGTTACATTTATTTTCAAGAAATGCCGTTCTCTATCACTACATATTATAAAATAAAGTCCCCCGCCGCGTCTGTCTTTGTGTCTGAACGCGATAAACTCAAAAGTAACAAACAGATTGGCATATGGGTGACACCAATGGGTGGAGTGATTCAAGAGGACGGTTTAGATGTATAATTTATTAATGTTTTGTGGAAATTTGTTGACATATGACGACTATTGTTGAGGAAGTCGGAAAAAAATCAATCCGGCTGGGAGCTTTCATCGAAAGCGCTGCCTCATCCTTTTTAGATATACCACAATAATGTATAGAAGAATTTTGTCTTTTTTATAGGACTAAAGAAAAGTCCGGAATGGCATATGTCTATCTTTTATGGATAGCTTACTATACCTATTTTAATGTTTAAAAAAATGGTGTCATATGATGAGGTAATTGGAAAGCATTTTATACGGATACAGTATTAATCCTTCTCAAATTAAATACGTTATTTACCTTTAGCATTTCATGCAGATTATGATTGCCCTTTACTCTATACAATTTAAAATAATATCTTAGGAGCTATTGCCAAATATCAATATCGCGCGACCAGCCGGGCGGCCATACAGGACGACGCGACACGCGTAGTTAGGTTAGGTTATGTGTATTTATTCTTTACTTTTTCAAGTATTTATAAAATTGGAAATGAAATACTTTAAAAATACCCTAAGTAGGATGAACTTACGTCACTATTGAAACCTGAAAGGTTCTTATTATAAACTAATTATAGTTTAATATAATAAAACCATTTATATTACTAATAGAACCATTATATTCAGACACCATAATGGAATAGAAACAAAAGACAAAAGTGACAACCATATGACAAGTGTCAAACTCAAAATATATTCTTCATCCCCTCTCAATTCTGATTCAGTTAGAAACAGGAATTGTACTTAATATTATTAGTAAAAACAAACAAACTAAACTTCAACAGCTCTCTAGTTAAAATAAAATTAATAACAAAATTTGGATAAATACATATACAAAGAAATTAAATACAAAAGCAAAATTTTAGACATAAAATAATTCATGAAACCAAATTTAATTTATTTACAAAGTAACAATGTTTTGGCTTTGCTAGTGCTTTTGTTAACACATCTGCAATGTTTTCATTTGTGGCCACATATTTAATAGATATCAACTTTTTACTAATTAAGTCCTTTATAAAATGATATTTAATATCAATATGTTTTGACCGCTTACTATTTTCATTTGATTCTATCATTTTCATAGCACTTTGATTGTCAATATATAGTATGCAATCACCTTCGGATCTAAAATCTTTTAATAAACCTCTTACATAAAGTATCTCTGTAGAGTTAAGAGCAGCAGCTATATATTCAGCTTCGGCAGTAGATAAAGCGACAACATTTTGTTTCTTTGAATACCAAGAAATTAAATTATTCCGATAGAACACTACCGAGCCACTAACGCTTTTCCTGTCTCGTTTATCACCAGCCCAATTTGCGTCACTATACGCAACTAAACTACTGCTAGAGTGCTTTCTGTATACCAAAGCCTTTGACTTTGTTTGTTTTAAATAACGCAAAACTCGCTTTGCAGCTTTCCAAAGTGATATAGTAGGCTTATCCAAAAAACTGCTTAAGTAAGAAACGGCAAAACTAATATCAGGTCTACTTGAAGTAGACAAGTATAAAAGACATCCAATTAACTCGCGATAAGGTTTTTCAAAATTTAAAGTTTCATCTGCTTCATAAGAGAAATTTACTTCCATTGGAGTATCTGCACCCTTACAATCAGTCATATTAAACTTTTCTAGCATTCTGTCTATGGCACTCTCTTGTTTTATTGCTATAGAATCAAATGATCTTGTTATTTCAAGTCCTAAATAAATTCGTAACTCACCTAAGTCTTTAACATTAAACTCAAGTTTCAAGAAATTAAATACTTTATCTAAATTGGTTTTACTCTGTGACATCAAAATTATATCATCCACATATACTAGTAAAAATGTATCTTCAGAAATATATAAGCAAAAGTCATGTTTTGATTGAACGAAATCTTTACCAACCAAGAATTCATGTAACCTTTCGTTCCAGCACCTTGGTGCTTGACGTAAACCGTACAGCGACCGATTTAATTTGAACACAATGTTTTTCTCAGCAGTCACTCCTAAAGGCGGTTTTAAATAAACGTCTTCTTTTAGAAACCCATTTAAAAACGCTGTTGGAACGTCGAGCTGTCTTATATACATATTGTCTTTTTGAATGGCTTGACTAACCATCATTCTGATGGTGGGCATCCTTGCGACCGGAGAATATACATTAAACAATGTTTCTTCCTGAAAACCTTTCGCCACAAGTCTAGCTTTTTTAGTTCCATCCTTTTTTGTTGTAAACACCCATTTAGTATCTATTGCTTTCTTACCTTGAGGTAGCACTGCCACTTTCCATGTTTCTAAATTTTTCAAGGAAGTTAATTCTTTGTTTATTGCTTCTTCCCATCCGTTTCCTCTTTTAATTGCTTCTTTGTAACTAACTGGATCCCCAATACATAAACAATAAGCCATGTGAATTTCATAGTCGAGTAGTTTATTAGGTGGTTTAATTATTCTTCCACTTCTAGTCTGAACATAATTTACTTCAGGATTTTTCTGGGAGTCTTCAAAATTCTCCTCATCTTTTTCATTTTCAGTGCTCTCAGTTCGTATTATATCCTCGTTTTGCATTGGATCTCCTTGTCTATTAAAACCTTCTTGGTTGACCTCAATCCATCCACTTGTTACCGTGTTCGGTGTATTATCTTGATTATAGACAAAGTCCGTTTCATCAAACCGTACATCACGTGATTCTATCAATTTATTTTCTTTAGGGTCCCATAAGCGATATCCTGTTCTAGCATATCCCACCATTCTCGTTTCCTTTGCTCTAGCTGATAATTTATCAGCTTTTGGCAGTATGTATGCCCATGATTTTGCTCCGAAAACCCTTAATTTCTCTAAATCTCTTCTTCCATATAATATTTCACATGGAGTGTTAAAATTTATTGCTTGTGATGGGCAACGATTCAATTGATATGCTGCACATTTGACAGCCTCACCCCACAAATATTTCGGCAAATTACTTTCTATCAATATTGTTCGTGCTTTATTATATAAGCTCCTATTCAATCGTTCAGCTACGCCATTGCTTGAAGGAGAATATGGCAAGGAATATTCTAAGCGTATACCCTTTTCGGCGGCGAATTGCTTTAATTTGTTACATGTGTACTCGGTCCCGTTGTCACATCTAACCCGTTTCACAGTCTTCCCAAATTCGTTTTCATATCTACGTATGTACTGTATAATATTGTCAGTAGCCTCAGACTTCCTTTTTAATAAAAATACCACACAGAAATGAGAAAAATCATCTAAAACTGTTTGAAAATAAATTTCATCGCCTAAAGTTGGTATATTTGTAGGACCCGCTATATCACTGTGAATAAGCTCAAGTATATCGTATGATCTCGGTCTTTGCAAACGTTTAAAAGGAATTCTAGTCGCTTTACCTTTCATACAGGGCCCGCACACTGTATTGTTCATTGGTAAATTTAACCTACTTAAAGTTTTTGAACTAGTGTGACCAAGCCGTCTGTGCCAGAGAATACCTTTCTCCGAATTCATAGCTGCTTCTCCATACTCATCACACTTTAGTTTACCCTGTAATATATACAATTTTCCATTATTATATGCCCGAATAGTTGAACCATTAAAAAATATTATTTTTACAAAATCACGAGAAAATACAATTTTGTTATTTTCTTTTTCCAGAAATTTCCTTACAGACAGCAAATTAAATGCTATATTATGTACAATCAAACCTTCTATAATAATCTGTAGGTTTTCACAAACAATTTTTAATTTACCTTTGCGATAAGCAATTAAACTATCACCATTTGCAGTATTTATATTTATCGGATTATCTAACTCTATAACATCAAACATGTATTTTTCATAATGATGACTCATAAAATTTTGAGATGCACCTGAATCTACTACAAAAAAGATATCATCTTCAAATGACTTACAAGTCAAATTATACTCTCCACAGTCAGTCACAGTTAATCCGGCAGTATCAGTAATGGTTTCTTCTTCATGATTAATGATAGCTTGATCTCTGCTTGGTGTTACGAACGCTGTTCCGCAGCGACGCTGTGGTCTTCTATGATTACTGAAAGGGCGTCTACTTGCTGTGGTACCACGAAAAACATTTTGTGAAGTAGAAGGTCTCTGGTCTGGCAAATTACGACAGTGATTTGCTTTGTGACCTAGTTGATGACACTTGTAACATTGTATATTAAACGCCGTTTCATTATTCATCGGATGCATTATCACTTCACTCCTCATACTATCTGTTAACCTTATTTCTGCATCTAACAGAGTAGCTTTAGTTTTCTCTAGTGTAATATTCTCAGAACTCATTGCTTCAATAGCGGATAACACGTTATTGTACTTAACTGGCATACACAACAGCAAATGAATAACTTTGTCTGCCTCTTCCATTTTTGTCAAAGAAATCACATCAATATCGTTGATCAGTTTGTCAAATTTAAAGAAAAATTCTTGTAAGCTGTCATCTTCATCACATTTGAGGTAAATTAACTTCTTTTTCAAATTATATTTATTCATGACACTTTTTCTTTTGAATACATTCTCCAATGACACTATCATCTCGTGAGCTGTCCCTTTGTTTTTAACTACGTCTAAAAATTTATCTCCTATGCACTGGACTACTAATGACCGGGCTTTTATATCTGATTTCTTTTGATTTTCGTCTATTAATTGTACGTTGTTCAACATATCTTTAAGCCCTTTTTCTTCTAAAAGAAGTTCCACTCTGAATTTCCAATTTCCGAAATTTTGTCCATCTTCCAATTTCGGAATTACATCGGACATTTTCGATGCTGCCATTTTCTTCAAAAATATATTATTATTTTTGTGTTCAAATCAATCTGGGCCCATAACCTATTGAAACCTAAAAGGTTCTTATTATAAACTAATTATAGTTTAATATAATAAAACCATTTATATTACTAATAGAACCATTATATTCAGACACCATAATGGAATAGAAACAAAAGACAAAAGTGACAACCATATGACAAGTGTCAAACTCAAAATATATTCTTGGATGAACTTACGTCACATTTAAAGGTAATTAAATCCAATCTACATGTTCGACGCATCAAGCTGATATGACACTACGACAGAAAAAACATTACGGCTTATTATGCTCTGCTATCCGTGCGAAGCCGGGACTGGTCGCTAGTATAGTATATTTAGAAAAACTCTATTTAAATTGTCGTGACAGATCAAAAATATACAGTAGTACAAGATTTATACGATTTAAACACGTATCATGTATTACTTCAGAAAAATACGTATTCTTTGAAACAAAACCATTCGAATACAACTGTATGACCATACAGATGGCGCCACATGTATAAGTTTTAATATATGATATCTCAAAAATGCCGCTTTCTTGAAAATATTATATTCTACTAATAATTTTCAAAAAAGACCATCTATTCAATGATATATGTTTCAATTCGGGGCAACTTATAGTCACGTAATAATAATAGGTCAATTGCATATGGCGCAATGGTCATTGTCATTTCATCAAAGGCGTGTTGATGTTGACTTATAAATGCAAAAAAAAACAGAAATTTAATAAGTAGGTACACTAGAAGTAATTAAAATCTCACAGAAAATAGACAATTTTATATATCTACCCTTTTTTTAAAGAAAATTCATAATTTGTTTTTACAATACAAGTAGAAATTCTCGGTACTTTGCTTTCTGTTAAAATTACTGCTATCAAATTAGATTAATTAAATTATTGTTATTACAAAAAGCCTATTGCCTTTTACACTTCATGCGCTACCATGTTTATTTTGGTAAAATAAAATATTAATCTACTACAAGCAAGGTGTATATTTCCGTGTAATTGTAAGTAGGTAAATCCCGTAAATCAGCTTGATTAATGATTTTTTTCAAGTTGTTCGTAGGAAGTCAAATAAAAGTTAAGTATATTTGGGTATGTGGTTAAGTTGTCAATTTTAAAGTTTGTAATTGGTTTTTCGTGCCCTTAAATCCTCGTATTTACCAGGTTATAAATGTCGCGCGCGACACTGTAGCTCGACATGTAGTGCTATGTCGGGCAACGTCGCGCGACATCGCATGTCAAGCAGCGCAACATTGCAGACATTGCAACATTACACGGCATGCCGAGCGATACGTGTCGCGTGACATTTGTCCCCTAGTGAATACACCCCTAGGGTTCACTCGCACTGCGAAGCGAGCGCAGCCAAAATCACAAGTTCGATAAAGCAACTCAGTGGGCAAAAAGTCTGATGTAATCACTTCGTTGTCCGTCTGTCAGGTCTGTCTGTTAATATGTTTTGACCCATTTTCTCAGTAACGGGTGAAAGTGTTCAGTTGAGATTAATATCAAATATTTTTCGGTCCTTGAACCTGTAAAGAATCAAGTTTCTAAGTCAGCCCGCAAAAAAATATGGCCATTTATGCCCTTGTTTTGACACTCATAAATAAATTAAAACAATAGGGTGCTTACCATTGCACAGCGAGCCCCGCCATATGACAAAATTAAAAAATGGAACTCTCTAAATTTCTCACTTTAATGACTTATTAAAGGAAGCAGTACATCGCTACTCTATGACAGTATAAATAATAAACCTTTGGTATTTCGTCAACATTGTTGTTTTGCCACTCAAAGTGCACACATTGTCATTATTACTAATTGCTAGATAAACGTGACTCACCGTGTGCATCTCTTTGTTTGAACTTTTTACAAACCCTTAACCGTATTGGAAAAAAATTATGATGGATATCTGAGTGTAAGGTATGCATAATATTATCCTATTAGAATTTATATTAATATTTAATAAATTCTTTAATAATTAAGGTCTACGCAATGTCTGTATTCACTGTAAAAAAAATTTCGTGTTACCTGATTACTCAAAGTTTTTAACATGTTTCTTAATCTTCTTTAATAATATTTTTTACAGTAAAAAATAACTCATAGTGTCTTGTTGTACAAAGTAAATAAAGTTATAGAGCTTACAATTATCTACTCGAGGATATGAGGGAGGTTTACGCAAGTGTCAAAACGGCGTAGCAGATGCTACGAAAAATTTAGTTTACAGTTCGATTAAATATTTTTTGTTACAGGAATATCATACACTTGCAGTCCATTAAAAATGTATATGAAAAAGCTTTAGAAAAGAAAACTAGGCGAAAAATTTACCCGAGCTTACACCTTAGAAACAGGACATAAACTAATAGAAAGTTATTCTTAGTATTCCTGCATTCGTGCCATACCATTATCCCATTAATGCCCCACTGCAGGAACTTAGACCTCCTCTTTGGGATAAGGGAGCTTGAAGCTTAATCCCCTACGCTGCTCCAGTGCGGGTTAGTGAATTTTAATGACTGCCGTCATCAGATGGCACCTAAAACCGACGGCTTAACGTGCTATCCGAAGCACAGAGTCAGTGATAGTTATGTACATAAGTTAGAACACATTGGTATATGCCTTAGGATTCGAACCATGACTTTCTTCTACATAAAAAGCGGGCTTGCTGCCACTCACCTATCACAACATTCCGTACACTGAATTTTAATACAACAGAAGTTATAATAAGTGCTTTGGTACCTAATGGTGAGTGGTCTGAAGTGTACCTAAGAAAATCACATACTATAAGACTTTGTATTGATTTTATTTTTAAAGCGTAGAGCAATTTGTTACTATCAATAAATATTTGAATTCCTTTTTTGGGTTGACTGTACTTTTTTTAAATATTTTAAAATCCACCAATTTATTCCGTTGTTTTTTTAACTCCTTTTGTATTTAAAAAAAAATGTGATGTTAAATTGTATAATAAATGCTATTTAATGAAAAACAATTATTTTTTTCCAACCAACTCAACGACCTTTAGAAAAATTAAGTGACAAATGATTTATGACGCACGCTCCGTACAAGCGAAACCACAGCGCATAGACCTAAAATCATGAAAATTGGCAAAAGGAAAAGCCTCACAGCAAAAGTAAAATAGAAAATCCAAATAAAAAAAAAGATATATGTATATATTAAATTATACGCGTTAACGTGTTATATGGCGGTGAGCAGTAATAAATACGTTATATACTAGGGAATCCTCGAGACACGAGTCGAGCTTGACTTGACTTAAAACTTCGTTTTAAATTTTGTTATATGCGCGTAAACTTGAAACCAAATTGAATATTCTTTACTTAATGATTTGTTCTCTGTACATGTACACGTATCGATATAAAACGCAAGCTTAGCTTTAAGAGTCCAGAACCTCTATTAAACTTTATCGAAATGTGAAATTCGGGTATATTTCTGGGTCAACAAATATTATCGTTTGGTTAACATTACTGTGTGGACCTTTGCGTTATTTATATATATAATTTTTTTTTTATTACTCAGAATTTCATGAAACCAAGTTATTATTCTATTTATAATTGGCTTTTGCTTTTTTAATCTACATAAACATTACCGCACTTTCTCACGTCTTACGAGAGCTGTTAAACAAAAAGTAAGGGTGACAGAGGTGCAGTTACATTTCAATAAAACTTTTTTAAATTTTCAACGTAATCACCTTTTAAGTTAACACACTAGAAGTACCTTTTTGTAGACTTAACATCGCCTTTACTAAAAAAAACTGTTCATCCTGAGACGCTAAAAATGGTGTACAGTGGTGACAACTGTCACATCGTCATCAAATTTTCGACCATTGATGAGCTCTTTCAACTGCGGAATGAAATCGAAAACACTAGAAGCGAGGTCCGGTGAAATAGGGGATCTTCAAAGCTAGCATCTTCAATGGCAGCCATCATTACTCTAGACTTGTGCCGTGTGCGCGATATCAAACTAAATACTTAGGTGAAAGTAATTCATGAACATCTTGTTCAAACTCATTAGCACAGACAGCTTAAAATTTCGTTATTAAGTCAAATTAAAAATCATTTCTCCCTCTTCAATAAAACACACGCGATCAGCTTTGCTGCATAAAACGAAATTCTGTTCGACTTTTCATTAGAAGAAATAAAAGAACATAATTATAGGGATGTTATAAAATTTCACTTGGGCAGTGCCCCGGCCAATAGCTAGTGTTCATATAAACGCATAAAATATATGTAAGTAAAGAGCCCCCAAGTTGTAATCCTTCCGGTCGATCCAAGAATACAGATGTCTGTCGAAATCAGATACGACAGAATTAATTAAAAGTTAGCTCGGCGACTTCGTAAATATTCTCGTTAAAGGACTTCCGAAGAATTCATTGGAGCCAAATTGTAAATAATCGAAAGGGGAGTTATTTTAAAATAAATCTCGCTGCCCATTCATAATCATCTAAACAGATTAATTTGCGTTTATTCTGTTTCAATGCGTTCTTTCGGTGAGTACTGTTATTATTGTCTTTTTTGAATAAAAGACCAAGGACGAATTTCGGTAAAGTTTTGAAAATTCCTTCCTCCTCCTTATTATAGGAGTAATAATAAATATTGTACAAAATAATACAGTTTAGCATGAGTATCTGCGGCTACATAAGGGCGCAGATTATTCAAGTCTATTTGAAGACTTATTTCATTTACTAAACATCAAATCGTCTTCTTACAGCTTTCACAAGACCTACTTTTCATTTTTATTGGTGGAATATTACTTATTGATGTACATCACAATCGTCAACACATCGGAAAAATAAATATATTATATATACTTTGGTGCAGAGTATTCCAGAAAATATTGAGTAATATCTAGGCAAAGGTCTTAGTTTGTAGCTCCAGGGGATTCGCAGATAACTAAATAAGTCATCTGATACTTTCATATGTTTGTGTATTGAGAATTTCTATGTATATTTTCTTCAGCATACGGTCCCTAGACACTTTATGTGCTTGAAAATGAATACTGTTGGCGACTTTTCAAATAAACAATTTAACAAATATTATGTTAGAACGCATCGCGCATGCGCGGTTTACCCCCCGCCGCCAGCGCACGGCAGCGCACGGCAGCGCCGGCATGGCACTGCCGCCATAACTCTTTCGCACTCACCACCGGGGTCAAGAAGGTGTGAATGGTGCCTGCTGGGGTGGAGTGTGTACGTACAGGGGTCAACGAAGCGGACGCCGGCCAGCGCCGGTCGAAAGGCGGAGCTATCGCCCCCGCGTCCGTTACCAGGGACCCTTAATCATCAGCCCATTTTATCTCACTGCAGGGGCTTAGGCCTCCCCCAGGGTGAGGAGGGGGTTTGGAGCTTAAATCCACCACGCTGCTCCACTGCGGGTTGAGGATTGTAACGACCGCCATCTATTGACAGCGTCCGGGACCGACTGCTTAACGTGTTCTCCGAGGCACGGAGACAGTAATAGTTAATGTACTTAAGTCAGAAAAACTCATTGGTACACGTCCGGATTCGAACCATGGCCCTATGGCCTTATAAATTTGAGGCCGGTTCGTTGCGCTCTGGGCTATCACGACACACAGGGACCCTTAATCCCAAGGTGGAACCCCGACCTGCCATCAGGTTGGATTCACCTCCACAACAAATACATATAAGGTTCAGTTGTTATTTGTGGAAACATTTCCTAAAATAGTAAACATCTCGTAAAACGGTTCTGTTAAATAAAATAAATATCAAAGAACTTACTACTTATAATCATATATATTCCTCAAGGAGAATAATTCATTATAAAAGAAACGATACTTTCTAAAGGTATATCGGTACTAGTATTTACTTCTATGGTAATACTAATTTATCTATGAGAATATTAGTATGATACGTATAAAACATCATGTTAAACTTCTATTAAATATTTGCTCGCAAGCAATGCAAAGCTAAATACATGTTGAACTATTATTTCTGGTATTAATAGTACAGTTTAGCATTTTGTGGAGAACAAGTGAGTTTTTTTTTTGTTTTCCTAGGCCTATGATAAATAAAGTAGTTTCCTGTTTCAGTTACGACAAAACAACGAAATTTTGTGTTATTTTTATTGTTTATCGTATTCCAACATCGTTAGAAGTTAGATGGGTTTGGTGGAGTGCGTGACAGTTGATCACACACACTGACCCAGCTGGCACGGAAACAACTCTTTAAATATTGTTTACCTCTACAATGAATTTTTCACTTGTTCGATTTTAATTCAAGAGTATACTTTATAGTACTTTCATGTTCCAAAATAAATGTGATAATAATGTCAAAAAAATACGTTCAAAATAACTTTATAGGTCGAAGAGGTCCGTACAAATAATATTCAAAACGAGATAGCGCTCGTAACATACCACGATCAAGTCCTATTGCAGCAGAACCGAATGAGTTCGAACTAGCTTCGTTGAGGGCGACGACATCAAAGATTAAAGATCATTATTATACGCTCTACGGACTAAATCGGTCACTATAAATATGTACAGTATTATAATTGATAATATATAATGAATCTGCATTCAAATATTAATTTCGAATGACTTATTTTCGGATAAATTACTTGTCTGCGAACGAGATGGTTCTGGTTCTGGATTAGTAAGTGGTCAAATCTACCTTTCTAACGGCTGCCAACGGCACCACCTCGTACCACAGTGGGCAAACCAATAACGGATTGTGCGTTCGTTTGTTAAGTTCTCTCCGTAAACGTAGTTGATGTTACGTACCGTTTGTGCCGCATTAGTGCCACGACGGAACTCACATTCCATAATTACACGAATTTTTAAAGTGTCTATTATGACGAAAAATGTCCAAATGTAATGAAAACACAACGCTTATGAATAAACAAAAGACTGACTGTAAAAAGAATATCATGTTTATAAAGGAAACTAATTTGAATTTAGAATTCACAGCAAATCAAAAATTTTTTTGTTTGAAATGGCCAGTACTGAAGAACGGCAACTTCATAGGTTAAGACCTAATATTCCAGCGTCAATTCTAACATAAAAACCGCGTGATTTTCACACGTCCCAAAAGGGGATTGTTGTTAGGGAACTATTGATAGATTACCTATTGATTGACTATTTTGCGACTGACATTGTTCTTTTTAATATTCAACGGCGACGACGAAAATTATAATTCAGGCCTGTGACGTCACGCTATATGAATTTTCAAAATAATATATATATAAATGAAAAATATTTTTCAAATTAGTTTCTCAAAATTGGCCATTGTTTCAAAGAAAACAATATGACGGACTTAATTAAAGATTTTGGGAACGGTAAGTTGTGCTTTTAGAATAAGAGTTGAAAAAATAAAACAAAATGTAATTAAGAAAGTAGATAACGTCGTCTGATTATCAAATAAATAAAGAAAAATACTAAAGCGAAATATGTTCTTCGGATTTTTTAAAATTTTGGCAAACATAATGAGGACATCAAGCAATCACTAGCGTTGTCATAAAAGTCAATATTTAAAAAGGAGCGGGGAAGTCTTTTCTTTAACGAATTATTCAAAAATTCAAATAATAACATTGAACAATAAAGTTTCAAGTACTGGGATTTAATTAGATGTTAATAAACCACCTGTTAAATAATAAACTTAAAGGAAAGTGTAGCAATAAAAGGACCAAAAGTTCAACTTTATCAAATTATTATTCTAGATTGAACTTAGCGACGGGCGACTTTGCTACTCACCGGTTTTGCGGCAGTTTTACTCGGCTTCGTAGTTAAACGAGATTTTAATTCCATCGATCACCTACCTCGGGGAAGGAAGCAAATAGGCTTTGAGAGTCACTTCGTGGACCTTACTTTAATAAACTCAACCCTTAATTGACTACAAAGTTCGGGTATACCTTCCTGCAGGAAGTTCAAGTAATTGATTGGTCAATCAAACTTTTCTTGTAAGTTAAAACCACTCGATAAAAAAATCTGTGCATTATTAGCGCACCTAACCAACAACAATAAAATTAAATTCTTATAAAAGTAAATGTAGATGCTTAGATCTGTCACAAACTTTTCTAAAACTGATTGTTAGCATTGATTGGCAGTGGATAAAATATAGACATCAAATAGAAAAATGGTAATTTATGATTTTCTATACAGGGAATCACGAAAGTGCCTAAAAATTTTATTATATAATCTTTCATACAGCAAATCAAATGGCCCTTAAAAAATTAGAGAAGCAAATATCTCTTTCTATCTCTGTAGATTTAATAGTTCCGGTAGGTTTTGGATAAACATTAATACAATGCGATGTATAGAAACTTCCGGACAAAAGTAACTGTTCACTTTAATTTTTTTTAAATATTTTAGATGTATTATGAATTTAATTGCAGCCAGTAATTTCATTCATTAATTGTATTGATTTATTGACGAAAAATAATTAATAATGTTTTAGCGAGTAAACGAAGAAAGGCATTTTAAAAAACTGGAAGGATAAATTTGTTCGTTAAAGTCAAACTCGCACCTCACCACTTCCTGAAAATGTAAGCAAATCTAAGAAGTCTATTTGCACTTAGTTCCACTTGTCCGATAAAGCTGAAAATTTGCACACGTATAAACTGATGTATTGATGTAGCCAGAATTTATTCTTCAATGGGAACTCCTAAACGAATCGAGTTGATATTTGACAAATGTGCCAGATTTGAATGACAATTACATGACAATTACTACAATCGAGCTGGTCTGATGATGAAGCTAGAAGGTAACAGACAAAAGTTGCTAGTAAACCCACCCACCACCCACCCGTCTTTATATTTTTTTTTTCATGAGAGCTTCTAACTGCACATGGTGATGAGGGGCTGATGGCGTAGCTAATAACTAAGGATAACAAAATCCATCAATGGCTGCTCGTAAACCCACTGTTATGCCCAAGGTAAGGCCAAGTAAGAGAGCGAATAGACTACAGTGATAAACATTTCAAAATGAATTAATGAAGGTTTAAATTAATAAACAGTGACGTTTTTGACGTTTGTAAGTATGTATGCGTATAAGTATATCTTTCTGATACAATTCTTATAACTTAATTTAGACCCATTTCCGTTTGACCTATAGAAGTTGAAATTTTGCACTCTTGTTCCATTCCGATGACAATATACATATTTATTTGATAAACATAAACTAACGCTGCAGTCAGAATAATTTCAGTACGAAAAAACTATTCAACGATTAAGAACCTGAATACAAAATGATACAACTGTGACATTAAAAAATTATTTCATCATCAAGACCTGGTTAATAAAATAAATAAATAAAGCTATAAGCTGATAAAACTTATTCCACAAACATTTTATAAACATATTTTTTTAAGTCTTTATTACTACTTTTTGGTTGTGTTTTTAAATAAAAGCTGCCTTTAAAAGTTTTTGCACATTTTTTTATATTTTGTTGTGAGTTAGACACTATAATGTCGTGATAGCCCAGAGCGCAACGAACCTATCTCAAATTTATAAGGCCCCATAGGGCCATGGTTCGAATCCGGGCGTGTACCAATGAGTTTTTATGACTTAAGTACACAATATCACCGACACCGTGCTTCGGAGGGCACGTTAAGCAGTCGGTCCCGAACGCTGTCAATAGACAACAGTTCCCAACCCGCAGTGGAGCAGCGTGGTGGACTTAAGCTCCAAGCTCCCCTCCTCACCCTGGGGGAGGCCTAAGCCCCTGCAGTGGGGTAAAAATGGGCTGATGATGATGATGATGAGACACTATAGCATCAAACCGAAAATTTATCTCTATTGTTATTGTTTAAATCCAGTTATCTTGTTGCTGATAAATAGATTCCCAGATTTGCGGAAGTAAAACTGGCACAGTGCATGTGAATATTTAAATCGAAAAGTAACTTTTACGTTTGACTTTCGATATTTGAGACATCCCGATTGAGTAAGCACCTGCATTATCGTATTAGCTAAAAATTATTTGGTCGAAACTTGACTCAATTTCTCTTTCTGTAATATTATCAATTTTTTTATTAAGTCGAAAGGAACTCATGAATACCATTCCTTAATTCTTATTTTTTAAATTTTAATATATACACGGAATTAAAAATTTCTTATTATGACACCTTCCATAGTAAAGTTCTTTTTAATCATTAAAAAACGTTATATAGATCATCGTTGTCGCAAGCATCCATAGTTAATACAAGTTTCGTAGAGCGTACACGACCTCCCCTCGAATATTATAATCGTCGTTTTTAGGGTTGGATAGCAGGGGCTGTTAAATTGCGAGGGGCTACCCACGGCTAGCTGAGTCCGCAACGAATTTACGATCCCAGCTGAAAAGATAAAAGCGGCAAGCAAAAACTATCAATGCCGAATGTTATGTAACCGATTTCAAGATCCTTTCGCGCTATTTGTATGTATGTCTGTTGTCGAAATAAATGTAGCTTCAATTAAAGCGCACATCTTTTTCGAGTAAGAATCGTGTGAATATAACCATCTTCAAGCCAAACCAAGCTCTGTTATTCGAATGCTATTGGATTATGTTACGAAATTAACTGTCGTTATCCACCTTCATAATTTTTTTATCCACTTTCAAAAACATTACTCCTGCTCTCGCGCCAGATCCCCTGCTCTAGACGTTATCCTTGTCCTTCCCGCCCTTTATATATATATATATATATATATCAAGCGATCCCGTAGAGATAAAACCATAATATTCATTTTCTATGCAGCTTGACCTTCGTTAGGTATAGGGACATTTAAGTAGCAAGTCTGTGGGAAAAAAATTTGTTTGCCAATGTACTTATCAAGGAGATACTTGTCGGGTAAATCTATTTTTTTTTTCTTTTTGGAAGTAAAGTTTCGTTATTATAACTATGCGATGATTTCGTAGTGTAAGTATATATACTTGTATCCACGAAGACCCTTTGGGAAAAGCTATTAAATAAACATTACTACACATATATTTATTGCGACTCGTGGCTATATTAATGTGATTGTGTTTGTGGCAATCATAGGCTACTACGTTGATTTCTTCATATAATATTAAAAGAGGCTCGTAATACATTTCATAAAATATTTAGAATTCAATAGTATAATGTATTTAATAATGTTCGTCGTATTTACAACGGTTGATGTATTTATACTATAGAGTTTAACAAAAAAAAAAATTCATACACAGTTCGTATATTGTTACGTGCACACCCTCGATATCGATCGTCGATGTTTCCCATCACAAGTGAATTTTCTCGTCTCTAATTTATGCCAATATATTCGTCAAAAAAACAAGTGAACGCGTTAATTGGATTTAAAGAACTATTTCTGGAAAAGCCTGCAGCTTCAAGAGCGACTGAATTGTCGATAGATAAGTCATGTCACAAGGCTAAACTGAAAAATCAAATTAATTGACAGTCATGTAATTGGCAACAATGACTGTAGATTTTCTTTGTGCAAAAGTTAAAATTTACAAACATTATTGTAATTGAGATTTTTAATAAACTACACTAAACGTGGGGCAGTGTAAAGAATTTTATCATCACGTACTGGCCCTCTAAGCTGTAACAATATTAATCTTATATCATTAATGTGAAAATAGAACTTTTCAAAAAAGCTATTGTGTATAAAACAATTTTTACAAATAAAAATATCCTTTTTAATTCAGAACATCAATAATATTAAACAACACGGCGTATTGGCTTCTAAAATTGACGATCAAATCAAGCACTTTAACAAAATTTGTTTCGTTTATTATTTATTATTTACTAATTTTACTTAAACGATTTTCGAAAAAGATCTGATTTCAAAAGCCATCGTATGTCTTCGGAACCATAACCTATATATAGTTAAAACCAATCTAATATAAAAGAATAGTATTAGTACTTAAATTTATAATAATCGAAAATTCGTACTTCTTCATAAGCCCATTTTACCCCACTGCAGGGGCTTAGGCCTCCCCCAGGGAGAGGAGGGCTTGGAGCTTGAATCCATCACGCTGCTCCACTGCGGGTTGGGAACTGTAACGACCGCCATCTATTGACAGCATCCGGGACCGACTGCTTAACGTGCTCTCCGAGGCATGGAGTCAGTGATAGTTATGTACTTAAGTCAGAAAAACTTATTCGTACACGCCCGGATTCGAGCCATAGCCCTATTCCCTACCTAAAATTCGTACTTATATTGGAAGAAATATCAAAGGGTAAAAGTTATATTTGCGAACTGAATTTATCTTTTTAAGTTATCGAACTCATGTTGAAAAAAAAAATGATTTTATTTATATATTACCTGCATGATTATCGTAATTACCTGATAATTAAATATGACTGATTAATTTCTAAGATTCTTAAAATTATCTTTAGAACCATGAAATAAATACTGGAATTACAGTATAACAAACAAGTAAATGAAACAAACATAGACTATTTCAATTTTGAATTCCTCTAGCAGAAATATTGAAATTTTACTTTATAATTACAGTTACTCGGTATTATCAGTTCATTCACCGTCCATCACTTCCACTGACCCCTATGGGCTAAAGCTTCTTTGGTCGTATGCCATGTCTCATTTGTTATAGAATTTCTTTAACATTAATTATTTCTAGTACTTTAAATATTAATAGATAAAAGAATGGTCGTACATTTTACCACGCCATTAATGAAATGTGATAAATTTTTATGTTACCCATTTATTAACAGTCAATATTTTTTTATGTATACGAATGAGGGTGTTACTATGTTAAAAAATTCGACTAATTTTAACTCTCGAAAGAAGATTAAAATAAAGTGATTTTATAGACACTTTATATAGGGTTGAAACAGTGTTGAGATCTTGTGTATGACATAGTTAATTTTTACAACTTGATGTTGATTTGTAATTTGTAGTTTGTTTTAATTCTGACTGTTATATTACGTTACATACTAACATTTAGGTTGTTGATGTTTTACTAACGAATGAGTCTTTGTTACTTGATATGAAATAAAAAATAAATAATAATTACAAACAGCTGTAATTACTAGTAGAGGTTAACTGTTTCATTCATTTATAGGCTTTCGTACACCCGAGAAAAACTAAAAAACTCTTACAGAAACACTCAAATCTTTGTCTGTCCATCTGTAACAGCCTATTCTCTGTGAATCTATTGAACTAAGTTGAAATTTACTAAATATACATAATTTTGTGACCCAATCATGGACGTATAACTTGAAAGAATTAATTTTTATTTTGAGGGTTAACGTTGGAAATCAAATTATAAAATTAAAAACATTTTTTTTTCGAAATCATTATGAAACGTAATAAATAAAAGTGTTCGGTATATGCAACACAAACACATATATTTTTAATTTTACAACGAATGGTTTAAAATATATCAATGAAAACATACGCAAATAACTTTGGTAGGATAATCAGAAATTACAAAAAAAATTGTCAGGTGCATCATATCAAATAAAAGAACTTGGTATGAAAAATTCAATTTATTTTAATATTTATTACAAACGCATAGGTTAAAAATATCAAAGAATATACACGAAAGTCGAGCATGAAACCTAAAACGCAATAAACTTAACGGTTACTAGGCAGTCTAGTTCTACAAAGAGGTCAAGTTCAAATTTAGTCGAATTAAGAAGACGTAGTAGCTAATGCGATGATTTATCTTATAGAACTCTCTATATACCAGTCCGACGCAAACTTTGATAGTTTTTTTTTTTATTTAAACATACACCAACTTTACAGTAAGCTTTTAAATAACGATTAAGCTTTTGTAATAATCGTATACGTAGTTCACGTATACACGATAATATGTGAATTCACAGTACAATCCAATTATACAAAAAATATTTTGGACCCCCTTTTACAATTTTTCCGAGGCTAAATATATTAAACTTTCCAACAAAATATTTCCACCTTTACCACAACGGTATATACTGTGTATTTAATAGTACAAAAAAATACTAGTTTTATTTTGGGTTACATTTGAAATAACTTTCAAAGGATAACTTATCGAACCACATTCGATCCGCTGGCCTAAAAGATTCGCTCTAGATAATTTTTTAATTATTAACCTGATTTAATTAACCATTTTTGGTACGATGTGATTTTGAACATAACAGATGCAATTATTTTAGTAGCTTTCATGAATACAGTAACGTTTCCTTATTTATTACAGCTATAAGGAATTAAAAAAATGTATACTTTGGGGATATAGCACCGTGGGCATTATGCTTAATGCCTGTGTAGGACGGCCTCGTCTGGATAAACTGGAAGAGAAAAACTTCGCGACCGAGAAAAACAACGAAAGTGCGCGGACGGCTACAACAAGAAAAAAACTACAAAAACCTCTTTCCCTTCTTCCAAAAGTTGTTTAATGTGGAATTCATATTTTATCACGCGACGTTAGAATACGTAATTGAGTCAATTCTTTTTCGTTACGATCCGTTTAGCATATTTAACAAGAGGTCGAAGACACAATCGAAGGTAATCACGAACAAAGCAGTAAGTAACTTTTCTAGATTTTAAAGCTGAATAATTTCTATTAAGTAAAGCGGCGAAATATATGATTAAAAGTTCCAATTTTAATATCTTAATTATAACCGCAGTAACAAGAAAATTTATTTGGCAAATTTTTAAAACAAATAATTATTTGTCAGCAAGAAAACTTCCTCTGACTTCTATATTACTCTAACGGTACAATTATTTTAAATAAGCTATTTTCGTATCATACTGGAATATTTATTTATTTGTTCGAGTTTTGTTAAACGTTTTAATTAAAAAATATAAAAATTGATTAGATGACAAAAATGTTGAATATATATAAAAAATAAAAACGAGTAACATCTTATTGCTCACATCGATACTAGTTTGAAAAATTACATAATATTTCAAAATTGGAGGAAGTACGTTTTAATTTAAATCATAATAAATTATGTAAATGGACAAAAAATATGAATTTACATTAACTTGGAAAGACGATGAAAATGAAAATGAGAAAATGAAAATGAGAAAATATTACCTAAAACAAGTGAGCCATCATAATCTATTTGAAAGAATGAAAATATATGTTAAAACAAAAAAAAAACAGTACCTACCTACTGTTAAACAAACAAATGATACTAAGCCAAAACGCTCAGCAGTCATTAATAAATTCGCATTTAAATTCGACAATCGCAGGGGGCTTAAATAGCGATGCTTTCCGATTTCACAGGGAAATAAAAAAAGTTAATAAACAAATGTACACAATTTTAACATGAAGAATTACTTACTTTTTTGGAGTTCGGTAGCTGCGTGAGTGGCGGCTTTTTTTCTTTTGATTCATTTTCACTGAGATTTTCGGTTTTAATTTTTTAGGTTTTATAATCATGCCCGATAGCAATAGCTTGACTTGCCTGAAGTAGATACGTAACGACCATCCCCCGTGCGCTGTTCGCAGCGACTGAGTCTAGCTAAAATGAACGAGTCGAGTGTCCGTTCCCCACAGCTATGCCGCACAGGCTCCGAAACGCCCACCCCTCTCCTAGAACTACCCCTATTATACTTTAACAATATATATGATCACTGTGAACACAATCGAAGTGTTCATAAAACATAAATCTCAGTTTGCTTACGGTTTCTCTACGGAAACATTTCCGAAAAAATCGCTATTCCAAACTTTATACTAAAAATTAATAATACAATTTGGTAAGCATAATTACATTTTTCTAAGAAATTAAGTTACTTTATTTTTAATTATAGCCCCTAAAAAGTTTAGTTAAATTTACGGTTTTGATAACTGAAATGAAATCAAATGTAAGAATATGGTAAGTACGGCAAATCCGGTTCGGCTAGTCGATTAATAATTATAAAAAATGTACAGAAACATCCCAAAACCGAAACTTATTCAATCAAGTCTAAAATGGTACTTGCATCACTAGATATCAGAGGCAACTCTGTGCCAAGTTTTAAAAAAATCCTTTGGATATTAACGGCGTTAGAGTACGGACGGACTGATGGTCGGACACATAACCGTTTTAAGATTAGGATGTACCAGCGATACTTAGTACTGAAAGTTTTTAAGCATATGGTATGTATGTGAAAATTAAGTTTCTTGATGCAAAATATCAAATTCTTAAACAAGGGGCGACTGAACGTGTACTTCGTCAAAAGCTTGAACGTAGAAGTTGTAAATTACCTGTGAGAACCTAAGCAAGATTCTAAACGCTATCAAAGGAGAGGAACTTCAGTACAATCACGAACTATCTCCACTAACGTTAAAGCTAGATATAATTCAATTGAATTTTATGTTTATCAAGGTTTAGTGAAAATTATTATTTTCTTGAAGCTTCCGTGTCGATGCCTTTTATAATTTTCCCACCGTCAATCCATTATACCAGTAAATTAAGATTTTTGCAATAATGAATTTTTGACAAAGATTTATTATCAAAGATGAGTAGGTAACATAATCAAAAAACGTTAACTCGTTGAGTCGGGTATTATGAGAATAAATACTGTAGTTTGTGAGATCTATTATTTTCAATCATAATACAGACATAAGAAATAATTTTATTCTAATAAAATATAAATTTTAATTAAAATATATATTAATCTTTTCCTAAAAAAGTACAACTTAAGTAATAAACATTTATTATAGTTTTTTCTTTGTGATTTGAGAAATATTTTTTTATATTCTCTTTTAATATTGCTATTATTATTTTTGCTGTTATGAGGGAACCGGAAATTGAAAACAGTTTTATTACTATTTTATTTATATATATTATTGTATTTTAACTGTTATTTGATTAATTTTTACATTCATATTTTATATTAACTTTATCTATCTTGGCCTATATTGTCAAACAACAACACTAAAAACTTCATTTTTCATACAAATTGAAAATTTTCAGTTTCGAGCCAAGAATGATTTTTAAGATATGTGAGAAAAATGAAGGAAAGCGTTTATGTTTTTGGAATTCTATTGTAACTTGAATAGCTTATAAGTATGCTCTGATGTCCATCCATCACAATTGCGAACGCCGTACAATTTTATACAACACATAATAAAGCTCCATAAACTAACTATTTCGTGTTTCAGTGAACAGGACCTCTATTTAAATAAAATCATGGTTGCTTTCGATGTGTGAAAAACACCATGAAAAAACGTTTACGTAACTCTTTTAGAAATTTTATTTTGCAGCCCCCGTTTGCGTTCTACCTGATTCTACTGACCTATCAATTTATTGGTAGTGTTTATTTTCACACCTAATTATTTAATCTTTTGTTTTAAAATTATTGATGACCACTTAGGACAAACATTTTCAGTGCCTTTCATTAACACTACAGAAATTATTTCACTGCTTAATCCGACATATATTTATTGCGCAGGTTTTACTTATAATGTTACGGAACGGCGATAATCCCTTCATCCAATTACGTTTTCGATCAAATATCTGCTGAGAGCGCTCGAAGCGTACAAAAAGTACCTGCCTAGTGATAGAATGTTAAAAATAGTAAATTAAGCTATATTTGAACTAAACTATTAGGTGAACTTGAATATTATGTCCTCTCTTTGCTCTACATTTTTACACAGGTACTAAGATGGAAGTTCTATAAATTAAATGGTTCACTTAACTAGTGTGATTCCTTAAGTAAACTGGTCGAATGATGTTGTGATAGCCTTATGGTCGCGAGCCCGCTTCTTATTTAGAAGTTCGTAGTTCGAATCCCAGGACATGTACCGATGAGTTTTTTCTGACTTAAATACATAACTAACAATGATTCCGTGCCTCGGAGATCACGTCTAGCCGTTGGTAGCGGTTGCCATAATCAGATGGCAGTCACTAAAATACACCAGTCCGCACTAAAGCAGTGTAGTGGATTAAGTTCCTGAAGGCCCCGCAGTGGGGCATAATGGGCTGATAAATAGTTGTATATAGTTCGAATCTCCACGTTCTTTACTTATTATCATATTACTATATAATAGAGATATTTCATCTTTATATATTATATTGTAACGATCTGCCTACACATACTGGTAGGCATTTGATGAATGCAACAAGCAGCCAACTGGCTGAAAGACAGAAAAAGAAGATTAAAAATTCAAATATTATGAAAAGAATGGAAGAAAACAAGAGAGAGTCATAAGTCTTCCAGCCAGTTGGTTGCTTGTTGCATTCTTCATATGCCTGCCAGTGTTTGTAGACTTAATGTGCATGAATAATCGTTACAATATCTAATAATACGTAATAATTCCTACGAGTCTAATAAAAACCACGCAGCGCCGTTTAACTACTTGGACAGATATAAATGTCTTTAAAATACGAAATAATTACTTTTTACAATTACTAAATTGTAAAAAGTAATTATTTGTGTTTATTTATTTAGATACTAGATTGTAAAGTTAGTGAGTATAATAGGGGATTGTAATTATCCACTACGCGGTTGAGATACGATCTATCATTTCACGGTAGGTAGAATAGACTTATCCCACTCTCCAAAAACTAACAACACAGTTTTCATGATAAACAACGTTTATGTCTTAAGTAAATTTTCGGTGCTACTTTTTTAATACTGCCTACATGTACGACTTTAATTTAGTCTTTCAAAAAATATAAACTCAAAATACGCATTCGTTTTGATGTCCTCATATTTCCCAATCATTGTCACAATTTGAATCTATATGGCGTAAAAATACGAAACGAGAATTCCACGTCCCGGGAATTCCCACGACATCAATTGTTTCACTTAACAAAATGAGAAATATTATACTCACGGGCTTGTCACGTAGGTATTTGCACCTTAAAAAAAATGTATTCCTACTTTCACGCAGACAATTAATTTCGTTCACAAAAAAAAAAAAAACAGTTTCCGCAATCCGAAACAGAGAGCTCAATGGGGTGTCGATTTTTATCTCGGGCAAAGGGAAGGTTCGTGAAGTAATGCATTGCGTACCCATTTTTATATACACCCTTCCGGGGTGTACAAACGCTGACGCCCGAAAATAAGAGTTTCATTGGAATGTTTGGAAAAATATCATCTAAAAAACATCCTGTTGCCGAGATTTTGATGACCGTGCGATGTTGTTGTTTACATTGTCCTCCATGTTCGCGTAGATAATATGATGGAACCAATGTATCTACTTACCTATAAATAAATTACCCTAACAACGACGTAAAATGCGCGATTCAAAATAGTTAGCTACTATCACAGACATATGGGATATCGATTAATTACTTCAGCATAAATAGGGGAAGGAGGGGTCCGACCTAATCTCATCAAAGGGAAGGGGGCCTTTCCTATAACTCCAAACAATTTTTCGATTCGTTCCCGATCAGATGTAGAGAAAATTTTAAACATCTTTGGAGGAAAAACGTTTTCAGAAACCTTACATGATATTTGAGGGCGCATTAATATCTTACCAGGAGGGGTAATCAAATAATTTAAAAATTGCCTCACGTTACGAATGTTTAGACGTCTTTTTACGCTACACTATTAAATACAGGCCACTCAAACTTTAAATCTAGTATAAACTAAAGACCTTCGCCACCGCCACAATGCAGTATTCGATTACTTTTATATGCTTGTTAATGATTTTAATTTAATCGTTGTGTATGATTTTTTATTCTCAGTAAATATGGTGAACTGTGCTTTTAAGTTTTACAAAAAACTGTCATTTCGGGCGGGCGGGACGGGCGACAAATAATTAATGGATATGCCTATACCCCACTACTCAAAAGTAACAAATCCCGTACCGTGCATTTGTTGTCGCATGCGATCTCTATTTCTCTATGTTATGATAATTGATAACACGAAAACTCGATGGCTACTATATTATAAAAATGTAATATATGAATAAAATAACTTGTACATCGATGTATAATAATATATATGTAATATAATATTTATGTTATAGACTTGTTCAATCGACTTATAGGTAAGTATTTCTTTGAGAGGAATTTAAGCTACGTATCTACGCATAATGAGCTAACTGGGGCAATTAGGAATTCAGAGTTTAGAGCAAGCAAACGAAACGAGAGCCGTGGAATATTTACCTATTATATTATTTGTGTACTAAATGCTACAATAGGCCCAGGTAAGCCCTAGATATTTTCCTACTGATTCTAAAACATTTCTTTAAGGAAATCCATAAAAGCTACGCAAGCTTGGCTATTCGTTATAGTCATTTTGTGCGACCCGCAGGGAGAAACCTTCCGTTAAAATTGTAATAGTTGGAAAGGATTCTCGTGCCTTCCAATGAAAAGATGTTTTTTGACGGATTTAAAAAATATATATTACTCTAAACCTCCGTTACACTCACAGTGCTTTTTGGGAATCAGTAGGTACGTACAGTATATTCATATTACTCTATGAAAATGCCTGATTATTTGTGGTAAAAGTTATACAAAATCGGCGAAGTTTTGAGGCCAATAACGATCATATTAGTGAAATTTTAGAATTCTTATTTTATCGAAAGCGCAAATATAATTCTCGAGACATAAAATATATATTTTCATTCAAAATCGATATATCGTCACAAACACACAAAGAGCGAAAACGGGAATTTGTATGGGGGTAATTTTTTTACGAGCGCTCTCAATACTTTGGTGCCACGTTCACATTCAAACTGATAAAACTTCCTTTGGCCTATGTAATATAAATAAATTGCGGCCCAATTTAAAGTCTATGGTTGGACCCAAATCCTCAAAACGTGGGCACGGTTTCGGACGGGTAAGCGTGACTGACCAATTGGCGGAATGAACAATTCCTAGAAAATTTTGTAGTTACTATTAACTTTTTGTTGTATTTGTAGGTGACACCCAACCGATATCTACTCGTATAAAGTACAAAAGAAAAGTGAACAGTTATCTCGAATTACAAACAACGCTTTACTCGTTTTTACAGAAAGATTTGTAACTGTTACAAGAGTTTTGTTGACGTGTGAATTACACCTATTTGAATAATAACTAGCTTATATTAATTAGGATTTTTCTCAGTGTAATAAATATATTTCTTTTATAATTAAATTGTTCCAATCTCCATTGAAAAAAATACATAATACTTTTACGTGTTAGCTGCTTAAAATTCTCGAGTAGCATCTATGTATGTTCGTTATACATACATAATTTTTTTTCTTTCATGTAGAGGACGCAAGACGATAAGAAAAGGACGTTTTAACTTTGTTTGCATCTTAATCTTTTTTTAGCGTTTTATATACGATTGACAAAAACAGAACTTTCCCATGGTTCGTCTTATATATATATATAGCCTAGATGATTATTTAAAAAAAAAATTGTTTTATATTAAAGAGTTCTCTAAATATAGTATAACATTGAAAGAATTTAAAAAAAATTATCATTATTAACAAAGTTATTTTATTTTAATTTTATGTATTTATGTCTGTTTAAAATGTCCTGTTAGACAGAAAAGGCAGTACCCTACGGCGTATATATGTGTGACGTCAGGCCATTTGAAATGATATTAAATATCGGTTTGTAAGAAAGAGACAGATATAAAAATTTAATAGCTTATAATTTCCTTAATTTTCAATCGAATATAATTTTGTTTACAACTTTACGTAATATTTTCGAAACCTAACCGAATTACGTACCTACATGAAAAATATTGTTTGCGAAAATGTGACTGCTAACGCGCCCTGAGCAATTTCTATAAAACTTTAGTTCCGTTATTTTAGGAGCACAACAATAAGTAACACATAGCTGTCAAGAAAATCAGTTCAGATTTGCGAAAAGCACGATGATGCAAACAAATACGTAAGCACTATATTACAATTACAAACAAGAAAGCAATAAGCTTCAATATTTGACTTACCGATTGGCTAAATGGTTAGAGACGACCTAACTGTGGAGCAAGGGGTGGCGGGTTCGAATCCCGCCCGGGACAAATATTTGTGAGCATGAACATGTCAATTTTTTCCGTGTCTGGGTGTAAAATATCTATATATGTATAGTCACTACATATTATAAAATAAAGTCTTCCACCGCGTCTGTCTGTCTGTCTGTCTGAACGCGATAAACTCAAAAACTACCAAACAGATTGGCATATAATTGACACCAATGGACGGAATAATTCAAGAGGAAGATTTAGGTATATAATTTATTAATGTTTTGTGGAAATTTGTTGAAACATGACGATTATTGTTAAAGAAGTCGGAAAAAAATCAAGGCGGCTGGGAGCTTTCATCGAAAACGCTGCCTTATCCTTTTGAGATATAACAAAATAATATAGAGAAGAATTGTTTCTTTTGTATGTGACTACAAAAAATTCCGTAATGGCATATGTCTATCTTTTATGGATAGCTTACTATATCTGTTATTATGTTCGAAAAAATGGTATCATATGATGAGATGATTGGAAAGCAATTTATACGGATACAGTATAAATCCTTATCTAATTAAATACATCATTTCCCTTTAGCATTGCATGCAGATTATGATTGCAATTTACACCCTACAATTTTAATTAACATCTTAGGAATTATCACGAAATTAAAACTATCGCGCGACGAGAGACCGAGCGCGGCGCATAGTAACATAGAAATAATATTACTATGTTGTAACAGACGGCGCGAACAGTGCAAACGTGTGCAACAGTGAGCAGTGCGGGGTGCATGCGAGGCGGCTAAATGAGCCGTACTAATGAAATCAAAATAAAATAGTTTTTATTTTAATATAAGATGTTTACACACACTTATTGAAAGTCAAAATGAATTGATTAGGTGCCGGTTCAAAAACTAGAAGGAGAAGACACGGAAGAATGAGTCATAGATATACAATGTCGTCGTCACAGAGGCGACATGCGAAACTTTGATTATATTCTTCTGCCTATTGAATTGACTAATGTAAGGGAACAAAGTAAAATAAATTGAAAGAAGCAAAACTGATGGTTTTAATTACAATGTCTATTTTAATTTATACTGTGTATACATATTTCCCCATACAAGTAAAACAATTATACTTTAAACTGTAAATGGTACTGAATATAGGTACTAGAATATGCGCTTGCACTAACTAGACCCTACATTTTATTTCACTTTGCCTTATCGGTAAAGAAATGAACGAAGTGCAATGAAAATCATCGTTGCAATGTGATATAAACTTTACTTACCCTTAAACAAAATTACCTTAGTAAGTTTCTGAATGAAAAATACTCAGTGACAGACAGACAGACAGATGGCATAGGGTGAGTAATAAAGAAACAAAAAAATAAACAATTACACCTAAGTCATATAATTCCCCAACATTTTCTACATATGTATCGAAACTATACTCACTCACTCTTCATAATCTATGATTTTTATATAGAAATGGCGGCAAAAGACTGGTTTGCTTACTTATCAATAATAAGTTACGCCGATATCTTTTTTCTTCGAAGTTGACTCATTTTAACACGTTTTTAACACACACGACGGCATTTTTGAATTGTTGTTTAATTATGCTTTAGTTACACTTTCGGCTTCTATTCACGATGAGTGTAGACGAGATCGCGGTGTCGCTTTTTTACGTTAGTAATATTATATCTATTCATAGAAAGAACGCGTCGCCGCACCGGGCGTCGTCGTCATCCTCATACTGATGCGACACGTGTGGTGAGGTAGAAGTTATCAATGTTATATATAAAGGAATATTTTAGTTTGTTTTTAAGTATATATTCTTTACTTTTTCAAATATTTATAGAATCGGAAATTAAGTACATAAGAATCTAATTAAATCTAATCTACATGTTCAACGCAATAAGCTGACATGACAGTACGATAGAAAAAACACTACGGCTTATATGCTCTGCTACCCATGCGAAGCCGGGGAGGGTTGCTAGTATATTATAAAAATAATAGTATGTATTTAAGTATGTTTAACAGTTGCCTAGTAATCCATAACACAAATATAATACTTACTTACTTTGGGACTAGATGGCGCTGTGTGGGATGGCCCATGTATTATTATGTATTATTTGTATAAATTTAAAACTAAATCATGCTAATTGTAAAAACTATGCGAAAGTTGTTGCACGACAAAGCTATATAGTTAATATTCAAATATTACAAATTTGTTGAAAATCGTGATAAAAGAAGTAGAGAAAATGTGAAATATACAAGGTGAGATTTTAGTAACCGGCCAAAATTTTTCTAGATGTTAGGTATCACCAATAGACGTCGTTGCGTAAATAAAAAAATAGGTTACATTTTCATAATAAATTATTTTATCTACCGTGTTATTTTACAACGTTTGGTTGCCTTAGCCTTAGCGGATTAACGTATAGTTAACGTACGCGCCCGAGGCCTTGAAACGGAATGGGGCGGTGGGCATGAATGGTGACTAGAATTATTGTTTTTTTCGGGAAAAGTTTGTGTAGTCAAATCTCAATATTTTTCAATACTAGGATACTAAAAGGAAACAAGACGGCTATCGGTTTTCTACCAAAGATCATTATATTAAAATTTGGCTGGTCATTAAAACCTCAACCTGTATATAATGTAAGAGTGCTCAAATAATAGTTTTTTAATTGTCAGTCAAATTACTAAACAGCTCGCTACTTGGACATATATTTGTACATGTCCAAATACACTTTTCAAACAGGTTTTTTATATTATGAATACGCTCAATATGCATATTTTCGAAATAAGTGCTACTTATAGGCCATTTCCCGTTCCTCTTCGTTTCTTAGTAGGGCTATATTTTAAAATAAGGAACCTCCATGGATGTAGTATTTCAAATTCTCATCACGAACTTTTTTAGTTTAATAATATTTTATAAGTTATTCGATTACACCTATGTCTTTTATACTATAACTTTAATACCCAAATATACAAAAAAAGGTAGGTGATGTGTTTGAATGCCCTTAAATATACGTTATACGAGTATACATTTATTCTTCTGCGAACGGATTTATGGAAGTGAATGAATAATACTTTGCGGAGATTTTATTAAATGAAGTGTTTATTGTTATATACTTCATAAATTAGGTCTCTATTACGGGTGCAAGTAATAAAAAACTAAGTTTCCGAAACAATGGTAGTTAAATCAGTCGTAAATCGTGTTAAATACTTCATAAAGCGGATTAAAACGAAGCTTTGTGCAATTAAAAATTAATATATACAAAAGGTAGATAAAGCTTAAAATTTTAAAACAATTCATTCGACACAAAATGGTGGTTAGTTGAGTTTTCGTATTTATTCAGATTGTATTTCTAATAAATAGCACATACGAGTACATTGCTTTAAGTTATTGGATCTTTTTTTTTTGATAAACAGCTATAGCTTTTAAAAAAAGTTATTCCGTATTTTCTTGAAACACACTGTCATTATCATCGCATCATCAGTGCCAGCCTTTTTCTGACTACTTCTCGACGTAGACGTTTACCTAAGGTGCGCCTTCACACCCGACCCTCCGTCCTCCGCATCTAGGCACTTCTAGTCACATTCTCCAGCTTGTCTGTTTATTTTAGTGGGTCCTACACTCCGTTTTCCGTAAAATATGTTGTGTATTGTTCGTTTATTTAAGGGTTCGTAACGTTCTTTCTTCAGAACACTGCGTTTTGCAATACAATATAGAAAACAATCGAATTGAAAAGCTACAAATAAACTGAAAACAAGGCTAGCTTATACTAAATAATGTATATAATATAATATTTTTTAAGATACTTGTCTAATTAGCTCTGAAACAACTTGAACATTATTTCAATGCGCTATCTGAAACGATTTTTACTATGGTTTCATTCATCTAGTCAAATAATTTCCTCATTATTTATGGCACTATTACAAGTTCGTTAAAAAAGATACATAACATGTAAATTTGCTTGCATGTATATAATTTTAATTAGATGACTGACCGCTTGGCCGAGAGGTTAGAGATCCTAACTACAGAGCTAATAATCGCGGAGTCGATTCCCGCTCGGGACAAATATTTGTGTGCATAAACATATCCATTTGTTGCGTGTCTTGGTGTAAACTATATGTGTATTATATAGAATGTTTAAGAATGTATACCAGTTGTCTGGTACTCATAATACAAGCTTTGCTTAATTTGGGACTAGATGACTCTGTGTGGAATGTACAAGATATTATATTATACTAGCGGCCCGTCCCGGCTTCGCACGGGTAGTATTCGTTTCTCATAAGAATCACTTTTTTTATCTCAGTCTTGTCTCATTCCCGTTCTTCCTTTCATTTTTTCGTTCCCATCGCAAAAATACTTTATTATTTCTGTTCTTGGCCCTAGTGTAGCTTCGTTTTCGTTTCCATTCTCATCAAAAATAACTTTTTTATCTCCGTCTTAACTCATTCCCGTTCTTCCCTTTCCCGTTTTTGTTCCCATCGCATAAATATTTATCGTTTCAACAATTTCTGTCAGTCTTAATTAAATAAATTACACTTTTGCGAAATAATATTTCGCTATGCAATTATTAAATTACTAAAATGGCTATTAAAAAATAAGGGTTGATCGTAGAAGAGTGAAAATTGAGGATTGTATGTATTTTTGTATGTTGTATCATAAAAAAAAAAAAATTAAATTTAGGGGTGGACTACCCCTAACATTTAGGGGGATGAAAAATAGATGTTGGCCGATTCTCATAGATACCGGATAAGCACAAAAAATTTCATCGAAATCGGTCAAGCCGTTTCGGAGGAGTATGGCAACGAAAACTGTGATTACTAAAATGGCTATTAAAAAATAAGGGTTGATCGTAGAAAGGTGAAAATTATGGATTGTATGTATTTTTGTATGTTGTATCATAAAAAAATAGAAATTAAAAATTTTGTCTAAAAAATAAAAAATAAAATTTAGGGGTGGACTACCCCTAACATTTAGGGGGATGAAAAATAGATGTTGGCCGATTCTCATAGATACCGGATAAGCACAAAAAATTTCATCGAAATCGGTCAAGCCGTTTCGGAGGAGTATGGCAACGAAAACTGTGACACGAGAATTTTATATATTAGATATATATTATTAAGTAAGTCGAGCGACATAAACAAATTTCGACAAACCATTACATATCTTTTCTTATTACTTTTGGAAATATCTATGTAAAGAAACATCGTCAGATGGTGGTATAAGTGTGGAAAATTGCCAAAGTGGAATGTCATTGATCATAGCGTCCGCTGGACTCCTTGTGCCTAGAAGTGATAATGCATGCAGACGACGCACCGGTGCCTTATTTTAACTTGTTAACCTATGAACTGATTGATGTCGCTCGAATTACATCGAACGTTGTGTACGCAATTGCTGTTTGATTAAACGTATGAGATTTATTTAACGAAATATCTTTCACAGGTAATTAACCAAATATTTATGTACAAATATTTTTTATAGTAATTAAATTTACTCTATTACCCTGCACGCGTTCTATAACTTGGCGAGCGACTAAACCAATGTCAATGATATAATATCCTAAAAAAGTGTCAATATGTATCTATTTAAAATATTTAAGCTTTCCGAATTTGAACTAGATTTTTCATATGCACATGATTGTATATGATATCATTTGTGGCAGATACCCTGAGATATTTTTTGTGTACTTTACTTTATTAAATGTAAATTTATCAAATGTAATGATTTGTGTCAATTTGATGTATGTATGCATGAAAACAGAATTAAAAAAGTACATTAGTTAGCGTCGTGCATATGTTTCATCAATTTATTCGTATACACTAAAAGTCTAAAATAAATAGTAGCCACCAAGGATTGAATAGGTTCTGGCTTGAAAAGTAACTCACCTTCTCATTGAGTCGTCTCAATTTCATTCCACTTCACATGTCGTCAGAAGCTTCAAATCAATATATGAATAATTCAAATGCATATTTAATGACAGATCCGTTACTGGAATAACGATAGATTCGTAAGACCAAACCAAACCAAAATTTTTTGACCTGACGCAAAAAATTCATTTCAGTTAACAATTAATTGTGGCAACATGCGCAGTTTCGCACGCCTGTGCCCCGAGACCAGTCCTTCGCTTCGGAAGTATCTCGTTTAGAAAATGCCGATAAGCCCAAACATGATATGCGAAAGATAATTGATTCTCTAGACGTACATGTATAGAACATAAGTTTTACAAATGTTTATCAATTTTTTCGACCCTTTTCGATGAAAACAGATTTAAAAGACCCTAAGTTCTGATTACTAAACGTATTTAAGTATCTAGTTTATGTGATATCTATAAACTAAAGTATCTCTCGCACTTGACCTGGTCTGATGCAAGACACAAGAATAAAAAATAGAAGTTCGACGGGGTAGTTTGGATTCCTCACACTCAATTGGCCTAAAGTCCCAAAAAATACCATAAAATCCCAATATAATAATCATATTGCACAAACGTGTCACTTTTAAACGATTTATTTTGAGCGATTTCCTCGTACTGTGTAAATATTAATACTACCAAATTATCTATTCGAGTCCTTAAAGTACTGATTTTCAATGCAAATGTAATTGGTATTTCAAATTCTGCTATTTTAAATTTATAATTCACGAAGACAAGGTTTTCGATTTTGAGGCTACCTGTAGCATCATAGGATTGGACTGTATTTATTGCTCTCAACATGACATGATCCCTTGGTACATTACATTGCAATACTCTAATGGGGTTAAGATTCAGAGTCCTATTTAAATTTATTAATAGTAGCTTCCCAGACGTGGGGGTTAATCCTAGATCTATGGTTTGATTGTCGGTTTAGGGCAAGATCACTATCGAATGGTGATCCTCTAAATGATGCTGTGCGATTCATCTATAATGGTTTTGTATATGTGTACAGTCAAAAGATTTTTAAATGTATGTCGAAAAAATATAGGTACTGGTTTTTTTCGTAATTTATTTCATTACGTTTTCATAAAGAACGCTCAAGAATATATATGTATCACAGAGCTTTTAAAGTGTGTATTACAGTATTATCTACCCATAGTACAGATCTGTACAGATTGGAACTATATGGTCGTGCACATGTATGTGAGTTGTCTAACGTATTATAATTATTATGGCATGCCTCATATTCTCATAATAATAATATATAATGCCTCATATTCTCATAATAAAATATTAAATATTAACTATATTTAATATTTTATAACTTTGACCAATAATTACAACAATTAAAAAATAATCCTGGCGCCATTATTCGGTTTTTAATAATTATAAAACTCCGAAGATTCAGAGTGTAGTTTTTTCGGAATATTTTTCCAATGAACAATATAATTCTATGGAAAAGCTGTATTTTAGTGTTTTCCGGAAGTTATTGTGCCGCCAAATTTTTATACAACATAATTAACACAGTTATTTATTTGGATTAACTGTTTTTTTTTAATAATATATAAATTAATGGATTTTAAAAATAATTCTTGATAAATTGTCTGTAAAATTTTATACGATTTATCATATTTTAGTGTATCAAGAGATGAGCCAAAAGGGTCTTATTTAAATCTTATTTTAATTTTACTCTATCCGTAACAGATACATACCATATTCAATAAAATCACAAGTCGTTTTCGTGGCTCAACGTTGACCCTCCTTGCCAACGCGGCGCCTAGCCGTTCACATCACGAGTTTCTGAAATGTGTGATTTAGTGGCCGCCTGTCCTTTTCCGCCTGTCTTCCACTGCGTGTAATCAACAAAGGTGAAAACTAAAAGTACTACTAAAAGTGTTCATTAATTTAATAACTGAACACGCGTCAACTTATTTTCAATTTCATGTGGCATTTTCAAAAGGACTATCCCTGAAATATCCCTATAACGTCCAACAATCAAAGCTATCTATTAAGAAACTTTGGGATCAATCCTGATCATTGTATACTAGCGACCTACTCCAGCTTCGCACGGGGTCGCTTCGCGCATATATGTCTAAGTGTTTTTTCTCTCGTAGTATCTTATCAGCTTGTCGTGTCGATAATGTGAAAAAGATTTTATTGGATTTAAATGTAACATAAGTTCACCTTACTTGGAGTGTTTTCATTGCAGTTTGTTTCTAATTTTGCAAATATTTGAATAAGGAAAGAATATATAAATAAAAACAAAATAAAATATTTTTTTACATACAACATTGATAACTTCTACCTGATTATATACGTATCACGCGTACCACATCGCTCGATGTAGGACGGCTCGAATTTAATTTGTCGCGCGTAAATTTTAATTTTGCGATAACTCTTTAGATAATAATTTAAATTGTATATTGTGAGATGCAATTATAATGTGCATGAAATGCTTAAAATACCTTATGTTTTTTATTTGATAAGGATTAATACCGTATCCGTGTAAATAGCTTTCTAATTACCACATTACATGGGACCATTTTACTTAAAGATTAAAATAACCTATCCTTAAAAGATAGACATATGCTATTGCCTATTACAAACTTTTCTTTAGGCCTATGAAAGAGAAACAATTCTCCCATACATTGTTTTGTTATAAGTCAACGGAATTAGGGAAAGTTTTCGATGAAAACTCCCAGTCGGCTTGATTTTTTTCGACATATCAATCATCGTTATATTTCTACCAATTTACACAAAATGTCAAAAAATGAGCTTTATCATCTGTTCTCTTCGCCATTGCCACAATGTCAAAAGACAAAGGTCTTCAACCAATGCGTCCTGCCTACAATGACGTACAGTGCCGAAACATGGACACTCACGGCAGGACTGGTCCATAAATTTAAAGTCGCTCAGTGCTCTATTGAGCGAGATATGCTCGGTATTTCTTTGATGAACATAATCAGGAACACTAAAATCCGTTGAAGAACTAAAGCAGAGGAGGGCTTCTAGCAGTTCGTAGTTTCATGCTTTTTCTCTTATCAGAATTGTATTTGTGCGTGCCATCAATCTGTTTTAAGTAGGTAGTGAACTTCTAGACAATCATCGTCGCCAGACTTTCCGCCTCTATGATATAAACGTTAATAAACGTTTTGTAGTACGAGCATATTATCATTTAACAAGATCTTAACGGTTGTTTCCTTTAATCAGGTTAGGAGGACCGGAACGAAATGTTTAACATATCGTTTGCATACAGGGTCTCGAACTTACGCGAAATATTATTCGTACCTATTGCGCTAATATTAGTCAGCATAAAATCATAAAAATAACACCTAAAAACCTTGGTATGTTTTTGTCGCTTTCTTCACATCAAAAAATGTACAAAGTTAATAACAGGAAACGTCAGCACAATTTACAGTATTCATAGTTCTGATTAATAATTCAACGGACAAACCACTTGTTGGCGCCTGTTTTGTCCTGACGTCCGAGTCACCAATTAGGCTCAGTAACGGTGCCGGACAACGTCGAGCTCTATGTGGATTTCCGTGGTAGCTAGTGTTTGCATATCTAAAATTGTGGTCGCTACATTTAGGCTGTGACGCTTGTTTAGAATTATAGCATGCAGGTTATTTGTTTATGCAACTAACAAAGATGATTTGGTGTTGTACTCTAAATGTCACAATAGTCGGGTATTTATTCTGTGTATTGTAGTTTGTTTGCTGTTGACTTATTACAGGAAATTATTATGCAGCAAATTAAAATAAATAATATTTTATTACGGACACGGAACAAAAGATCATGTAGATAAAAACTGTCGCCAGGAGAGAAAGAGAGAGTCGTTGAGAAAGTATGAACTCCATGAGGACAGCAAAATCCTCTCGAAAGGGTTTGGATATATATCCATTGTGCCCCTTAAAGTGACACATGAAGCGTCGCAAAGATTGCCCAGGAATAGTGCGCTCGAACGTCCCAAGCAGATAGCGTAAATAACTTGGAACCGATGACCTCGCAACCTATGTGCCTCCAATTAATGCTATTTTCTTCAAAATAAAATTTTAGCTTATAGACAAAGTTTTGAAGTAAGTTTTTATTTTTCGTTAATTACTTTCACGGCCAGTCGGTCAGTCCAAAATTTACAATGATAAAGCAAATTAGAAAGATATTTTAGGGTTCAGCAGATGTATATAATTATTCTCTTTTATTTTGTTATTGTTAGATTGATGACAGTAAAAGTGAATGAACTGAATAAGAAATTTAAAAAAAAATCGGTTTGCGCGATGTTTATAAATTTCGATGAAAATTATTGATTAATTACAATATTTATTATATTTAGGAGCGTGGTAGATTTGACCACATACCAATCAGTAACGGGAGCCACTTAGCCTCCTTTTTAGTTAGATTTAATACTGACCTTGGCGTGATACTAATTGAATTTAATATTATTATAAAAATTAAATATGTTACAATTACTAATTAGTTGCCGCATGGTGCTTTGCTTGCGTGAAGTAAAGAATTGAAAAATCATTGACAAAATGGCTCCCTATCTAATGCCTAATAAGCAATAAAATATGATAAATTGTATCTCACAACTTTTTTTCTTTTACGTATTTTTGATTCGTCAAGATTTTTAGTAATAGTTTTCTTATTATAATTTTTTTATAACTCACTATCGGTTCAGAATATAGTTTCTACTGAGAGAAATCGACAAAGCACTCAACAGTTACTCTTTTCAAAATTTTATAAGTAACAACAATAAGTTTAAACAAACATTTTATTAATAAAAAATGTTACTGTTAATAAATTAAATACGATGTTTGTGTTCACAATTAAGGAATACTGAAAATGTCTAATTCACATTACGTAAAAAAATATTTTAAAAATATTTTATGAGCTTTTAAATAATTTTATTTGGTTTTCTGTCGACCGTTTAAAAATAATACTAATTGAAATACAATCTGAAAGTAGATATATAATAGTGTCCATTTCTAATGTTTGCCAAGTGTGCGGGAATATGTAAAAAATATTTTCTTTATCAACAACGCTGAGATATTTTAGATTTTAAAATTTATGTCGATTGGCATTTCGTCGGTATATGTAGGGAACACAGACAAGTCAACCTTATAGACCACGCTTCGACAGGGAGTAGCATTCGCCAAGGCTATGTAGTGACACTACATAACTACGTCACTAGTGAGCCGTCAGTTGGAAGCACGTCGGAAGCCATTAAATTGTCAATTTTGGACGAGCCAATGAAAACTAGCCGACCTCTCCCCGCACCCCGCCACTTTTTGGCGATTTCGTTTTCGTACTGACGTTTATTAAAGCGTGGTCTATAGGTTGACTGGTCTGTGGTAGGGAAACTTAAGAAAGAAAGTAAGTTACATCTTTATAAATTAGTGAAGACAACTTTCAAACTCCGAAACGGCGAAAGGTCGCACCAAATAGTGAGTAGTTGGATTCCGAGCTGATTCGATTTATGACCGCGTAAAGTGATATGTAGACAACGAAAACACACATGCCGGTTAAGTACTATTCATAAGTGGACGTAGATATAACTTATGCAACGGAAGTAAGTGACGTTAGCGATGCACTTTTTGTACTCTAAAAGAAGTTCATTAAAATGTAATCACCGTGACAGAAAAAGAGAAAAACACGTAAATATGACTTGAATGTTATATAAGGTATTACAGATGGGAACAAACCAATAACCAAAATATTTTTGGTATGGTAGTAATCATGAAAATCTATTTTAATTTTAACGAAATATGTTTCGTAAATTATAATTGTCCCCGCCTACAAATACGTCACATAACATTCAGTTTCAACATTCAAATTTATAAGATAAAGTATATTTTTATTTACATGCTACAGATTTTTTATCTTTTCATGTTTTTAGCTTTTCAGTTATTTATGGTTTACGCAATCAGGTTTTTAATTTTTTTTATATATTACTGTTTTTTTTTCTTGATACTATAAAACTAAAGTTCTGTAGTATTTTTATTGGGGTAAGGGCTATGTGACCTAATATCCATCACCGACCGATCCATACTGCCCTTACGTTCAAACGTCCTCTTTTGTAGTTTGTAGCAAGATGGTAGCATAACAGTGTTACAATATACGTGTATAGTTCCAATCAAACTTTATGGCGGATCGGAATACAACGCTATAGGCATGCTTACGCAGGTTCAGTCATATGCCCCTCGCTCCACTGCGTCCCGCTACGCCTAAAACTAGTTACTGCGACGCGACTTGTACCTATGTTCACATCCGCCATAAAGGTTGATTGGAAGTATACATGTTTTTGGGATCCTTCACTAGTTTTCCCGCGGCCTTAGGCTCAGCACTTAGGGACTCTGACCACTCGGCCAATCGGTCAGTCAATGCTTATTAGATACGCTTTACTTACTTACTTACTTAGTAGGTGAATTGATGCCTTGTCACTTTAACTTGAGAATTATATTCGAACATAAAAATAACTAGTCGTAAAAGTTGCTTTAAAGAGTTGCAACCTTTCTGCGCGGATTTCCCGCGATTATCTTGGGAAAAGCGTTGAAAAGTGACAAGGAATACAAAAGAATACCTATGCTTTTCTTTGAGAACAAGGTATCACTCGTTTTGCTGCACAAAGTGCATTTTCATCAATGATTTTCATATAGTTTTCTTTGGCTGTTTTCACTTTATGTTTTGAAGTTACTTATTGCCTATTATGATTTTAAGAAAATATTTTTAAGAAGCAATTAGATTCCGTTAATAAATTCAAAAATAATACTTAATTTTTAAATTGTAACGATTAAATAAATAAAAAATAAATAAACTTGGGACATCGCACACAACGCCATCTAGTCCTAAAGTTAGCAAGTATTACGCTTGTATCATAGGTTACTAGATAACTGATATAAATACTTAAATATTCTTTTTTTATAATACATACATACATATATAGATACTTTTATACCCAGACACGTAACAAATAAACATGTTCATGCACACAAATATTTGTTCCGGGCAGGAATCGAACCCGCGTCCTTTAGCTCCGCAGTTAGGATCTCTAACCACTCGCCCAATCGGTCGGTCACGAGTCGAACGATTACGACTTTATCAAACTGAAGTAATATTTGAAATATGAAGAACACGAAGATAAAACTTAAATCTACGTGATTTAAATGAAGTGCTTGAAAGACAAGAGCTGAATTTTATACACTTATCTTGCAGTGAAAACATTTAACGTATACTGTCTTAGAATTTCAAAGCGGAAACACTTCCCTGCTTTTAGCTTTTAAATTTTTCTCCACTCTACAAAGTACTTCGCTGAGTACATATATATCTTTCGTAATCTTTACGCGTGGAAATACATAGAAATGTTTCTACATTTTTTTTATAAAAGTATATAATATATATCTATACTAATATTATAAAGCTGAAGAGTTTGTTTGTTTGTTTGTTTGAACGCGCAAATCTCAGGAACTACTGGTTCGAATTGAAAAATTATTTTTTTGTTGGATAGTACATTTATCAAGGAAGGCTATAGGCTATACTATATCACGCTACGACCAATAGGAGTGGAGCGTCAATGAAAAATGTTGCAAAAACGGGAAAAATTATTCCTTTTGAGAGCTTCCGTCGCGCGCGCTGCGTAAACGGTTGATGTTAAGCAAAAATCATGTATTACGGAATTGTACCCCTTTAAAAGTTCTAACCAAAAGTCCGCGACAGCATATGTGTATCTTTTAAGGTTAACTTACTATAACCTTTTTTATGACAACCAAATTTGTTCAACATAATGTACTATTTGCGAAGATGTTTTTTAAACGTGATATTAATCCTTATCAAATTAAATACGTCAGTTGTCTTAAGCATTTCATGCATATTATAATTGCCCTTTACATCATACAATTTAAATTAATATCTTAACAGTTTTTATTGAAATTTAAAAACTATAGAGTTTGTTTGTTTGTTTGTTTGATAGACAGATCGATTGATTGATCGATTGATTGTTTGATTGAAAGATTTATTGATTGATTGATTGATTTTTTGATTGATTGATTGATTGATGGATTGGTTGATTGTTTGATTGATATATTGTTTGTTTGTTTGTTGGTTGGTTGGTTGGTTGGTTGGTTCGTTCGTTCGTTCGTTTGTTCGTTCGTTCGTTCGTTTGTTTGTTTAAACGCGCAAATCTCAAGAACTACTGGTTCAAATTGAAAAATTATTTTTGTGTTGGATAGTCCATTTATCGAGGAAGGCTATAGGCTATACTACATCACGCTACGACCAATAGTAGTGGAGCATCAATGAAAAATGTTGCAAAAACGGAAAAAAAAATTCCTTTTGAGAGCTTCCGTCGCGCGCGCTGATTGATTTGATGATTGATTGATTGAATGATTGATTGATTGATTGTTTGT
This sequence comes from Luffia ferchaultella, assembly GCA_949709985.1. NCBI lineage: Eukaryota > Metazoa > Arthropoda > Insecta > Lepidoptera > Psychidae > Luffia > Luffia ferchaultella. Next base: position 23,984,011 of record OX453243.1, on the reverse strand, counting down.
TGGTTGGTTGGTTGGTTGGTTCGTTCGTTCGTTCGTTCATTCGTTTGTTTGTTTGTTTGAATTTGTTAATCTCTGAAACTACCAGTCGGATTTGAAAAATTCTTTTTGCCTTTGATAGCCTGATTCTAGCGGAGAGTTATAGGCTATATACATGAAAACGAACTGTCTGTCTATTCGAGCAAATCGGCTTCGGCCAAAACGGCTTAACCGATTTTGATGAAACTTTACACATATAACAGGATGTAATCTTTTGACTACACCCTTTCCATATGTGACATACAGAACTTTTTGTATGTCTGTCTGTACGTCCATATGTTTAAACCTATTTAAATGAAACATCAATGAATATGAAAAGAAGGTCGTTAAAACTAACAAATGTTGCTTTTTGTCCGTCTGTCTGTCTGTACGTGTATCTGTCTATTTGAGCTAATCTCCAAAACGGCTAAACAGATTTTAAGGAAACTTTGCAGACGGAAAAGAAGGTTGTCAAGATATTTGACATTAGCTACTTTTTGTCCGTCTGTTTGTCTGTACGTCTATTCAATTCAATTTTATATATTCGAGCTAATTTCTAATACGGCTGAACAGATTTTAATGAAACTTTGCAGACGTGAAAGAAGGTTGTCAAGAGTGTCATAAGCTACTTTTTGTGTTTGTCTGTCTGTCTATCTGTCTGTCGTTTGTCCTCACTGATCTAGCAATGTACAGCCGAAAGTACTAAGTGTAGGAAGCTAAATTTGGAACATAAGTTTATTTTATAACGTGAGCATTACAAAGTTAAGAAAGGCTTTTTTAGAAATTTCAAACTTAAGGATGGGAATGGAGGGACTTAAATAATGACGTGTTTCAGGGTTTTTAGATTTTCACATTTTAAGAGTGGGAAACGGGAGATGAAAAATTGTATCGGTTTTTTAAAGGGTGGAAGGGGAATGAAGATTGAAAGTTTGAATGGGTGTGACCAAAATTGGTTCCAGCAAAAAGTACGTATAAACCATCTCGAACGTTAATAGTAACAGGAATTTGTAGTCTACGCAAGCGAAGCTGCGGGCGGTCGCTAGTATAACAATAAATCTTTAGTAGTGTATGATTTAATTCATCATCATCATCATCAGCCCATTTCACTCCACTGCAGGGGCTTAGGCCTCCCCCAGGGTGAGGAAGGGGATTCGGAGCTTAAATCCACCACGCTACTCCATTGCGGGTTGGGGATTGTAACGTCCGCCATCTATTGACAGCGTCCGGGACAGACCGCTTAACGTGCTCTCCGAGGCACGGAGTCAGTGATAGTCAAAGTACTTAAGTCAGAAAAACTCATTGGTACACGCCCGGATTCGAACCATGGCTCTATGGCCTTATAAATTTGAGACAGGTTCGTTGCGCTCTGGGCTATCACGACACGAATGATTTAATTACAACGAGATTATAAAGACTATCAATAATTTTCTCGTAAAAAACCACGTACCTACAGTTTTTTGCGATCTTTTTTCTGACAGCCATTCATTCATAGATGTGTCATCGCCGAAATAAAATGTGGTAGGTGTATCAAAATTATAAAAATAAAATAAAACAATTTTTTGCACAGTTCTCAAGCGGAACTTATTTTTATTAATAAATATTACTAATCGAATTGAAAATTCACATGTTGTTTTTTAATCTCATATTGTTGTGAATCGCTCTTCATGTTCTTTAAAATATGATGACGCCTAAGTCCTGGGCGGGAATCGAACCCGCGACCCTTGGCTCCGCAGTTGGGGTCTCTGACCAATCGGTCAATCGGCCAGTCAGGTGGTCGTTGGAGTAGTCAGTAATTTCAATGCAAATATCTTTAACACTATAAACTGTTTATAAAATCGGATTAATGATACCGCGTTAGGGAATCCGTTTCGCCTGCGGAAACGGTTTAATTTAATTAAATATTTTAAAAATATGTAGTCCTCATTGTTTGGAATTTATTTATTACGGGTGAACGAAATGTCAAAGGGTATTTATTGGTTTCTAGGATAGATTCAAAAACGTCGAATACGACTCACCCTTTCTCGTTCAAAAACGAATTTTCTTATTCATTTTGCATTTTGTTGGCGGTTGTTATTATTACGTGTTACTGGTCGAAACATTGCAGTAATAGGAAAGATATTCAAAGAAAAATATTGCGTTTGATATGATTTGAGGAATGGCAAAGACAAATAAACTCAAAGGTGTTCTTATTTATCTACTCAAATAGTGGCCAGTTAGAAAATGTCATAAGTATTTCAGCTCTTTTGGTAATATAAAGCACAGAATATTTTCTCAGGACGTAAATGAATATTATTACTATTATTGTTGAAATGCCATGTACTTCAAGAACATCAATAAATTTTATATTATGCGGAGCCAAGGGTCGCGGGTTCGATTCCCGCTCGGGACAAATATTTGTGTGCATGAACATGTCTATTTGTTCCGTGTCTGGGTGTAAAAGTGTATAATAAAAAAAAATTATGTATGTAATATCAGTTGTCTGGTACCCATAACACAAACATTGCTTATTTTGGGAGTAGATGGCGCTGTGTGGTATGTCCCAGTATTATTATTACATACATAGTTTTTATCGTATTGTGTTTTTTTATTCTAGTTCTTTTTTGATATTTATATTAGGTGACGAGACGCAACGCTGGAGGACATTGTGTCACTTTCTAGAGCATTCTGAAACTTAACTACCTAAGAAATTTCTATTGCAAGTTCAAAACCTCCTTTTCGTGATAGTGAAGTTTCATTTAAATCGGTCCAACTATTTAGAAGACAGCCGGAACTGACAGACAGACACACATAACGATTTTATACATATAGAAAAAAATGCGTATGACACTCATGACAACACTCTGTTCATGTTTGTAAAATCTCATTAAAATCATTTTAAAAATCTCATTAAAATTGAGTTGTTTTAAAGATTAGCCCGAACACACAGACAGACAAATAGACAAAAAGTAGCCTATCTCACTCTTAATTACTTTCTTTCATGTTTGCAAAGATTTATTGAAATCGATTCAGCCATTACAGAGATTAGCCGAGACAGATAGACAGACACTATGATTTTATTTATATAGATTTACTTTTATTACTATCGACATGTATATATTTTTGCAGCAGGCTTTTTAGTAAAATTTGTACCTTTGCCCTTGTAACACCCGTTATAGTTCAGGAGTTTTAAGCTAAAATATTTCAGAGTGCAAAGGAATGTAAAAAAAATTAAGAATTGGTAGTAACTATTATTATTACACTGTTTGTCGTGACAGTCGAGTGGAAACGAGCCCGCTTCTTGTTTAGAAGGTCGTGGTTCGAATACCAAGGCATGTAACAAGGAGTTTTTTTAACTAATGTGCATAACTATCAGTGACAATATGTCTCGGAGAGCACGTTAAGCCGTCGTTCCCGGTTGCCGTCAACAGATGACAATCATTACAATCCACCAACACGCACTGGAGAAGCGTGGTTGATTAAGCTTCAAGCTCTCTCATCCCGAGGGGAGGCCTACGCCCCTGCAGTGGAGTATTAATGGGCTGATGGCATGGCCTTAATATTACACCTGTTGTATACGTTTACAATTTCATTAAATAACACTAAATCTTTAATTTAATATAATAACAGATTTCTATATTGTATCTCCACATTGAATCAATCTGCATATCTAATTCTAAATACAATATTTACAATTCTCACTCTCGCATACCATCGTTCACGCTACACACACCTACATTACTCACATAAATACAACATTTCAAATATACACACACAACACTTTCATTCACCAGTACATACATGATTGTCGCTTTATAGTTTTGTGTCTACCTATTTACATTCACCTTTTACTATCAAGTATGCTTTCTTTAATTGTATATTATGATACAATAAAAAAATTATTGTGATTTTATTGATAAACTGCATATTTGCTGAAATATACTTAGGAAGACATTGATTTCCAAAATACAGGCTTCTCTTAGTATAGAATCAATAAATAAATTCCATTCCATCAGCCCATCATACCCCACTCCAGCGGCTTAGGCCTCCTTCCAAGATGAGGGGGTTTAGAGCTTAAATCCACCACGCTGTTCCAAATATGGTTGGCGGATTGTAACGACCGCCATCTATTGACAGCAGCCGGGACTGACTGCGTAACATGCTCTCCGAGGCACGGAGTCAGTGATAGTTATGTACTAAAGTCAAAAAAACTCATTGGTACACGCCCGGATTCGAACCACAGCCACATAGCCTTGTAAGTCGAATAAATAAATATTGTTATTATATTATTAAACCATTTTTTATTTAAATTATGACAATATTTTTTTAGGAAATTGTAACATGCAATTACCGCGGGGCATACTTCATGCACAATCTTTTTTAACATATGGTTTTTTTCTATTAAACGAAATAAAGATATCAACGACAATATATTTTTTTAATTTCAATAGTAAATTATTCTTACCGGCGAACGCAAGAAAGTATAACATACCTACAAAATCATTAAATTAAATCGGCATAGTAATGATGTATATGGAATAATTTTGGCCTGTGGATGCATCGAGGTCACGAATAGGAGTTAAGTACCGCAGCGATTCAAATGCAAATTGAAAATCTACCACCCACCTTCCCATTCCGTTCCCACGCCTGTCGCACCCCTTTCTTAATTGCCGTCTGTACGAACAGAAGCCAGCCTACGTTTGATTTACTCAATTTTTTTATACCTGTTCTCGGCTCAACGTAAACAAATTTATGTTAAGTACACGCACTTAAACTGATGTTTGAGGGGAAAAGCCGAAGCGTAACAGTAATTGAGATTAAGTGTGGTTTGGGCAAATGCGTTTTTGTTGCTTTGCATGTTGGCTTGCGATGTCGGAAGCTCAGAATAAATGGTAAGAGCCTCCACGCTTGAGTGAAACGTATGTGATATAAATAACCCTCTTTGCGCCTTACCACTGTGTTTTCGATAATAATTTTGTACTGAATTCGTGGTATGTCATGTTTATTAATATTAATTACTATTAAATATATCCGTTCTAGAATCCAGAACTAACAGCGGCTCTCAAATGACAAGAATTGAGAAGTGCTGGCTAATCAAAGGCTCCAGAGCTCGAAATAGTGCTCATGGCCACATTAAAACCGTCGCAAATAATTTGAAACGACTAAAACAAAGTTGTGCTATCGGACTCACCTTTCGTATATACCGTGTTGTGATCGCCAGTAACACGTCTAGATAAATGTCAATGTGACTAATTTAATCTGTTTGGAGTTGTCTAGAAAGCGTTAAATTTAAAAAATAATAATAAAAATAATTAAATTTAAATAAATAAATATCGAAATCATGTTAATAATATTAACTAAAAAATATAATAAAATGATACTTTAATGAGAATGAAATATTTAAATAATTATTTTGTGGGGTTGTGTTGACTCGTATCTCGATGAAGGTTAGCCTATCTGGATTCCCCACATAAATGAATCTAGACAGACTGAGTTGAATATTGTTTTATCATCACCATGTTTTATTACAGCAGTAGAAATTAATTCTCGGTACACTTTTTATGTTACTTATTAAAATTAGATATATCCTACTATGCTAGATAAATACGTAATAATTATATGACTGTTACGTGAGCGAGTTAAGTGATGGAGCGTAAAACGTAAACGACATGTTACTCAGTCAGGTGATATATACGAACTCTCCAGATTTCGAACCAAAATATTTTATAAGACACAAGTCATGAGAATTCAGCGGTGTCTCAAAATGATGAATTTTCTATAGAAATTTATAATGGTGTTTGATCTTCGCTTATCACTAGTTTCCCACGTCATAAAACCTTAAACTTACGAAGGATGTTCTTATAACTACAACCTAAAACAATTGTGAAGAAACAAGAGGTCTTAACAATAGAATGCTATTATAGTTATGAGTAAAAGGAATTAGGTGAGTAAAGGGTATAAAGAAAGGTGCCGTCAAAAGACAATAGTTTGGGTTCAATATTAAAATGTTTAAATGCCATTTGTATGTAAATTTTATAACTAAATATTAAAGAACGATGTGAGTTGTGCTGCCACAATTTTGTTGTTATATATATAAATAATAAAATTAATATTGTTTTATAGATAATTTAATAAAGTTTATTTAATTTCTTTGACATTTTACTCCTAACTTCAACAGATTTGTAAAAAATAAATAAAAACACTATAAGAAACAAATAATATAAACAATAGTTTTCAAACTGGTTCTTACTTCTAGAAGCACATACACGAAAGCTATATTCATGCCAAGTTTCATGCTTTATGTCGGACGGGACCGTGTTTTTAGTTAACGAGCTGGACTATTATGATCAAACTAAAACTATAAAATTCCAGATGTTGAATAACTCTGGTGCAAAGCCTGTAAACTTTTTAGTTAATAAACTTCAATTATCATCTACGTAATTAATTCATTTTTTTAAGGCCACCTTTTTAGGGCGCCCCATAGGGAATCCTATTACTAAGCCTCCGCTGTCCGTCCGTCCGTCACTCTCACCAAGGGCGGATCCAAGGGCGGATCCAAGGGGAGGGTCATGGGGGTCATTCTTGACCCCCCCGCCTGGGCTGGGTGTAGCTCGACCACTGATAATTTTTCTAATCTCTTTCATTTTAGTGAAATAAATGCTTTGTATGGCAAACACTTAAGCAAACAATTGCGCTGCTTAACGGGCTGAAAATCGAGTTTCATGTGCATTCATATACTTTTTGGGGTTCCGTATCCAAATGACAAAAAAGGAACCCTTATACTTTCGCCATGTCCGTCCATCCGTTTGTCTATCTGGGGTTTATCTCGGAAACTATTGGCAATATACTATAGATGAAATTTGGAAGGTAGGTGTAATCTATGAACCGCTACACAACGACAAGAGTGAAATTTAAAAAAAAATTGGGATAGGTCGCCATGTAACTGAAGTAAGAAAAAAAATCATCGTATTTTAACGCGAGAGGTAACCAAACGATAGGTCTTAAAAAATGATATCAAGGTTTCAAACATTTTTTTTATATAAGTCAGCAGTTGTTGAGATATGCGCTCCTAAAGTCCTAATTTTTGTTAGAGTCATGTGTCCCTCCCCTCTACCAGCTAAACGGTTGTTTTTGGATATGTGTAGAAAGTAATGACAGGAGTATATATAACGTAGTTAAAAGGAAAACTATCACAGCTAACTAGACTGTATTATTTAACGAGTAACGAGTAACTAATAAAATATACTTTTACAAGTAAAAATTTTGTAAAAATTCCATAGAAAATGACAGATGGCGTTTAGCCAATAAGCGAAAAGTAGATGCATTTTATCTTTGTGATGTTATTGTAAAATATAATTTTAAAAAAACATTTTATGATGAAAACTACATTGTATTACTAGGTACTATAAATTTTCGCTTTCTTTTGCAGAGCTTATTCTCTTCACAATCGATACTAAAAGTCACTGTAATAAAATAAGTAATAAAAATTATCTCTAGCTATCAGTGCACTCATGTTATTACTTTTCGGATTAGCCAGAGAGGATCGAGCGCCTTCTAAATAACTAACGAAATAAAAATGAAATATATTTATACAATAATTCTTAAATTACATAATAATAACGATTAATGGTTAACTTCGATTAATGTCGCGCTCATTTTTTTATATTGTATGGTGGTACGGAACCACAGGGAACCCTTCGTGTGCAAGTCTGATTCCGATAGATGGGGTCTCACAATTTTAATCGCTAACAATTCGAATGCAGGTAAAATTAAAAATTTAGTTTTAGGTAGCGTTTTTATTAATTATATTGGATTATTTGACATACTTTACGAAACTGACACAGGCGCGTTTTTAAATCGCCAAATAAAATTATTTTTTGTTGCATGCTTTCTTGCTAGAATGTCAAAAAAAGTACTTAAAATGTTAAAAGCGCCGAGCATATGCATCTCAGCTAAAGTGATCAGTAGATACAGAGAACTCTTGTAGAAATTACCGTTTGAAGCAAACCTACTCAAACAAATATTAATTAAAAATAAAAATAAAACTAACTGACATGATACCTACAAGAAGTTTTATATAACATAAATTAACTACGACCAACACACACAGTGGCGGAGTAATTTATGTTATGTATAAGGCTTTCCAAGGTCAAAACACAGCATTTTTGGTCCTTATAGACGTTAAAACTCACAGTAGTACAGTTTCATTCTTAGGTGTCACATCGAGATCATGCACTTAGTTGGTTCACTTTAAGTTCATAAATTTGAATTCACAATTAATCGAATTTACATTGGAAACCCGACTGAATTTAAAAACAGCATTTAACGTTAAATGCTTATTGGTAGCACAAATGTACTAGCAAGTATTCTTTTATGTGCCATAACTGACAGATTATTTCATAATGTCTCAAAATGTATTGTGCGAAATTAACTCAAACGCATATCAATTTAAACACAATAAATACAAATCGAGGCTAATCAAGCGCCAGCAGCGGTTTCATCCGTATATATACACCTGTGCTTATATGCAAAGGTATCGGTTACAATGGTGAACGAAATCAATTCCGTTAACCGCACATCACGACCTTGCTTCTCTAAATTAGCTCTCGAACCTTCTTTACACAGTATTCTATTAATTTGTACAATTCGCTGAATAGGGTTTTAATATGGAATATTTACTATAAGCGTTCTGACTCCACCTTAACACATAGCGGGCTTACGATGCCATTTAATTTTACAATAAACCCTTTTATACATATTAAAGATCAAATATACCTATACCGAATATATCAACCTAAATTTGTCTTACTCTATATTATCAAGTTACCTATTAATGAATATGGGAAACAATTCGACGAATTTCGTCATAGAATGAAATACATAATGATATATATTTAATAATATTTCTTGACAAGATACACATATTTATATATGCGAGGTATGTCCCATTTGTTGTACATAGGAAAGACCATGGTAGTAAAGTGATGTAATAGTTATTTAAGTAATCTCATTCAAATAGTGAAAGTGAGAAGAAAAGAAATCACGGAGTTATGTTCTGCATTAGAACCACAAAAAATAGATGTTGTACAAGGATCAATACTTGGGATGTTACTATTCACTGATACCTAGTAAAAGTCTACGGTTAACCACACTTTGCAAAACATCTGAAAAAAAAAACATTCGGATACGCTGTTCGGAAAACGATCGCTTTTATCTCAACATATACAACGCGCTCCGGAGGTACTCCAGGTATTTTAATAGAACCTTCTAATCAATGTTAGGATGAACGTGATGTCAAAAGACGCAGCTCGGCGAGCTCTACATGATGGCGAAAGACAATTTGGAAAAAGTTCAAAAACAAAAAAATTATCGGCAAAAAACGCAAAAAAAATCACGTAAGTAAAATGTAAGTAAACGTACAAAGCGGCTAATTTGTGTATAATGTCTAATCTAAGTGGGAACGGAAACGGACAGTTACGCAAGCGGGGAAAATCATCATAGTTTTGACGCTGCGGTCGGAGAGAAAACTACTTTTTTTTTCAGTGACGAGGTGTACTACAGAGTTGTGTGACGCCTCATTTTATTGTCATTGGAAATGACTTTCATTTCGTTGGAGTATAGGGTGTTATTTGGGAGTTTAGTGAGACAGGCAGATTGCACGAAGAGTTTTCGAGATATCGGGATGAACGTGATGTCAAAAGACGCAGCTCGGCGATCTCAACATGATAACGAAAGACAATTTGGAAAAAGTTCAAAAACAAAAAAAATATCGGCAAAAAACAAAAAAATTGCAATTTTTTCCCCCGATTTTCATTTTGGGAGCCCGAAATCTCGAGAACTAGGTCCGAATAAGAAAAAAATAAAAAAAATAGCTCGGGGTAATTAGACGGGGGATCGATTGAGACTAAAATTGTTAGAATCGGACAACCGGAAGTAGTGGTTAAGGGTGCCCTTAGTTAGAAGTCAGAAATGCGTCGGTGTTACATTTCGTACTAATTCGGTTTGTTCGATCGAAATGTATAGAATGTTATATTTTGAAGTTTTAAGCTTATTCAGATACAGTTGTGTTATTTTTGTTGCGAAAAAAAATTAATTTCGAAAAATATTATTCCAAATATGTGTGTTTACTTTATTCCGTTAGGTTCATTTCCAATGTCGTAAGAAGTTCGTGCGCAAGCAGGAGATCCGTTGATTTTTTTGTCTGTTGCTGATTGTTTGAGATATAAAGGAAAATGTATATATTAGAATTTATACGTTTCGTCGTGCAACGGAGCCGAATAATAAGCAATCTTTTCGCTTTGTGTGGCTAGTGAGCAACGAACTACGAGTAACTAAACGTTTACACGGTATCGCACGGTACGACACGTAAATTCAAAAATCTGCGTTGCCTTTTATAAAGCGAATCAATGATAAGACAAATTATAAATAAATTAATTAATTAAGTACAATTCAATAAAAAAAAATATTAAAAATGCGTGATTGAATAAAAGTTATCTAATTTTTCTTTCTTACTTTAATCTATGGAATTGCTGGACAAAACCCCTTGGTAAACACCCCAGGTAGGTACCTCTGGAACACATGTATGCCGTGGCTATATCTTAGAATTGATTAATTTCATGTGTTCGATTTTACAATGTTCATTTTTCGGGTAGGTCATCGCACCGCTCAGCGTCGCTTTTTGCATTAATGTAACCTAACCTAACCTAACCTAAGCTATCAATTTAAAAATGGTAGACCATCAACCTGTCTTGGCAGAATTTCGAATTGATCTGAAAACGAACACATCATGAAATGACCAATTCTGTGATTCGACCACGACATATATACCTATATTATAATATGTACGGTCGTTCCATCAGTTCAAATTGATATGATGCAATGATCTGTCACGTTGAATAAATAATAATAATACCGGGGTCATCGCACTTGGCGCCATCTAGTCCCAAACTTAGTGAATCTTGTATTATGGGTACCACACAACTGATATACACACTTAAATATTTTTTTAATATATAGACATTTAATGACACGGAACAAATAGACGTGTTCATGTTACATACGAATATTTCTTTCGGACGGGAATCGAACCTACGTTCTTTCTAATCTATGGTTAGGGTTTCTAACCACTCAGTGTTGTTTCACAATCGCTATGAAAGTGAAAACTAGCTGAGTGGCGCGTACTATAGCTGTTAGTGCTGTAATTAGTGTTCGCAATAGTACTTACGCCCTTTAAACATAAAACGAAGTGTTTCCATGATTCGCATGAAGTACAGTGCCACATTATTTCTTTAACTTTCTACTTTAAAACGACTAATGTTCTTGAAACAAATTACTTTTTTCAACGCCGCGGTAATTTGTATTAAAAGCATTTGAAAATTATGGTTTTGTTACGTCAATGCTTTTTATACATATAGAGTCAATAAATTTGACAGCAGCGTTTGGTTTTAATAGAATCAGAAATATCACTTCACAGTATTGAAAATGACAAACGCAATTTCACGGAGGTAAATACCGGCGCGCGGGGACATCGCGGATTGACTCGCCATCTTGCACCAGCTAGCTAGAGTATTAGTTGTTAGACAATAAACGCAGAGGGCTTCTAGTCAATTCGTACTTTATGTTTTATATTGCCTACTGTAAAAAATAGAAAAAAAATTATGATGGTCGATCTATGATTTGAATTTTATGACATTTTTACGCATATCATTAGTATATTTTAGAAAAAAATATTCGATTTTCTATTCCAAAATCCTGCAGCGCATACGTTAAATAAGTAATGGTTTTAAAATTTAGGGCGACATACAACGGAAGCCAAATTTTAAGTGGTTTTATTTATAAAGCTTATATACGAAAAATCTATTATATATTGTGAACCCTAGCATTAGGTAGGTACTAAAAGGCTACTCCAATAATTGTGAACGCCGAATAGTTTATTTTTTATTCAAATTTAAATTTAGAACACTATGTGGCTGGATCACTTCAATCTAGAATCTATTTTGGCGCCATTTAGTTCTCTAAAAGTCTAAAATGTGACTATTTCATATAAAAACAATGGATAAAAATAAAATTTGTGATAAATCTACAAGGAAAGTCATAATGAAACTTCGCGAGAAGAATTAGTCGTATAAAATGGTAGCTGTTCAACTGCAATGTTTGAAAACAATAGTTTTCCCATTTTAACACGTATCCAACAATTTTAGCTATTCCGCGTATACCACATCAGAAAAAGACGACGAGATGATTGTGATTTCATTCGTTTGGTAAAACAAAATCCTTTTAAAAGGTCTAACGAGATAAGAAAACAAAATATTGTGGTGAAAACAACCCTTCAGCAATCATGGCACGCATTATTCGAAGGCGTTTTGTATAAGATAATTTGCGTGGATCGATGGCAAGGAAGGTGACCATGTTGCAAAAGAGCTATAGGCAAACCCGTCTCGACTATACAAGAAGGTATGAAAACTGGACAATCAGAGAGTGGAAAAAAAAATCTTTTTTCTAATAAGACAAAACTAAACAGAGTGTATTCTGATTGAAAACGATACGTACGACACCCTCCGAATAAAGCTTTCGACTCCAAGTATACAAAAGTGACATTAAAGCACGACGGGCGAAACGTGACAATTTGGGGTCTTTTCTGGTCATGAATTTTTACCTGTTAGGTTAGGCTGATAGAAGGAAAAATGGATCAATCCTAATGCAAAAATATACTACAAGAAACAATGGTAATCGGTGCTTCAGGTTCACTAAAAGAATTGTACTGCGATTACTTAGAATACTGGAACTCTCTCTTTCAAAATACCAAAAATTGATAGAGCCGATGCGTCGCCGATGTAAGGCAAAAATTTAAAGGTGAGAACATGCTACTAATAGCTATTAATCTTTATATATAAAAATTACGTGTCACATGTTTGTCCGCGAGGGACTCCTAAACTACTGAACCGATTTGAAACCTGATTTGCACACCATGTGCAATTTGATCCAACTTAAAAGATAGGATAGCTTACATCTCAATTTATAGTCGCAATATTAATTTATTGCAAATTATTTGTATTTTCATTGCAAATTATTTGTCTATTATTTGACAGTCACATTTATCTGTTAGCTCCAAACTATTCTTACAGATGGCGATATCTGTTGACTGGTTTGAGTAAATATTCAATAGATGGCGCTTTGTTAAAAATACAAATGTTTCATATAAGCTACAATTTAATAGCATATCGGAGTTTTCTTAAAACGGCGCACGTGGAACGTCGTGGTTCCTGGCGATATTTTGAAAAAGCTCCATAATAACCTGCCTACGCTGCCTATTCTTATTTTTTATTAAAAATACGAACAGAATACTCGACTTTAGCGAAATTGCTTTAAATGCAGAGAACGCCATAACTAAGAAGAAGAAGAAGAATAACATGACCACCACGTGTTGTATAGATATAAAAACACAACCTGTGCTTACTATTCCCGTGCACATGCCCGACTTCGTTACGGCGGTACCTATAGTGTTTTGAAGTAAGAGTGAAGATGTAATAACACTCCCTGCCTTAGAATAATAGTCAACATGAATTTAATGATTAGCTACAAACCATACTTCAAATAAACACGCAGCTATCCCAACAATGTTATCGATCTCAAAACCTAAACCCTAAACATAGAATTTACTCTGGGCCTTTCTCAATGACAATTAAAATCATGACTGTATTTTACAAAATGTAGTGATGATTTTAACTGTCATTTTTAACTGTCAGATGCGGCGGAGGACTTTATTTTATAAAAGGAAGTTCTCCGCCGCGTCTATTTGTCTGAACGCAATTAACAAAAACTACCAAACGGATTGGCATATTATTAACACCAATGGACAGAGAGATTCAAGAGGAAGGTTTACGTGTCCAATTTATTAATGTTTTGTGCATATTAGTTGAAATATGACGATTATTGTCAAGAAGTCGGGAAAATCGGGAATCAAGCCGGCTGGGAGCTTTCATCGAAAACGCTGCCTAATCCTTTTGAGATAGAACAAAATAATGTATGGAGTGTCTCTTTTATATGACTAAAGAAAAGTCCGCGGTGGCATATGTCTATATTTTACGGATAGCTTACTTACCTATTTTTAAGTTTAAAAAAATGGTGTCATATGATGAGGTAATTTCAAAACAATTTATACGGATACAGTATTAATCTTTATCAAATTAAATACGTTATTTACCTTTCATGCACATTATAATTGCCCTTTACACCATACAATTAAATTTATATCTTCGGAGTTATCGACAAATAAAAACTATAGCGCGACAAGCGGCTGGGCCGGGCGGCGCCGCGGCGGCCGGGGCCCTATACCGACGCGACTCGCGTGATGTAAAATTAAGCAGAAGCTATCAATGTGGTATACATAGAGATATTGTAGTTTGTTTTTATGTATTAATCTTTAATGTTTCAAATATTTTCGGAATCGAAAATAAAATACATTTAAAATACTCCACGTAGCATGAATTTATGTTACATTTAAATGTAATGAAATCCAATCCACATGTTCTACGACACTACGACAGAAAAAATACTACGGCTTATATGCTCTGCTACCCGTGCGAAGCCGGGACGGGTCGCTAGTTTTAACATAAAATATGTTTATTTGCCTCTTTAATGTGCAACCTTTAACATGAATGTAATTCATTCAATCTAAGTTTCATCTAAAACAATTTTCGAAAGTATTCATGTATTTGAATTTGTTACTACTCAGATAATAAATTTTGTAAAAAAAACTATTTCCATAATAGCTGTATTCTTGTGTTTTTTTTATCTATGTGGGTATTTCATAACATCACTAATTACTTCTAAAAAACACACAAAACTAGAAATAACACGATTTCGATCAAAAATTTCTGAAACTATAAATATTTTTCAATTATAAAACCACCACGGTGTTTGTAGAAACACCTAGGGTGTTGTAAAACTAGCGTGTCTATATTTTTAAATGATATTGTTTTTTTCCCGTGCACATAAGAAACGTAAGAGATAGTGAAATGTGTGTTACACGTTAAAAATGGAAACGACCTCCTTCAAGACTACAATCCAAGGAAGTATAGGAGCCATCTTGGACTCGTCTCGTTTTTTGAATATTCATACATTACATTTTGTAAATATTTAACCCATTTCTAATTTTGTAGCATTTTTTTTAAATTGTCGAACACTTAAAATCTGGTTCGCAATAATTGCTGCATATATTTTTTGTGTTCAATATTGAGATTACAATTTAAACAGATTTATAATTGTATTTTTATTTTTTAAAAGTTTCACCCCTGATATAAGACTAAATAGTGGTATATTCAATTATTCTACTTTTTTTATTAATGTTGTTTAAAAATTATACTTAGTTCTAATATTATTAGTTTATCTGAAACATATAACAGTTTAGATCTTAAGTCTGAACAAAAGTACCTATGGTCGAGACAAATTTATTTCCCTCCTAAATAAAATTTTTCTTGCTAACAAAGAAATATCATAAAACACTTCAACACACCGCAGATTCTAATTCATAAGCTTAATTGTAAGTTTTGAAAAAAATATCCTGGGTAAATTCACCTTAAACTCA
Organism: Luffia ferchaultella; assembly: GCA_949709985.1. Taxonomy (NCBI): domain Eukaryota; kingdom Metazoa; phylum Arthropoda; class Insecta; order Lepidoptera; family Psychidae; genus Luffia; species Luffia ferchaultella. The sequence continues at coordinate 23,968,434 of OX453243.1, read as the reverse complement.
GTAAAAATTTGAATAAGTCCAATAAGTTGGTTTTGGAAATAGGTAAAAGATATCATGTGCTCTTATATTAGGGTTTGATTTCCATTGGTTAGGGTGCAAAGAGGCTTGTCGTTGAGGCGTGTATTCGTGTATTTCACAGGATATACACAAAACGGAGGCACCGCAGCCAGAAGACGGGAAGTCACGAGAACCTCCGGAACGAAGTTCCGCAGGGCTCTATATTCGGTTCATTGTTGTTTCTTATTTACATAAATGATTTATGGAACTGCTTTCGTGCTTGCCCATAAAAATACAACGAACTTTCGAAGACTCGCACCTGTTAAAAACGATCTCAATAGAAACTCCTTTTTTATAAAACAATCTTGAATTAATTTCGAGACAATAAAAGATACGAATATATAAAATGATAACTGGAATTATAAATTGAAAAAGTTTTAGATATTATACATATATAAAAAATAAGATAGATTGAATCAAGGCTTGCTTCACAATAGTTCAAACCCCTAGCATCACCTCCCTGCGAAGCGCGCATCAATAAGTTCTGAAGAGAATTCAAAATGTGCATAGCATTGTATCCTGTAATAAAAACGTCTCGATAAAACCACATAAAAACGGTGAGAACCAGTAACACCTCGATGTCTCAGCCGAGAATGAGCAGTGGCTAAAGGATACATGAATAAAGTTAAATTACCGTATAAGTATTTATACTCGAATAATAATAATAATAATACATGGAACAACCCACACAGCGCCATCTAGTCCCAAAGTAAGCAAGTATTATGCTTGTGTTATGGGTTACTAGACAAATGATGCACATACTTGAATACTTTTTTTTGTAATAATATACACATAGATAAATATTAGAATATTAGCTTTCTGTTCGCGGCTTCTCCCGTGTGAACTACACGGTTGTTCCGGGACCGCTAAAGGGAAAGAGACTTTGTAGAACATTCTGAAACTAAACTGCCTAAAAAATCTATTTACCGAATTTCATCAAAATCCATTTTAACATGACGAATAGCTATCTTACGGGAACCGTGTTTTTTCCGGGTTCAAATTTATCCTGTGTGTTATTCCGAACCTTAAACACCTTCTTACTAACAGCAAAGTCCGTTCAACTGTTTTAACTTTTTAAGTTTTACATTTATAATATTAGTAAAATTGTACTTCTAGAACTATAACGGATATTTGAAGAAGTTTCATTAAATTCGGTTTAGTATCTATCAAGTTAAAGTCGAACAAACCTACCTACATATAAAATGTTTATATGATAATATAATTATATATTCGACTTAAACATTGTATTGGATTACAAACTAGGGTGACGTCACATAGGTACAGGACAGAAATTAACAACGAAGGGATGTAGGTAAAACATATTGGCGGATTTATCCCACCGTGCACCAGTAGACTGTTTGTGTTTTAACTTAAAGTAAATAATTATTGATACACCACATTAAGTCTCTCCTCCTGTAGGTTTTGTTTGCATGTAACGACGTTATCTAATAAATATACAACCACATGACATTTTGTGAAAGACAAACTGAATTAAGTACGGTACATTTTATTAGTTTAAGTCTATTCAATAGTGAAATAAATCCGTTTAATACCTTTCGAAATAGCGTATACACGGCGGTGGATGTGATATGTGAAGTAATCTAAGCTTGGGTGATAAATATAACTACATTTTTTTTCCAGCCGGAGTCCTATAGCCGAGATTGAATCATTTTCTTTGTTCAGGAAGGAAATTCCTCGTGAAGAATGCTTGCACTAATCAACAGTGCCTTCGTGATAAATAAGTGAAAGGGCCTCGTTAGCCGCACGGAGTTAGCCGCGACAAATGTCGACCCATCCATATTCATTCACCGAGCCGAGAGCGCATTCCTATAATCTCACCTACTCACGTAGCAAATTCGTTACGCGTCTTGAAATATTAACTCTCAACCTATAGTAGGTTTTCGTGTAGTACAAAAACGTAAAAATTTTGTTTTTTAAAATTTAATAATAATAATAACGTATACATGACAACAACGTCTAGACCCCAAACTAAGCATTAGCTTGTATTTTGGGTACCAAGCGAAGACACCACATATAACAACCAATACCCGATACTAGTATTAATATTCATCAGATAGGTAAATACTGACCCGACCTGGGATTCGAACGCGGAACCTCCAGCTTCGTAGGCAGGGTCGCTACCCACTAGGCTTAGCGGTCGTCATATAGGTAACTGACTTTAATTTATTTTCTCGTTTGGTAGTAAACGACGAAACTGATAGACTGACCGAGTGGTTAAACAGACTACTACAGAACTAAAGGTCGCGGGTTCGATTTCCGCCCTGGACAAATATTTGTGTGCATAAACATGTCTATTTGTTCCGTGCTTAAATTGGCTGTAAAATTTGTATATATTATTGAGAGAGAAAAAGTATTCAAAATTGTATTTCAGTTGTCTAGCAGCCACAATACAAGCATAATACTTGCTTACTTTAGGACTAGATGGCGCTGTGTGGGATATCCCAAGTATTATTATTAAAATAAACTAATATTGGTACAACTTCCCCCTAGCTGAAATGCGCGCCTACCGCCCGACGTATGTATGTATATCTTCTACTGAACGGCGGACTGCGCCGAGGTCCCGCGAGGTGAGCGCCTTCATTCATTCATTTATTTTTTTATTTCAGACGACATTTTCAAAATGGGCATAGTTTCCAAAATCTTCCTAAATGTATAGAAAGACGGGCACATGAAAAAAACGCTTTTCAAAGCATCCGAAAAAAAGACTCAGCTGACTGTCTACATAGGCCCGCACCACAAAAATTAAAACTGACATTGAAATGTTGAATGACAAAATAAAAAATTATTTTATTTTAACCACAGACAAGTCAAATTTTAACCCATGCACAGATTTAAGTCGTCAATATCAGACGGGGTATGATCGTATTTTCAACGCGAACGTCCGCTACTTCTTCGTTCGGGTGGTTATCATAATTTGACAGACAGATAAAAAGTTAAAAAAATGCATGGTTGGGGTTAGTTACGTATAAAAAAACATAATAGTTACAGTCATTTATTTGCATAATTATACATTACATGTCAGTGTAACCAATAGATTAAAATAAAATAATTTATAAATTTTTTTTGCGTTCTTAAGCTAATCAGTGTTATTTTTCTTAATATTCCTTCAATTTGTAGTTTAATTAACTGAGTAGTCATTTTCGTAGATACTAAATGAAGATCTATATTAATAAAATTGAAGTGTCTGTCTGTCTGTCCGTCTGTCTGTTCTGGCTAATCTCCGAAACGGCTAAACCGATTTCAATGAAACTTTGCAGACGTACAGAGGGCATTATCGGGGGTGACATAGACTACTTTTTGTCTATCTGTCTATCCGTCTGTCTGTCTGTTCCGGCTAATCTCCGAAACGACTAAACCGATTTCAATGAATCTTTGCAGACGTATCTATGTGGCCATGTGACCAGATTTTTAAATGCATATATTTTCGAAACCGTCACTCGTAGACCTATCATGTTGATACTCAAACTTGATGTTTTGGCGAGACCTATGTGACCACGTGACCGAATTTTTAAAAGCTTTTATTTTCGAAATTATCAATCGCAGACCTGTCGTGTTGGTACTCAAACTTGATGTTTTGGCGACATCTATGCAACCACTTGACCAAATTTTTAAAAGCTTATATTTTCGAAACCATCAATTGCAGACCTGTCGTGTTGGTATTCAAACTTGATGTTTTGCCGAGATCTATGGACCACGTGATGAAATTTATTAAATTATTATTATTAAAAGCTTATATTTTCGAAACTATCAATCGCAGACCTATCGTGTTGGTACTCAAACTTGATGTTTTCTAAGTTTTCATTTCTATCAGCAGTCCCTATAACTAGCAACAAATTTTTTGTCTGTCTGTTCTGGCTAATCTCCGAAACGGCTGAACCGATTTCAATGAAACTTTGCAGACGTACAAAGACCATTACCGGGGGTGACATAGGCTACTTTTGTCTGTCTACATGTCTGTCCGTCTGTCTGTTCCGGCTAATCTCCGAAACGCCTGAACTGATTTCAATAAAACTTTGCAGACGTACAGAGGGCATTACCGAGGGTGACATAGGCTACTTTTTGTCTGTCTGTCTGTTCAAATTAATCTTCGAAACGGTTGAACTGACTTCAATAAAAATACTATCAGGAATGACATACAACACTTTTTTTTTATCTGTCCGTATGTCGGTCCGTCTGTTTATTCGAACTGATCTCCGAAAAGTCTGAACTTATTTCAATGAAACTTTTAAAGACGCGATTAAAAGATTTTCAGGAGTGACATACAATACTTTTTGTTTGTCTGTCTGTCCGTTCGTCTCTTTGTTCAAACTGATCTCCGAAAGAGATGAAAGGATTTCAGATTGTCAGGAGTGACATACAATAGTTGTGTTTGTCTGTTTGGTCGTCTCTCCGTCTGTTCGAGCTAAACTCTAAAACATTTAAACTAATTTTAATGAAACTTCGCAGACATGAAAAGACGGGTGTGACATACGCTACTATTTGTTTGTCTGTCTATATGTCTGTCTGTCTATATGTATTTTCTGTCTGTCTATATGTATATGTAACTTTTAAAGATTTCAGTGAAACGATGTAGACATTAAAAATAGGTTGTCAGGAGTGAGATAGGTAACTTTTTATCGGTGTGGTTGTCTGTGGTTGCTGTTCCGGCTAATCTCCAAAACGACTAAATCATTTTTATGTATCTTCGCAGACATAAAAAGGGGATTATCAAGAATGATATACGTTGGTTTTTGTCTGTGTGTTTGTTAGGGCTAATCGTCGAAACGGCTGATCAGATTTTACTGAAATTTGGCACACATAAAGAGGGCGTTGTCAGGAGTGAAAAGCATTTTTTTATATACATATAAAAAGTTTTAGTGTCTGTTAGTATGTCTGTTTGTTCCGGTTAATCTCCGAAACGGCTGACTGATTTTGGGACAGACTTTGGGAATAGCTATTCTTCATGCTAAAATAGCTAATAAATGGATTTTTATGAAATTAGATATAGAGATTTCTTAGGTATCTTAGAAATCTCTATGCTTATGAGAAAGTGCTACAATGTTCTGGAGTGTCGCGTTCCTGTAACTGTCCCGGTACAACTGTGTAGTACACGCGAGCGAAGCCGCAGGCGGAAAGCTAGTAAGATATAAGTTTTAATATCTAATTGATTTTTACTTATAGTATATGACTTATATTTTGGTTATAAAGCAAACTAGATCAAACAAAATAAAATCTTAATATTCTATAATATGCGAGGGGAGGCTGATAAGTAATCTACCTAACTATGAAAATGAGCATGACATTTTTTTATATTTTTTATTGTACTCCCCCGAAAAGGAAAGGCACTTATGATATTTTTTATAACCGACATTAAGCCATAATTTTTTTATTCCGGTCTGTCGTCAAAATACTAATTTACCGTAGACTTCATCTCATCATCCATCAGTTAGAAATCTTCACCCTTAAATTTTTCTTTAAAAGTTTGGACTGAAAATAATCGCAGGATGTTAAATCTGGGCTATACGGTGTGTGGTCGATTTTCTTGAAGCCGTTTTTGGCTACAGCCATCTTCGATTCCAAACTGTGTGCACAGATGCATTATCGTGCAAAATCAGAATCCCTCTTCTAAGTTCGCCTCTTCTTTTTTCTTCTATAGACTTGTGTAGTTGATCCAAAATTTTGCATACTTAATATTAAGCTGTCATTTACAAACAATTTTATAATTTTGTCTTAATGTCCTGACCAGGATCTTCTGGAGAAAAATGACTAAATTTTTAGGTTATTTCCGTTTGTTCCATTGTCTACTGATTTCTATTCAAGAGTAAATATATATAAAAACACGCTTTTGTATCTTTTTTTATTTTGAAATCATTGCTTAAGATTAAGGTTAAGGATCATCATGCTGTTATTTTTATTAATAGAGTATTTGCCCACGAAACTATAGTTCTACATAAGTCACGGCTCTGGTTTTCGTTGAAATCTCCAATTCTTATATACATACTTATAATAGTAGGTAGGATTAGTCATGTAAGAACCAAATCGAGGAGAAATATAATTTGTTTTGTAACAAATGAAACTACTCATAATATTTCTAAAATCGACCATCATTTATTACTTTATAATTTACAAGAGCTTACGGAGAAGTATCACAAGAATTTGTAACAACACAATCAATATAATATACTACAATAAAGTGTATGTAAGTCTACCTAATTTTATTTCATAGGTATTTATTTATTTATTTAAACACGCTGTTTTATTTTCTTAAACTATCTATATAAACAACCTACAAGTAAAACGTGATTCACCTATTGAGCTATTTTACAAAACGATATTTACATTGCGATTTCACTCATTATCGATAGTTTGTACAAGCTGGAAGATATTACAGGGCCGCTAAGCAAACTCTTTACTTATTCACTACATAAAAATCTAGACAATACAAAACCTTTTGCGATCAAATATGCAAACCGACATTTAGACATTCCAAAGAAAAAGTGAATTACAATCATTCACACACCATTCTGTTTTTAAATGCATAGGTAGGTACTTTCAAATTTTTTTACCATATTATATGGATTAAGGCGATAACTATTGCAAAATATTATCTCGAGTTAAGGGCTTTTCGATCGTTTTTATTTCAATAGGTCCATTCCAAAAGGAATATATATGTGAACTTGTCGTAATAAAAAATGTCGTAACTGCCATAAAAAAGTTTTGATAGAGCCCTTAAATATTCCCTAACCGATAGACTATTTGCTATTTAAAAATATAACATATTTTTAATACAAGCAGATTTAAACAAAAAAATACTGTCCAAAAAAATTAAAGATAACAAAAAAAATGAGTTACTTCAAAAAGTTAAAAATTCACGTCGTGCAATGTTATGTTTAAGATAAGTATTACACTACATTAATAACCCCTCTCAAAAAAAAAATTGTTAATTACTAACTGGAAATAAAAAAAAAATACATATATTTTGTTGTAACAGTCATCATCTCAATTGTTGCTCTATGGTAACAGATTGCGATAATTGGTTCGCCAGCGACACCTTATTCTATTTTTTAAGGTAGGTTCAAATCTTACCAATTCTGGCTCACGTTCAACTTCGAGCAGATACTTGTGTATTTTCAACAACGTAACTTTTTAATTAATTTTATTCAATCCCTTCGTTCTACTTTGCTGCACTCATTGTGTATTGTGTTTTGCCACAATATTATTTTTTAACCGACTGCAGAGTGTAATGTTTTGCGAGTATATGTATACGTCAATTTCTGTGGCACGCTGGTAAGCGGTTTGATGAATTGTAACATTTGTAGTGTCCTTAGATCAGTACAGTACATGCCATAATGGTGTATTGTTGAAATAGGGCGTCTGCGCTTCAAAAAAGATACATTTTTTTATTGTTATAAAAATTGGCATCATATAAAAGCTACTAATAGTCAATTCCAAATATGTATTGTACATATAATGTGTATGCGGTGTGTTCGCCTGAACGTAATCCAAACTTATAGAGCATGTAGAGCTCACCGATCTAACCAAAGTTAAAAAAAAAAGTTAAAAAAATGAAAGTTAAAACGTATTTTTTTCTGTAACCCTTAGTTTGCGCCATCTGCTCACTTGAAACTTTTTGTTTAGTGTGGTAAGCTGTACACGCTCTATGTATTTGGACTGCGTTCAGCCGTATAGTATATTTAACAGTTTTATGCTAGTTTTTGAACACAAACTATTCTTATTATTTTTCAAATGATTTTTGTGTTGGTGTCGGAGATCACTAAGTAAACCTATATCTATATATTACCTGTTATTGTAACTTAACTTAAAACGTAAGAACTTAATCAGCGTACCATGCTATATATTCAGGCGTGCTTGATTCCTATGACAAAAATCATTTGAAAATAAATAGATATTTGTCTGAAACATTGTAAGATTTACATTTTTCATGCGTTGGGAGTTTATTGTACATTGAATGTTTAGGGTTCATAAGCGGCATAGATTCTTTTTCCTGTACAATAAAGGAACGTAGTAATCTTGGTGGTTCCATGAGTTTCTTTAAAGGAATTAAATGCAGGGACAAAAACACTCAGCTGTTTCTGCAAAGGAACTAAACCTCTTTTATGTTCCGTAAATAATAATAGAACATCATATTGTGTTCTGGTTTTTATTATCATGGAAGCAATGAAATGGATAAAACTATACAAAAAAATCATAATTTCAAAATCTTTGGTATTTGTCCATAGCTCTCCAAACTTTATTTACGGGACCCTAAAAAGACTACAATCAACGCGTACCAAAGTACTAGTTGCAAAAAAAGTATGTATTAGGTCGAAATAGCTTCTTGAGGGGTCAGACTACTAACAGAGGGTAAGGTCAGACGGCGACGTAATTATAAATTGGTTCCACACATAATCCGATACGTTAGTACCTACTTACCCTGAATGTTGGAAAACGACAAAAAAAAGACGTATAAGAGAAAATTATGTATTTTGTTTGTAATCCCTCACCATTTTGATATTATAGTAACAGCAGATCAGTAAATTGAAACTATTCATTGTCAAAGCACAAAAAATTATCACAGTCCCTCGGGTGCAGCAACTACATAATTTAATAGATACGTCACGGTGACTGTAAAAACTACAGAGCATTGAAATATGCAATATGTTGCATACATAACGCGGATCTCTTAACCTGAACTCTAAATGGGGCAATAAATCATACTAAAGATGTAAGTGAAAGGGATGAACGACTTAAACGCTTTATAAAATAATTTAAATCTGAGACAAGACTTTTTACGTGTGCGTAATAATTTTACTTGTTTTAATTGTGTGAATCCATATTTTTAGGACACGTGTCTCTGAACAAATACCGTCACATGGTATCTCTAACCTACTCGATTCTCTGTGGTAAAAATCGTTAGTTTACAATAAATTTAATCTAGGGAGATGTTGAATTGACGAAAGAACGCAAACGGGCAGTGTAATTTATGATTCATGGAATAAAATTTTTAATAATTTTTAATTTAATCATTCTGCCGTCAGTTTGTGAACCGACAATGCACATTGGACTAATAGGTGCACTGACTATTAAAATCGACAACCAAATAGAAAGAATATTTGAAAAAAATTACTTTTAATCACAGACAAGTCAACCTTTAGACCACGCTTTAACAGGGAGTAGCATTCGCCAAGGCTATGTAGTGACACTACATAACTACGTCACTAGTGAGCCGTCAGTTGGAAGCACGTCGGAAGCCATTAAATTGTCAATTTTGAACGAGCCAATGAAAACTAGCCGACCCCTCCCCACAACCCGCCACTTTTTGGCGATTTCGTTTTCGTACTGACGTTTATTAAAGCGTGGTCTAAAGGTTGACTTGTTTGTGCTTTTAATATTTGTTCAAATCCAAAGTTTTTGACATATTGAAAAGATATTTTTGACATATTATATTATCTTGAAAGCGAAGCATTTTTAAAAGTTATCACATAAAATTCTTGCATTTTCCGTCAGACATCATACACTAACTCACTCACACTCATATTAAACACACATTTATACGAATTTACTTGCTATTATAAGCAATTTATAACAAAATAATCATTTATTGTAATATTTTATTTGTACTAATATTTAATGAATAATATCTAATATTTTGGTTATACTAAATGTTTGGTTAGTTTAATTTACTTTTTATTATTTCCTTTGTTACATTTAAAATTGTCATGAACTGTACTTATGCTGTACATAATACTGTGCTACTTATGCTCAACTGTAACTTGTTTTTGTTTTCCACGTGACAGGCTTTGCCTAGTATGGGGAACATTGATAATGTTGCATTACGTGAAATTATTATGAAATAAATAATCATGAAAAAAGATATTATTATAGCGCAGACAGCGATGAAAATACCTATATTTTAATGACTTATTAGGTTGTGCAGGTAATATTTTCTAATTAGCCGTAAAAAAAAAGTAAACAAAAAAAGGTAAGCAGAGTACGTATGTCGTTTATTTCATTACTAATTTATTTGTTAATCGACTACTTGAATTTCAGATAAATAATAATATTAAATCAATCTGATCACGTTTATAATTCTTTCACTTGTCCATTCGCTTTTTTTGTTATACTCATTGTAGCCACTGCACTTTGTAACGAAGCTGTAGGTATTTATGACTACAGAGATTCAGTAAACTCATTGTGAATTCAATTTAATAAACAATAGGATCTACTCTAAACACTCAAATATTGCCTCTAAGTTTACAATTTATCTGGACTTAATGCCTTACCCAGAAAATCTGATGAAATGTAAAATTGGTCCATAAGTGAATGTTCGTATCTAATAATAATAATAACGTATACATGACAACAACGTCTTGGCCCCAAACTAAGCATTAGCTTGTGTTTTGGGTACCAAGTGAAGACACCACAAACATATAACAAGACCTGGTACCAGTATCAATACTCATCATATACTGTTCTCTAGCCTGGTCTCCCGTAAATAAATCCCGACTTGGCATTCGAACCCGGGACCTCCAGCTTCGTAGGCAGGTTCGCTACTCACTAGGCTAAGCGGTCGTCTGTTTGTATTGTATTGTATCTTTTCGTATAGTCGTTCACAGGCTGACGGCGAGTTATAGTTAGATTATAAACTACTGAAAAAAGTTACATGGTTAATTTTATTGTCCGTTCAAAATCGTTCGCTAGACTTAACAAAAACTGTGTTTAGCCGCGGGTAAAAAGCCATTTATTCAGTAATTGTTTTCTGAGGTGAGAGATAATTATGAATTTTCCTTTTTCCAGTGCACCGAGTACGCAATAAAGATCGGCACTCACGGAATCGAAATCCTTGTAAATATAACGTCGTGATATTTTCGCTACGGAAATGAACTAAAAACGCATTCGTAAACAATGGGATAAAGTCTAAATTAGGTATAATAAGCATTAGTGTTTTACAACTGTGCAAGTATTTTGACTTTCGTCCCACGTTACACGTAGTGTCCTAAAAAAATATATATTTGTAAAAGCAAACTGCATTCCTCTCTCTCTTGTTACGATATTGATTTTATTGTCGAAAACTGTGGCATAAAAAAGGGTGCAAAAGAACAGGAAAGGTCTGCCTCCCCTCATCCAATTGTTAGGATAGGTTTCGCTGAGCGCCTGTCAGCACAGCTATGATAAAAAAGTTAGTTATCACAACTATATTTTTAAAGTTTTTTGTAACGAAGTAACGAAGCTAAAACGGATTTGCGAATTGACATGTGTTTGGAGTTCAGTACAATAACGTTACGTATCTAAATACAATTTGTACATTTCTAAAGAAAACCAAAAATGTAGTCATATCAAAAAAAATGCCACAAGGAATTCCAGTAAGGTTTTCAATGAGATAGAATATTTAACTACATTCTAGTGAGCTAAGCATTGCAGGAACTAAATAAAAATTATCAAAAGGCCCCCAACTTTTGAGAAATTTACCTAAACTCATTATATTTAACTTTTTAGGCACAAACGATTGTAGTTACCGTTTTAAAATTATTTACAATGTGACTGGCGCTATCATGATAAAAGACTACAGAACCTTTCTGTTGATCAACGAGCGCGTCTGCTTCAACAAAATTATATATCAAAGGCAATTTCACGTACGTGAATTATTATTGGATTAATTTACAGGTTTGACCGTACGGTCGACCTGAAGCGTATATGCATTTTATGTGATTGTGTTTTGTAACCAACTGAACACTACTTTTTGAATTTTGGAAAAATACCGCTTATTACCAGAGATATGCCAGAGATATAACAAATTAAAGTTTGTGTATTTACGACCCGCTCGTGACGTCACTCCTTGCGCGCTACGTAGAAATGATCCACGCTAGCCCATAGTAACGTAACCGAATGACGTCATTGCACTATTTACTTTAAGAACTTGTTTATTCGTCATTTTTGTAGATAACAAGAAAATTCTTTCATTTATTAACTTTTCCCAATAAATATATTTCTATAAAAAAATGGTTGTGCCCGACGGCAAAAGTTCATAATGAACAATGCCTTTCCAATCCCACCACTCAACATCACTTTATTGCGCATTAACTCGGGTTTTGCCACCTTTCATTACGTTTTAATGAGAATCTCAAATTAATACCTACGCGGTTTATTAGGTTTCTTTCAGTGGGCTTGTTGATCAATGCTTAGTTAATACGTCGATCTTGCTCCACTTTTTCATAAATAGCATCAACTTTATCCATAGCAAAGAGACCAGAGTGTATGTTTATCATTAAAATTTCTTAATTGAAAACGCTTAAACCAACTTTGTGTTACTCTCACTGACACTGTATTAGATCTACGAAAGGCACAATTATTTTTTTTTTTTGCAACTTGTCACATTTTTTCTTTTTGTAATAAAATCTTAAAATACATTGAAGTTTTTCGTTAGATTTACTCATTTTTCGGATAACGGGGAGTCAAAATAAAAAATGATTTATAAAAACATTTTAAAAGAGCTTTCTAACGATACGTAATGGTAAAAGGAACTAAAAATTAAAGCGACAGATAAAGGGTCCCGATTCGCGCTTGTGGCTTCAGATTGTTATCATCGCATTATCTGTTTATTTTAATTTGACCCACATTTACGCTGAAGTTGGAACCCGATTCATTCATATGAGTAGGCTACCGGGCGTTTGTAGCGTTTAATCACACGTGGCCTGTTCATTACAAACATGAAGTCGTGTAGTCTGGCGTTAATATTCTTTGAGCATGGTCGTCGAGAAGGCAATGTTTAGTTTTTGTATCGAATACTGTAACGAAGACGCAGATAGACTTACCGGGTACAAAAAATTTTAAATTATAGGTACTCGTAGCATCACTCTATGTGTTACCTTACTAAAATTAGAACGAATTGCGTTTATATTATTTTGTTGAATAGTTTACAGGAATAATTTTTGACATAGAATTTTCGAAATAGATCGCTGTTCAGGTCGTCGTCGTACATTTTACGTAGCTCATACGTTTGAATTTCACATGTAGCGCAGATCACTTGAACGGATCGTAGATTAAGTAGCCAGTGTATTTTGTATACATGCAAAAGCTGTTGGTAAATGCACGTGTATTTGTCGAAACATTTTTCTTTTTTTACATATTCATTATAAAACTACATGCAATTTTAATTAAAATAAAGTAAATAAACCAACATTATGAATACCAAATCAAAAGAGACAAAAAATCGGAAAATTTCATAATAGTTTAATAGTAGTATTAAGCGTTATTGCCCAATCATAAAATTTCGCGAATTAAAATCAAAATGTCTGTGGAAAGCTGCAACTCTTTCTTTCGCACATGACGCAAGGAGCACCTGCTAAAACTATATTAACATTTATCGAAAATCCGTCTCAGAGTTTTGGACATGTAAACACAGTCTCCATATTATTAACGCATCTATCTCGTAAAAATCCAAGCAACATAAAATAGAATTATTATTTGTGCAACAAGAGAGCAAAGTTCATTGTGTTGTAGCTTAGTTTGAATTCCGAGCGAACGAAAGAGTCCATAATGAGGCATTAAAAAGCACGAGAACCAAAGTAAATTGCTCTGGTGTGACACAACTTTTAACACTACTAGCTAGCCAGATTGTAGTATACATTTTAAATAAATTATTGTATCTAGCTTTGCGCCTTTCCCAAGTGATAATTCAATTAATTTAATAAATGATTTTCCAGAAGAAAATTTAGTTCAACATTATAAACTTGTTCCTTTAAACCCCTAACATGCCTGGTAGGGTCTGACAGATCCACTGTTGCATAAAATCGTCAATATTAATTTTTAATCCCAACTTGACGCATCCTGCGTTTGAGTAGCTTCATATTATGAATTCAAGATAATTTTGACACCCCTTCCGTAGTTCAGCGCGCGCTCTCAAAGTGCATACGGGTCAGAGAGACCCGACCGTAACATTCTGTAGGTAAGTGGATTTATTGTCATTAATTACTGCTTTATGCTATTATTGTTTTATTTAGGGATCATTTCTTATGGAATTATATTCTCTTACGTAACAAATCTTTAGGCTATTATCAAACACCCAAATTCTCAATGAACTAAAAAATAATAATTATACTTTGGCTCTCACATTAGCTGTCCTTTTGGTTCACCATGCAAAAAATCTGATTCTGGTACAAAAAAAGTTATTATTTATGCCCAGTCAACATAAAACGCAAATCAAACTATACCTGTGTCTCTTGCAATAATCACATTAAATGTGATGCATCAAAGCATGTTCTAGTCTAGGCAAATTTTGTCTACGAGACATATTTTTAAATAACGGGTCCGGCAGACCCACCAGGCGTGCCAAAGGTTAACAGTATTGGTGTTAAATTACAATCTTCCGTCACTAGATTCACTCATAATTTAAACTTTTTAGACTTCCACAGCAGTAATAAAGAACATAATTGATAAAATATAAAAGTTTGTTTCTTATACGCTGATGCTGAAAGCATCAAGTGATTCTTACCAGGCCTCAAAAATACTTTCAATCAACTGAACACCAGCATCGGTTATCGAGCGACCCCGAATAAAGCCAAATTGACTATTGTGTAATGAGTTCGTTTTTATAAAAATTGTATTTAAAGTTATTGCTTATTAAATAAAATGTTACAGAATACGGAGTTTATGAACGTTTCGTGAACTAATGGAGTTTGAAATGCCAAATCGTAGCATTCTAAATTCTTAATACTTTCCTTCTCTGAGTAAGCAAAATCTACTTTGCTCACTGGTTTTAAAGAAGAGTATCCTTATAGAGCTAGTGAGGTAAAAAGGTTATTTCGTGTGGAAACATCTTAAATCGGTATGTAGAGAGAGTTCTTTGTATATAGAGGGTTAGAAAGAGTTATCGGTTTATAAGGGATGTCCAATTATGTACATTTTAAAAAGTTAATAAATTTATCACTTTTTGTCACAAAAATTATACCAATACGAGTGTGTAAGTAAACGAACAAAGCGGCTAATTTGTGTATAATGTCTAATCTAAGTGGGAACCGAAACGGACAGTTACGCAAGCGGGGAAAAATCATCATAGTTTTGACGCTGCGGTCGGAGAGAAAACTACTTTTTTTTTCAGTGACGAGGTGTACTACAGAGTTGTGTGACGCCTCATTTTATTGTCATTGGAAATGACTTTCATTTCGTTGGAGTATAGGGGGTCATTTGGGAGTTTTGTGAGACAGGCAGATTGCACGAATAGTTTTTGAGATATCGGTATGAACGTGGTGTCAAAAGACGCAGCTCGTCGAGCTCTATAAGATGGCAAAAGACAATTTGGAAAAAGTTCAAAAACAAAAAAAATATCGGCAAAAAAAGAAAAAAATCACATTTTTCCCAGATTTCCATTTTGGGAGCCCGATATCTCGAGAACTAGGCACGAATAAGAACAAAATAAAAAAACGGCTCGGGGTTAGACGGGGGATCGATTGAGACTAAAATTGTTAGAATCGGACAACCGGAAGTAGTGGTTAAGGGTGCCCTTAGTTGGAAGTCGGATATGCGTCGGTGTTACATTTCGTACTAATTCGGTTTGTTCGATCGAAATGTCGTATAGAATGTTATATTTCGAAGTTCTAAGCTTATTCAGATACAGTTATTATTTTTTTTGCGAAAAATATTATTTCGAAAAATATTATCCAAAATATGTGTGTTTACTTTATTCCGTTAGGTTCATTCCCAATGTCGTAAGAAGTTCGTGCGAAAGCAGGAGATCCGTTGATTTTAAATTACCTGAAGAGTACTAGTAGACACAAACACTAAACACTAATTGAAACACTAAATTTCAAATGTGAACGCTAATTAACTCTGGTAAAATTTAGATTTTTTGAAATATCAGCGTATATGAAGGACGAAATCAGACGAAACGTATGTCAGATACAAGTCCAGCTCAATCCGAACAAATTAAGGCCTAAAAGTCGCTGAAAAAATACAAAAACGAGTATGGACCCATGTGAATGCGGTCGTCATGTTATAAACGTATGTATCACAGATAAGATCTTAGGCACCGTGACATTCCGTGAATATCTGAAATGGGCTTCGACTTGCCTTTAAAATTGCAATTATTTTAAGGTGCGGTTTAAAAGGCTATTTACAGTAAACCCAGTAAAACCCAGTGGTCCAGTGACAATTAGATCTTTTTAAATAGCAAATTATAATAATGTAAATAAAATTTGCAAATGGTGCAATGCTTCACTGTTGAAAGGATGTTAGGATATAAAAATATCTATTATAGACTATAGAAACCAAATAAGAAATAAACTAGGTAAAACGTAAATAAAATAAAACTAAATAAATGTGTGAAATAAAAAAATTCTTTCATAACAATCGTAAATTAACAGTGTGTTCTACACATTATAGTTACAATTGATTATTTATAATGCATATGACGAAAAATATTTCATTCGTTATTAATTGATGATTTCAAGCCGATTTTCTAATAAAATTGTGACGTAGTAAGCTCAACTGAATATTATCAATTCCGCGGTCACTTAACACTATTCTTTCTTCACATTTACAATTCAGCTTAGGCTACGTATTCTACAAATAAATTCAAGAAAAACTAATACAAGATGAATAAATAAAATGGACCAACAATCCTAGTGATCCCATATCCATTCAACTTTCTTATTAAAATAAGGTAGAGATCAAATTTGTAACTTGAACTTACCACAAATTGTAAGTAATATCTAAAATCAGACACGCTAAATAAATTGAATTAACAATATTCAACAATCAGATTCTTTAAATAATTTTCAGATAATACATTGATAAATGGAAATAGAATAGGATCGCATAATCAGTGTAAAAAATAATTCATTAATAATTGTATAAAAAGTAATAACGGATAAGAAAGGATATATCATCACAGATTTTTAGTGTAATTCCACTATAACTACAAAATACATATATAAAAATTAGATGAATTTAATTATGAAGTTCACAGTTGGTTTGAATTTCATCTTATATTTTTAACAGGTACATTATTATCATTATAATTAACAAATAAAATAAAATGCTATTGTGATGTAATCATACTGAGTGATAATGTACTCATATTGTACAAACACGAAAATTCATTTCAATAATTTCACCTTATCTGTGTGTAAATAATAAGCGTCAAAACAATGCGATATGGTATTGCGATGATTATTACCATTATAATAAATATTATTATAAAGTAATTACACAAATAATATTGTCATTAACTGTTGGAAAGTTGTAAGATAAATATAGCTGGTTACATTAATTTACACTTGAATTAAATTGATTTAACATTACATACTCAATATATACAATCAGTCCATTCATATTCCAATTCGCTTAACAAATATATTTACAAATTCATAAAATAAAAAACTAATCAAGAATGATAACGTTTTTACAATAATTATATATTATAAAGAATCGAGAACAAATAGGATTTCTAGAATTCATCAAAGTTCATTTACAAAATGTTTAAACATAAAGATATGCTAATAGAGTGAAATAAAAAATGATCATCAAATTTTATAATTGGCTTTCGTAATACATATTGGTAGTTAGTACATTTCTAGGAGAAATTCTTTTCTATATTAATTATTATTTATAATTCTAGCAGAACTTTTGTACAAACAGAACAACTAAACGCCAGAATACTTTTAGTAGAAACATTGTGATAAACCAAGTAAAGAAGCTCCTTTCGAACATGACTAGTTTTACGAATACTACATTGTTACATAAATCTGTTATAATTAAATTAGTCCAATAGGGAGGTCTGAAAAAACGACATGTGAAAGTTCATTGAACACACAGTGAGTAATTGACTAATTAGCACGAAAAAATTACATCTTCGTTTTAGGTCTTATAATTACCAAACGACGGTTGTTATAATTATAAATGCATGAGTAAAACTCCCGAGTGTAAATTTTGTTTAGTTTATGAGATATTTATTTTCAAAGTAAACTGACCAATTGGCCGAGTAGTTAGAGACCATAATTACGGAGCCAAGGGATGCGGATTCGATTCCCGCCCGGCACAAATATTACTGTGCATGAACATTTCTATTTGTGTCGTATCTGGGTGTGAAATATCGAAATATGTATATATTATAAAGAATATTTATGTAAAATAGGATCGCATAATCAGTGTGAAAAATAATTCGTTAATAATTTTATAAAAAGTAATAACGAATACGAAAGGATATATCATCACAGATGTTTAGTGTAATTTTTATTATTATCATTTTTTATTTATTTATTGTATATACATTCTACTATAACTACAAAATACACATATAAAAATAATGAAAAAATGTTTTCTTTGTTTCTCTCTTTCTATTTATATCAGTTGTCTGGTATCCATAGTACAAGCTTTGCTTAGTTTGGACTAGATGGCGTTGTGTGGGATGTCCGAGGTATTATTATATTAAAGTGAGCCAATCTTTATTGGCGAAAATCAGTTGTTGTGGGTGTCTAGCACGTAAGGAAATGGAAGGATATTTTTCTGAATTTGTATCTTTTCCTTTCTTTGCAATTCTACCATGTATGATTTTTATACTAATGTGGACTTAAATTAGTATATAAAATAGGCGTTAACATGCCAGAATTTGGAAGAAAAAAATTTCAATTCAGAAAAATATCAATATTTACATTTCTGTACGCACTTTTATTATTTATCTTGGGGGACGCCGGTCGACGCAGGCGGGCGACTAGTCCTTTAATTGAGGAACATTTTGTCCAATTCCCCATTTGGTAAATTAAATAAAATTCATAAGTCCTCAGTGTCCTCACGTACTAAAAAGTCACGAAAACTATTTGTCGATCCGCTGTTGTGGCTCTTACCTTAGGGTTATATAAAATCTTTTGAATTTGTAGAATTTTTTTAACTAAATGTATTTCTACGACAATAAAAAATCTCTCATTTTAAAATTGAATATCTCATAAACTAACCGAAATTGACACTCGGGCGACTTACTCTTGCATCTATAATCAAACATATGATAGTTGTAAGAACTGTCGATTTATGGTCGAAATCGTGAATGTCTTTTTTTTTGGGTATAATTACGCCGAACTGAACCGGATAAAATAAAACTAAATTAAACTGAAAGACTGAAGAGTATGAAAATTAGTTACGAGTATATTACTCACAAATAACTAAGAATTCTGAAATATAAATTGAAAATAAAACGTTTAGTAAACGGGCAATGGCTGGACTTGGTTTTACTAACTAGGTACACTAATTCAAATTAGAGGACTTTTCTAAACCTTTCAAAATGATATTTTATTGCAGACGACTTTGTTTAATTTTTATTTTACTAGAGTTCACTAAATTATAAAATTAAACTGAAAGATGTTCAATTATTAACCCGTGAGAAGGCGCGCTATGAGTATTTCTTTTACACAAAAGTTCTTCGCGATTGTTTCATATGTTAGCAACACTGTAGTTTGGCAAGCGTCTCAGTATAGTTCGCCTCAAACTTTATGGCGGATCGGAATACGACGCTATAGGCGTACTTGCGCAGGTTCAGTCATATACCTCTCGCTCCTCTGCGTCCCGCTACAGCTAAAACTGGTCACTGCGACGCGACTTGTGCCTATGTTCACATCCGCCATAACGTTTGATTGGAACTGTATCTTCCTAATTATTCGTCCCTCTCCGCGTATCTCACTTCCGCGTCGCTCAATGTTGATGCGTCTGTGCAGTGAATCGATTGTGCAACCGAGCCGTAAAGTGCGGCGATTTTCTCATCGCACGCCTGGCCGCGTATTTTTTCCTTATGTAAATGTTTATTTCGTGATTTACTACATATAAACACGCCGAAAGTCATTTCATTGTTTGTAATTAAGTTGTTTATTATTTACAACTTACGAATGACCGGCGAATACACTAAATATCTGCATGGCTGGAAGAAGCTCTTTCAGATGAAGAATGTACATTGGATCCTGAAGATAATGATGCCAATCGTGTAGATGACCCTGAAAGTGCCTGCTCAGATATAGTTCCCATGAATCATACACTGAATAATCTTTGGACGAAACTGCACATGACGAGTTGCACGAAACGAGAGGTAAGATATCATTTTATACTGAAAAAGACAAGTCCACAAAATGGCTCATATATAAACCTGTAAGTAATGTATGTACCAGAAGTTGTAATGTTGTAATTCATTTACAAAGGGTCAATGACAACTTTGCACCTATGCGAGAAATATTTGAGGAGTTTATCAGACATTGTAATTATAATTATACACCTGGAGAATACTGTACAATAGATGAAATGTTGGAGTCATCCAGGGGCCGCTGTAAGTTTCGGGTATATATCTTAAATAAGCCCCCCATGTACGGCATAAAAATCGATGTCTTCGTAGATGCGAGAGCCTTTCATACCAGTAATTTGGAGATGTATGCCGGAAAGAACCACAAGGACCTTATAAATCGAGCAACGCGGCTGCAGAGGTCGTCAAGAGAGTTGCTACTCCTATATTAAACAGTGGTAGAAACATAATCACTTCACATCCACGGACAATTACTTCACATCCATACCAAAGAATTGTTCAAAGAATTGATAAGTAACTTCAGGACAATAGCAATACAATAGCAGTCGGGACACTAGGCAAAAATAAAAAAGAAATCCCTTCATTATTTTTGTCAACTAAGGATAGACCGATTCCTAGTTCTATTTTCGGTTTCAGTGAAAATAATGTCATTGTATCATACCTCCCAAAGAAAAAAGAAAAAAAAACAGAAAATTGTTATTATGTTATCCTCATTTTACAATGACGATAGTATCGATTAAGAGGCAGGCCTTGAAGCAAAGCCTGAAATTGTAACATTTTACGATAATACTAAAGGTGGTGTGGATGTTGTCGATCAGAAGAAAGAAGACTACTCTGTTGCAAGAATTTCGAAACACGAAACGAAAATGGCCAGATGACAGTGAGACTGTTTTTTTCTATTTTGAATATAAGCGGGATCAACGCTCAAATTATATACAATGCAAACACACGACGTATAATTGCAAGACGTGTGTTCCTAAAAGATGTGTCTCTAGAGATGGTGAAACCCCATATTTCTTGAAGAATAACCATGTAGAATATTTCCTCAGATCTCAAATTTAGAATGAAACGGCTTAAACCACTTCCTAATGAGGAACCTGAACCAGGACCCAGTGGCTTTAGTGCATTTTGACCAAGAAGGAAAAATAGACACTAAAAAAGCATGTACTTTGTGCCACAAATCATCCTGCACTGAGCATGTGACATTTATGTGCAGTATATGTTTTGAGAGTCACATATTTCCAGATAACATTGAAGATTGATTTTTAGAAATTTAAGATATCTTAAATTATTTTAAATTTTTTTTTTCTTACTTGTACCAAAAATAAAGGCCAGAGTTAAGAAGATTTTTAATTTAATGCATAAGACTGCATTTTGTCACTTCATTATAATTAAATACTTTTATTACGTAACCAAATGCCTTTCATTTACTAAAACATGTATTTTATTACAATATAATTTCACCCTTTTGTTTTAAAAACATTTTGCTCCCGCGGCCTATCCGTGTAACTTTTTAAGCCGCGCCTTCTCACGGGTTAAAAAGTATGAAAATTAGTTATGAGTATAATACTCATATAATTAAGAATTTCGAAATAAAAATTTAAAATTAAAACGTTTACTAAACAGGTTAGTGGCTGGACTTAGTTTTACTAACTAAATATACTAATTCAAATAAGAGGACTTCCATAAAATTTTCAAATAAACTTTTCAAAATGAAATTTTACTGCAGTCGACTTTGTTTAATTTTTATTTTAAGGTTTAAGATATTTATTTCTCATTAAGAATATACAAATTCACTTACATGAGAAAAGACGCACTTATAAATAAATTTAAAAAAATTAAGTTTAAGGTGAAACCAGGGTGAAACATACATATCAATTTATTACTCAAAATATATAATTTTAATTTTACTAGAGTTTACTAAATTATAAAATTAAACTGAAAGATGTTCAATGGTTGAAAAAGTATGAAAATTAAACGTTTACTAAACAGGTTAGTGGCTGGACTTAGTTTTACTAACTAGATATACTAATTCAAATAAGAGGACTTCTCCAAAAGTTTCAAAATGATATTTTGCTGCAGTCGACTTTATTAAATTTTAATTTTACTAGAGTTTACTAAATTATTAAATTAAACTGAAAGATGTTCAATGACTGAAAAAGTATGAAAATTAGTTACGAGTACTGAACGCGCCACCTATCTAAAAGGCCGCTTGAAGTTGGCAACGCACGAAATCGCGCAGGTACAGTCGAGCGTAGCAATTAAATAAAACAAATATAATATTTAATAATTTTGAACTTCAGAAATCGTTTAACTTAATAAGAATATATCGTCAATCTTAACTACTCATAATAAGTGTAATAAATAGAAATACAACATATTTAAAAAAAATTAAGATAAATTAACGAATGAAGTAAAAGAATGTTTTCTTTGTTTTATATTCTATAATTTTATGGATTTTTTATTTTTATCCTCGTCGCCATTGTAATTTATTATTAATTAAAACCATTAATTTGTATTTGTTTTATTTCATTACTAATTCTGTCAATTCGTAATAATTCTGTAATTCAGTAATTCTGACAATGTCATAATATAGTTTTTTACAATGGCCTGTATTCAATGTATATCGAACACAATGTAACAAAACAATTAACAATACTAATTAATGATAATAATAAATTCACAAAAACAACGGCAACAGAATATTATTATTAATACCTAACGCGGCGCGGGTTAAAATTACGAAAGTGGAATAGAGACTGATGTACGTCGACTGTACATAGACAGCGCGGTGTGCGAAAGACGCGACCTGGCTATCGCGGCCGACCCGTCTCGCTGCGCCAACTGCCCTCACCGCCCCTTGCCCATATTTTGGGTGTTTGCGCCTTTTAGTTTGGTGGCGCGTATAGTATGTGGGTCATTTGAAAAGTTGTTAGCCTAACATACTTAATGAAACCACACGATTTTGAGTTTATTTTTATTTTTCAACATGCTCTCCTCCGAGCTCAAAACACTTTTTCCATCGACCCGGTAAGGCTTCGATACCCGTTTTAAAAAAATCTTCGTCTAACTCCTCAAAATAAGCGTCCACGGCGGCTATGACCCCTTCATTTGTAAAAAAATGTTTACCACCTAAAAATTTTTTCAGCTTTGGGAACAGATAAAAGTCGGACGGTGCTAAATCCGGTGAATATGGGGGATGAGGTAACAATTCGAAGCCACATTGATGGATTTCTGCCATGGATTGCACAGAGGTGTGAACACGCGCATTGTCCTGATGAAACAAGACTTTTCTTCTCAATAAACCTGGACGTTTTTCTTTGATTTCTTCTCTCAAACGACGCAACAGGTTGCAATAGTAATCGGAGTTTATTGTTTCACCCTTTTTTAAATAACCCACGAGAATTATACCCTTTGCATCCCAAAAAACGGATGCCATGGCTTTGCCCGCCGATAAAACCACATTTGCCTTCTTTGGGGTGGGCGATCCTGCTCTTTTCCATTGTTTCGACTGTTCTTTTGTCTCGGGTGTATTGTGGTGAACCCAGGTTTCATCCATGGTTAATCTTTCAACAAATTCTATTGGGTCCGCTTCATATAATTCTAAACAGTCGCGAGAAGTTGTGAGTCGGTTGCGTTTTTGTTCCACTGAAAGCAGTCGCGGTACCCACCGCGCAGACACCTTACAGAATCCAAGTTCAGTAGTAATTATATGTGTTCGCTCAGATGAGATACCTACAGTCTTAGCTATCTCCTCGACAGTCAATCTTCGATCAGATAAAATTAAATCACAGATTTTTTTCTTTGTTTTGATCAGTGGAAGCAGTCGAAGGCCGGCCACTACGGGGCTTATCTTGAATGGTCTCCTGACCACGTTTAAACTCTGCCACCCAGTTTTTAACAGTCGCATACAAAGGAGCGGACTCACCCAAAGTAGCAGACATGTCTTCATGTACAACTTTTGGAGTTAAACCTTTCAAATTCAGGTATTTTATGACTGCACAATGTTCAATTTTATCCATTTTCAAAAATAGCTCTGACTTGACTTACGGTATCACGTGTAAACAAGAATGAGTTACTGTGAATAAACTAAACTGTGCATACTTGTTGCTAAATAATGTAACTACAACATGAGGGTAGTTATTAAAAAAAACCAATGACTTTAACCATGTTAGGCTAAGAACTTTTTAAATGGGCTACGTATATAACTCACAAATAATTAAGAATTTTGACATATAAATTGAAAATTAAACGTTTACTAAACAGGTTAGTAGCTGGACTTAGTTTTACTAACTAGATATACTAATTCTAATAAGAGGACTTCTCTAAAAGTTTCAAACTGATATTTTACTACAGTCGACTTTGTTTAATTTTTTTTTACTAGTTTACTAAATTATAAAAATAAACTGAAACATGTTCAATGATTGGAAAAGTATGAAAATTAGTTACGAGTATATAACTCAAAAATAGTCAAGAATTTTGACATATAAATTTAAAATTAAACGTTTACTAAACAGGTTAGTGGCTGGACTTAGTTTTACTAACTAGATATTCTAATTCAAATAAGAGGACTTCTCTAAAAGTTCCAAATGATATTTTACTGCAGTTGACTTTGTTTAATTTTTATTTTACTAGAGTTTACGAAATTATAAAAATAAACTGAAACATTGAACATGATTGAACAAGTATGAAAATTAGTTACGAGTATATAACTCACAAATAATCAAGAATTTTGACATATAAATTGAAAATTAAACGTTTACTAAACAGGTTAGTAACTGGACTTAGTTTTACTAACTAGATATACTAATGCTAATAAGAGGACTTCTCTAAAAGTTTCAAACTGGTATTTTACTGCAGTCGACTTTGTTTAATTTTTTTTTACTAGTTTACTAAATTATAAAAATAAACTGAAACATGTTCAATGATTGAAAAAGTATGAAAATTAGGTACGAGTATATAACTCACAAATAGTCAAGAATTTTGACATATAAATTTAAAATTAAACGTTTACTAAACAGGTTAGTGGCTGGACTTAGTTTTACTAACTAGATATACTAATTCTAATAAGAGGACTTCTCTAAAAGTTTCAAAATGATATTTTACTGCAGTTGACTTTGTTTAATTTTTATTTTACTAGAGTTTACGAAATTATAAAAATAAACTAAAAGATGTTCAATAATTGAAAAAGTATGAAAAATAGTTACGAGTATATAACTCACAAATAATCAAGAATTTTGACATATAAATTTAAAATTAAACGTTTACTAAATAGGTTAGTGGCTGGACTTAGTTTTACTAACTACATATACTAATTCTAATAAGAGGACTTCTCTAAAAGTTTGAAACTGAAATTTTACTGCAGTCGACTTTGTTTAATTTTTTTTTTACTAGTATACTAAATTATAAAAATAAACTGAAACATGTTCAATGATTGAAAAAGTATGATAATTAGTTACGAGTATATAACTCACAAATAGTCAAGAATTTTTACATATAAATTTAAAATTAAACGTTTACTAAACAGGTTAGTGGCTGGACTTAGTTTTACTAACTAGATATTCTAATTCAAATAAGAAGACTTCTCTAAAAGTTTCAAAATGATATTTTACTGCAGTTGACTTTGTTTAATTTTTATTTTACTAGAGTTTACGAAATTATAAAAATAAACTGAAAGATGTTCAATGATTGAAAAAGTATGGAAAATAGTTACGAATATATTACTCACAAATAATCAAGAATTTTGACATATAAATTTAAAATTAAATGTTTACTAAACAGGTTAGTAGCTGGACTTAGTTTTACTAACTAGATATTCTAATTCAAATAAAAGGACTTCTCTAAAAGTTCCAAATGATATTTTACTGCAGTTGACTTTGTTTAATTTTTATTTTACTAGAGTTTACGAAATTATAAAAATAAACTGAAACATTGAACATGATTGAACAAGTATGAAAATTAGTTACGAGTATATAACTCACAAATAATCAAGAATTTTGACATATGAATTGAAAATTAAACGTTTACTAAACAGGTTAGTAACTGGACTTAGTTTTACTAACTAGATATACTAATTCTAATAAGAGGACTTCTCTAAAAGTTTCAAACTGATATTTTACTGCAGTCGACTTTGTTTAATTTTTTTTTACTAGTTTACTAAATTATAAAAATAAACTGAAACATGTTCAATGATTGAAAAAGTATGAAAATTAGTTATGAGTATATAACTCACAAATAGTCAAGAATTTTGACATATAAATTTAAAATTAAACGTTTACTAAACAGGTTAGTGGCTGGACTTAGTTTTACTAACTAGATATTCTAATTCAAATAAAAGGACTTCTCTAAAAGTTTCAAAATGATATTTTACTGCAGTTGACTTGGTTTAATTTTTATTTTACTAGAGTTTACGAAATTATAAAAATAAACTGAAAGATGTTCAATGATTGAAAAAGTATGAAAAATAGTTACGAGTATATAACTCACAAATAATCAAGAATTTTGACGTATAAATTTAAAATTAAACGTTTACTAAACAGGTTAGTGGCTGGACTTAGTTTTACTAACTGGATATACTAATTCAAATAAGAGGACTTCTCTAAAAGTTTTAAAAATGATATTTTACTGTAGTTGACTTTGTTTAATTTTTTTTTTACTAGAATTCACTAAATTATGAAAATAAACTGAAAGATGTTCAATGATTGAAAAAGTATGAAAAATAGTTACGAGTATATAACTCACAAATAATCACTAATTTTGACATGTAAATTTAAAATTAAACGTCTATCCGTGTAACTTTTTAAGCCGCGCCTTCTCACGGGTTAAAAAAGTATGAAAAGTAGTTACGAGTATATAACTCACAAATGGTCAAGAATTTTGACATTTAAATTTAAAATTAAACGTTTACTAAACAGGTTAGTGGCTGGACTTAGTTTTACTAACTAGATATACTAATTCAAATAAGAGGACTTCTCTAAAAGTTTCAAAATGATATTTTACTGCAGTAGACTTTGTTTAATTTTTATTTTACTAGAGTTTACTAAATTATAAAAATAAACTGAAAGATGTTCACTGATTGAAAAAGTATGAAAATTTGTAAAGAGTATAAAAACAACAAATAATAAATTTTACTAACTAGGTAAACTAATTTAAATTAGAGAACTTGCCTAAAAATTTTGTTTTTAAATTTTTTGATTTCATAGTTATGCAACATAATCTTCCAAAATAACATCTTATTGCAGTCGACTTTGTTTGGATATAAAACTAAATATAAGACTAAATATAAAATAGATAAAGAAAATAAAGAAAAAATAGACGAAAGAGAGTTTACTAACCTACGATTACATATGTAATAAATAAATCGAATTTAACTCTCTTGTCAAAAAAACAAAAATAATTCATTAAAAACATTCTGTTTTTGTAGCAATTTTAATTTAATATTTAAGAAAAAGCAGTTTAATAATAATATCTACGTATTTAAACTATTTTTTATAGCTAATATATATGTTTAATAAATAATGGATTTATTTCATGATCTCTCTTTTTCCAATATTACTCTCAATCTACTGTATTTTAGTTGATTGTATAACTAAAAAACTTCGTGACATAACTTCATGAATAACAGTATACTATGATTTGTGAAGTAAAAATTGTTTGATTTTTACTTACCCACTTTGACTGACCTATTGGCCAAGTGGTCAGACACCCTAACTATGTAGCCAAGGGTCGTGGGTTCTAATTAAATAGAATAAACTTTGTTCTGAACAGGAGCCTTTTTGCTCAGGTTATCAACAATGCATCTCTATAACTACATGAGGTGGATTTGTAATAAAAATTCAGTACCTTTGTGTATATTATGCTCATTTGAACTTACGTAAATTTTACACATTCGTAGTTTTAGATCTTTTGGAACGCTTTTGTGCCTTAGAAGAGCGGAGGACCCAGGGCAGCTTGAAATCTCTGGAAATAAACAATCGAACACATTTACTTCTTATTTTAAGAACATGCAATATTTGTCTATATGTAACAGTTTAAATTGTAAAATGAGTAAAATAGTAATTTCACTTGTCAAATTATTATCATTTCACTTATGTTTGATTGATTACCATATATAGTGAAAAGTAATACACAAAAATCCTTTTTTTTTTGCTAACAACATTTATCATTTAACAAAGTAAATTTACTTTGTTAAATGATAAATGTTGTTAGCAAAAATAATAAATGATTATTAACCAAAACAAAGTAAATAAACTCCGTAATTGTAACCCCATTATAAAATGTTTTAAATTCTGAATTTTTCGTTACTCTAAATTAATCATTTACTTTCAAATAAAAAATATTTCTCCAAAAATAATAAATACTCCCTTTGTAATTATCAAAACTTTCAAAACATACAATTTATAATTATCTAATTGACCCTTTTCCGAGGCGTTTATTTAACAAAGTGCCTAAGCATTGACAAATAAACTTATTAACACTTTCATTAAAAGTTATACAAACTAAAAAAGCAATTAAGTGCGAGTCGGACTCGTGCACCGAGTGTATGAAAAACAAAATATATTTGTGTTATATATATACAAAAAAATATCTAAGTTTGTAATCGAAAAAAATACGCAATCGGGTAAAAATGCGGCTATTAAGTCACATATTTTGAAACTGACTACGTAAATCAAAACCTGTAAGCATTCCCATTTGCCTAGAAGCTTCCCATTGTAGTATAGTAGGCTTCCCATTGACCTAGAATCATGAAATTTAGCAAGAAGCAAGGTCAAAAATCAACACAAGGAGAAAAAAGTTTAATTGTAGTTATAGCATGATTTTTTTGAAGTGTAACTTTTTATGGCACGGGGTGAGCCTAAAAGACACGAAAATGCGTCACGCTAAATAATAAAGTAGGGGAGATATAAGGAACAATCGGCTTTCACATGAGAAGCCGGTGGTTCCCTATATCCCCACTACTAACTGCTGAGTGTAGGGAGTAAGGCCAGAGCGTTACTCAGTTTCGTGTCGCTGACAGCTGCGTCATATATCCCCACTACTAACTGCTGAGAGTGGGGAGTAAGGCCAGAGCGTTACTCAGTTTCGTGTCGCTGACAGCTGCGTCATTGCTCGGAGTGTAATAGATGTGAAAACCGTGAAAACCAGATTGATGTTGATAATTTTAATAACATTATGAAAATTAAAATTTTAATACTAAAAGTTCTAAGTTTTCACTTCTGTCGGCAGTTCCTATAACTGCCAATCAGTTTTTTTTAATAAATACCTTTTCTCAGAATGTGTGGAGTTATTAAGTTGAAATTAATATCAAACTCAGTCTACGGTTCCTGCGAGCTATAAAAAAAATCAAGCTTATAGCAACACAATCAAAAAATATGATGAATTATGCCGCATATTTGGACTCTCGCTAGTAAACAAAAACCTAAAAAGTAAGTAAAAAAAAACCTATAGGGTACTTCCCATTAACGTAAAATGAAATTTGGTAAGAAGCCTGATCTCACAGCGCAAATAAAAGGAAAAATCTGAAAATAGTTAATTTGTAGTTATATCACCTTTTTTATAATAAGTACCTCTTTTCCCAAAACAAAGACGCGTGGAGTATATTCTTTATAACATATAGATATTTTACACCCAGATGAAAATAGACTTGTTCAAGCGTACAAATATTTGTCCCGGACGGGAATCGAACCCACGACCTTTGGTTCTGCAGTTAGGGTCTCTAACCACTCGGCCAATCGGTCAGTAAAAAATCAAGCTGCCACCGCATTCAAAAAATACAAAATATGCATAAATTCCGAAATTGACCTTTCAGAACTATTACGGAATTAAATAATATTCTATTTTGTAACGAGTTTGATTTTTGCGGCACCAGCGCATTCAAAATCACCACAGATCATTAAAATAAGGGGAGATGGGTCGTGTGGGCGTGATTCATGTCGCCTCACTGTGCGCAAAATGGACACGCTATTCTCGTCGTCAGTACGCATCGTTAGTGGCTTTCCGTCTAGCATAGCATAGACCGTACCTGAAGTGATTTTAATCAAAATGCCAACGTGTGCTGTGCGTATTTGTAAAAATAGAAGCACTACTACAAATTTCAAGACAAATAGAATAACATATCATCTGCAAGTATACAAATTAAGCAAGGAAACGCGTGTAAACACCAATTATTCTTCACAAGTTCCGCCGATTTCGCAATGTGAATTCTCCATTGCATCATCATGAGCTAGTGAAGTGACGATGTTAATAACGTATTGATGTTAATTTAATTTTCTTTTTATTTATTGAATCAAATATTTACATTTTACAGGACAGTAATAAATAATAAAGTTTGATTGCATACATTTTTCATAGTTTTATTTATTTTTAACCCCCTACGTATAAAGAGGGTGTTATGAGTATGACGTGTGTGTGTCTGTATGTCTGTGTGATTGGTTACGATTTGGTATGATTTATTAAGATAAAAAATTATTGAATGTTTTTTAATTAAATTTTTTTTTTGAAATATCTAAAAATTTAATAAACCTCCGACACAAAATAACTAACATTTAAAAAGTCGGAAGTAATATAGGTTTATTAATTTTCAAAATATTTTTGACCCTTAAAGGCGTCAGGGACCGCCAAGTAACTTTACTTTTTCAATCCCTGTCTTTTATTTAGCGGTCCCCGATACCCGGTACATCATTACGTTTTTATAGGTTTGTCATAAAAGTACGAATTGACTAGACGCCCTCTACTACGTTTACCGTCTAACCACTCATACTCTAGCTAGCTCGTGTAAGATGGCGAGTGTCAGTCGGAGTTTCAGTGCTCAAGGTCCCCGCGCACCGGTCTTCAACCCCGCAAAATTGCGTAATGTCACTTTGATACCGTGAAGTGACATACAGAGTGAGATTTTTATGACCAGCCAAATTTTAATATAATGATCTTTGGTAGAAAACCTATAGCTGTCTTGTTTCCTTTTAGTATCGTTCTATAGAAAAATATTGAGATATGACTACATAAACCTTTCCCGAAAAAACCAAAAACTCTAGTTACCATTCTTGCCCGCCGCATCATTCCGTTTCAAACGCCTCGGGCCCGTACGTTTACTATAGCGTTAAGAAGGCAACCAAACGTTATAAAATAAACTGTAGATAAAATAATTTATTTTGAAAATGTAACCCATATTTTTTATTTACGCAATGAGGTCTATTGGTGATACCTAACACCTAGAAACATTTTGGCCGGTTAATAAAATCTCACCTTGTATATGACTCTACTAAAACCAAATGCTGTTGAAAAATTTATTTACTCTATGTTATATGTACACTGTGCAGCCTCTCCCTTCATAAACTTTTTTTCATGTGTAATATTATTGTTTAAAGTTGTTTAAAATTACATTAATTTCATTTGCCCGACTTTTTCTTATCTCCGAGACTCTATGCTCGACCCTCGTTAAAGTCGCTTGTTACGAGAAAATCAAACCCAAAATATTCAAACAGTTCCTCTTACAATGATGAAGAAGCAAGCATGAGTGGAATAGAAGAATTAATATGATTTCTTTAATATTCTGCTACATCACTACATAATATAAACCAAAATCCTCCCGCCGCGTCTGTCTGTCTGGACGCGATAAACTCAAAAACTACCAAAATTTTCATACAGTTGTCACCGATAGACGAAGTGATTCAAGAGAAATGTTTGTGTGTATAATTCTTTGTTTAATTGTCTAATTGTCTAATGTTTTTTATAAATTGTTTCAAATGCGACGATCATTCTTAAAGATGTCGCAAAAAACCAAACCGTCTGAGAGCTTTCATCAAAAACGCTGGCAAATATCTTTGCGATAATATAACAAAATTTCTTCCTCTTTTATAGGTCTAAAGAAAAGACTGCGATGGTATATGTTTATCTTTTAAAAGAATAGATTACTATTCCTATTTTAATGTTAAAAATAAAAGGTCACATATAATGTGATACTTGGAAAGCTATTTACACAGATAACATATTAATCCTTATCAAATTAAATATGTTAGTTACCTTAAGAATTTCATGCACATTATAATTGATTATAATTGTCTTTTGCACCATACAATTTATTTTAATATCTAGAGTTATCGTAAAATTGAAACTATTGCCTGACAAAATAAATTCAAGCGGTGCAATAACGATGGCACACTCATGATGTAATTTAGGTAATTATAATAATAATTAAATCTAATCCATATACTCAACGCAACAAGCTAATACAACACTACGAGAGAAAACACTTTAGGCATACATTCTGCAACCCGTGCAAATTTTTTTGCGTTTTTTTTTTAATATGGAAGATATTTGAGTTCTATAATTCAACAAGGGTAACACTGCCCAGTCTGGCATTTGTGCTCAGATCCAAATCGCCCAATCTTAATAGCATTTTAACCGGGTAGTATAACAATACTCACGCATTGGTCACTTTCCGCATGTTTTCTCCAAAAGCCGACACCGGTAGGGAATCGCTGATCTCAATGAAATGGATATCGTGGTGTGGCTGAGGCAATACTGTAAACTCACGAGGTTGTGGAGGCATCGATGTACTGGGCCCAGCACCCCAAGTGTCTCGCTGCCTCTGACGTAATTTCTCAACTAATTTCTGCTCGCGGATATGTCGTAAATGATATCTAGAAAGTTTAACACAAATTGAGTTTCACCTTAAATCAATAATTGCTAGCATATAGATACGTTTACCCTCGTAGTTGCACTTTGGTCGCCAACGTTGTGTCCAGCACGGCTACTATGAGACTAGAGTAGCTTAACGCGTCGGCACTCGCTAGCGACAGCTTACAAGGTTTTTGTGGAAAGTGCCTCTAGCGGCACCGAGAAAAACTGATATTTACGTACAAATCCTTTACAAGTCGCATGCGAATGTCAACACGTTATACCATTCCATACTCATGGTAGCCGTGCAGTTAACATAATATGAACATTCGTGGAGCGTGACCGAAGCTAAATTTACAATTTGATCCATCGCCAGTAATGATAACAATGTACAGTAGTCTAAGTTTAATATAGCACACGACTATGATCGGAATGTAGTTTCTTTCTGTTAACTATCCTAAACTCACTATAATTACGAAAATTTATATAACAATACGCATATGAATATGATACTTAAAACTCGATAAATAAAACTTCCACAATTTGGAATAGTTCATAGAAAAGATTACTTTTTGATAATAGCCGGGTACTACACGACATCAAAAGTAGCTAGGGATCAAGCACGTTTTTGCTAGTTACTAAAAATCAGGTTCTTTGACTATATTTTTTGTAACTCCTATAGATATTTTTTAGTAAATCACGTCATTTGAAAAGAGAATAAATAGCTTTTGAATTGCAATCAAAAGATGAAAATCTTCTGTCAAGACATATAATGCAGTTTGAGGTCAAATCAGTAAAATTTCTGTCATAGGTACTTCTAACTGAAAGCAAAAACAAATATGGAGAGATGTAGTTTGAGTCGAGAAGAAATGACTAGAGCCGTGTGAGAGTTGAAAGCTGGTTCTCGGCAACATTCTGTGGCAGTCACTCTGGGCACTACACAGAATGTTATAACTCGACTTTAGACATGTTACCACATCACTGGCAGCATCATCAAAAATCTTTATTAATGCAAAAGCATTTCATTCATTTTTGACATATTTGACAATATTTACCATATATGATTACTTAACGTGCTTCAAGATATCTGATATGTTGAATGCAAAAGCAGAGAACACTCTGTCAATCTACACATACAAAAACATTTTATTAATCAGACATTTTTAATTAATTTCAATAGGGCAATAAAACATTTTTTTAAGTACCGTCATCCCTGGACACTTTTGATGTGTGTATAATTATATCTCTACTCCGTATCTACCACAGTTCAAACTTGATAGTTTATTAGGCTTCCGTACCCAAAGGGAAAAAAAGCGGGGCCCTATTACTAAGACTTTGCTGTCCGTCTGTTTGTCTGTTTGTCTGTCCGCTTCTCACCAGGCTGCATCTCATGAA
Organism: Luffia ferchaultella; assembly: GCA_949709985.1. Taxonomy (NCBI): domain Eukaryota; kingdom Metazoa; phylum Arthropoda; class Insecta; order Lepidoptera; family Psychidae; genus Luffia; species Luffia ferchaultella. The sequence goes on along the minus strand of OX453243.1, from coordinate 23,934,314 downwards.
CCGTGATAGACAGTTGAAATTTTCAGATGACGTATTTCTATATTGCATCTACAACAAATACTAAAAAAAGAATAAAATAAATATTTAAGTGGGCAATAGAACAAACGTGATTTTCACTCGTTTTTGTTTGATATTGATAACGGCAACAGGTAGATGCTTGAAATATTCACAGAAAAATTAGTTATATATTCACTTTATAAATAAATAATTAAATTAAAATAAAATTATTTATATATTGTACTGTGGTATGGAACCGTTCGTGTGCGAATCCGACTCGCACTTGGTCGGTTTTTTTATAATCAAGTGCATGATTTTTCAAATATTGTTGCAAATGTCTTAATATGTACACTAGCTGCGTATGGTTTTCAGAATCTATAGATGGTGCCGAAAGGGTACGAACTGGTACTTCATAATGGAACCACGTACACTGTGTTGTTGCAATCTGGTAAGATGTACTTCAGCCAAGAATGGTTTTCAAGGTCTAATGATGCAGCCGGAAAGTAGGCACTGGTAGAACTTCATAATGGAACAACGCCCCTGATCGTGTTTGGGCTTGTTGCCACTGTCTTGAGATGCACTCTAGTTGTGAATGGTTATCAGAATGTAATAATAGAATCAGGTCTAATGGTGGTTCCAAAAGGGTAGAAACTGGAATATCAAAACGGAACAACGCACCCTGACCATGTTTGGGCTTGTTACAATTGTCTTGAGATGCATTCTGGTTGTGAATGGTTTTCAGAATGTAATAATAGAATCAGGTCTAATGATGGTGCCGAAAGGGTAGGAACTGGAACTTCATAATGGAACCACGTACACTGTGTTGTTGCAATCTGGTAAGATGTACTTCAGCCAAGAATGGTTTTCAAGGTCTAATGATGCAGCCGGAAGGTAGGCACTGGTAGAACTTCATAATGGAACAACGCCCCTGATCGTGTTTGGGCTTGTTGCCACTGTCTTGAGATGCACTCTAGTTGTGAATGGTTATCAGAATGTAATAATAGAATCAGGTCTAATGATGGTGCCGAAAGGGTAGGAACTGGAACTTCATAATGGAACCACGTACACTGTGTTGTTGCAATCTGGTAAGATGTACTTCAGCCAAGAATGGTTTTCAAGGTCTAATGATGCAGCCGGAAGGTAGGCACTGGTAGAACTTCATAATGGAACAACGCCCCTGATCGTGTTTGGGCTTGTTGCCACTGTCTTGAGATGCACTCTAGTTGTGAATGGTTATCAGAATGTAATAATAGAATCAGGTCTAATGGTGGTTCCAAAAGGGTAGAAACTGGAATATCAAAACGGAACAACGCACCCTGACCATGTTTGGGCTTGTTACAATTGTCTTGAGATGCATTCTGGTTGTGAATGGTTTTCAGAATGTAATAATAGAATCAGGTCTAATGATGGTGCCGAAAGGGTAGGAACTGGAACTTCATAACGGAACAACGTACCTTGTGTTGTCGCTATCTGTTTAATCCATAAACTTTTTAATTATCATTATCAATCAATCGTCTCTGTCAATTAAAAGGCAAGTGATGTTCAATCTGACCCAATTGGGTTAATGTGTAGGTAATGGATTGAGATGTACTTTGGCCAAGAATGGTTTTCAGGGTCTAACGATGCAGCCGGAAGGTATACATACGCGTTTGAGTCAAATAGTAGGGCAATTATCTAACTAAACCGAAAAATACGAATGCGAAACGTTGTATATCTGTTATTCAATCATGGTGCAATGACTGAAGTAATTGGAAATACATTTTGTACAAACGACTTTAGTAGTCGTTTTATACTAGTAGAACATGTCCACATTTCAATAGATCGTGTTAAACAAATAAGACTGGCACTTTTAGCTCAATGCATAATATTATTTCAGAATCGGGAGAATAAAATTTTACTGTTTCCCTGATCATTTTGAAACACAAATAAAAGCACATGCTAAACTTACTTTAACTGCCTTCGTTCCATGATTTCATATTTTTGATGCCGCTTCTCGAACAAAGAGTCATCCATACACTCAATATCACTGATATCTTCAATATTTGTGTTCACAGGTAGTATTAGCGGTGTATACACCTTTTCTCGCCATCGTGGTACCTGATCATAAAAGAAATTATATTTATTTTAATAAACCGTACAAAATTCGGACAACTTTAAGCTAGAGATTCTACGTCATTTAAAATAGATCGAGTGGATGCTAATAACTTCCCTCACTCCTCGCAACAAAATAGCAGCAGCCACCTTAGAGTCGTAGGCTTATAGGTATGTTGCCATAAAAGTTTTATGTTTTAAAATACAAATGAAATGGTTACTTATAATTACAATTATAGTTACTTATAATTAAAATTTGTAAAATAAATGTTAAAAAAAACTGACATCTTAAACTTAAATTCAAAAGTTAAAAATATTTATACTATAAGGAACAGAGCACTAACGGACGGCATATAGTTTATGAAGTTGATGCCAACTCAGACATTTCAAATGGGTACTTATGAGTACCAGGTAAGACTAATTACATTATAAAGTATAATATAAAGTGAATGCCTTGGCACCATAGAGTAAGTAAATTTGACAGCAGCGTCTAGTTTTAATAAGAGTCAAAAATGTCGCTTCACAGTATCGATTTGGGGGGTGAAGGCTGGCACGCGGGGATCTCGCGGACTGAAACTTGCCAAAGACACACCAGCTAACTAGAAGAAGAGTGGTTAGCCGGTAAGCGCAAAAGAGTGCTTCAAGTCATATCGTACTGTTATGGTTAGCATCGACTTCATAAACTTATCATCATCAGCCTATTTTACCCCACTGCAGGGGCTTAGGCCTCCCCCAGGGTGAGGAGGGGGTTTGGAGCTTAAAGCCACCACGCTACTCCACTGCAGGTTGGGGATTGTAACGACCGCCATCTATTGACAGCGTCCGGGACCGACTGCTTAACGTGCTCTCCGAGGCACGGAGTCAGTGATAGTTAATGTACTTAAGTCAGAAAAACTCATTGGTACAAGCCCGGATTCGAACCATAGCCCTATGGCCTTATAAATTTGAGACAGGTTCGTTGCGCTCTGGGCTATCACGACACGACATACACTTATGCCGCCTCTTAATACTATTTTCTTTAAAAAAAAAATATTATTATTTAGTTTTTAGTGTAAGTTTTTGAAGTCGGCTTTTATATTTTTAACGATCGTTCCTTTCATCACTAATTTCCTACAAACGTAGCTCGTGTGTGAGCATCGCATTTAGAAGGCCCAACAATATGAAATACAAATAAGCTACATTCATTTACTACTAAAACATGAAAAATAAATATTTAAAAATATTGACCTTCAAACTTTGTCTATATTTACAAACTTAAACTAAAAAGTTAAAAATAATATTTTTACTAAAGAGCATTGGGCGGCATAAGTTTATGAATTCGTTGACAACTCAAAAGCTTTAAATGGGTACTTACCAATTAAAACAATAATGATATTGGCAACTATAACAGACTACTATAACAAAATATAGAACACAATTTGAAGTGAATGACTTGGCACCGACTTCATAAACTGTATGTTGCCCATTATGTTCTTTTCTTTAAAGTAAAAATATTATTTTTTTCCTTTTTAAAGTTTGTATATAAGACACAGTTATGAAGTCGGTTTTTATTTTTTTGTTTAGGATTTGAGATTCATAATGGAAAACTGATTACTTTTTTCAATGTATTACCATTTCTGATTCTTAGTCGACAATAAAATATTGCCTACATACCTCGACCTGAGCTGCTGAGTTAGAATCACTGGGTGGCATGAGATCTTCAGGTTTAGGATCCAGTTCTGGACCTAGATACCACACTGGCTCTCCAGCAGTTGTATGATATGGTTCTGTTGTCTCCAAAACCGGTAGACTCGGCACAGGTATTCCGCGTGATATACCTGAAGCTTTAGACAAAGTTATATAATATTTGAATTCGGAAAGTCCGACATACGGTAATCTAGTCCTGAACTAAGCAGTGCCTGTATACTACAGGCATGAAACAATTCAATTTTTTATTAATATATGAATCTTTTGAACACTCAGCTACATCAATTGGTAGTCACAATTCCAAAATTTGTAATGAATACAATTTCTTTAACCGCTATATTAAGGTTGAATGGCGCACATCCAATTATACCTATGAAGTATAGTTTTGGGCAAAAAACAGTTATTGCAACTAAATAAAATATAAGTTGCTGATATAAATAAACATTGACAATTAATATGTGCATAATATATAAATTACAATACAAGAATGTGAACATAATCTCCCTCCAATATTAAATGTCTGGGAAATCAGCTATGCAAGGGTCTTGCCGAGTTAATTATTAGCAGCTAAATAGAGACATTGTCCTCTCGTCCCTGATATTAAAATATAAAAATAACAATATAACTTCATAATTACATATTGACATATTGTAAAAGTACATTTGCATATTTCATTATATATCCTTCTATAATATTATAATAACTTTTATTAATTAGTCTTTTTAGGATTCCGTACTTCCAAAGAAAAAATGGAACCCTTATAGGATCACTTCGTTGACCGTCTGTCTGTCAAGAGCCTTCTCTTAGGAACATATAGAGATAGAGATCGTCTAACTTTAAAATAAATTCGTACTAGTTTTAAGTATAGAGACAAATGTTTATGTTTATTGTTATATTGTACGTATAATGTTGGTTTACTGTAAATAAATTGAAAAAAAAAAGTAAGTGCATAGACATATAATACTTTTTGTCTGTGTGTCGTTTTGTGTGTCTGAGCTGAATTCCAAAATAGCTGAACCGATAAATGAAACTTCACAGACTCTAACGAGATTTTTTTGTTGACATACTGAGTGTACTTTGCGGTTTAATCAATGCGTGCTCTAATGTTCGTGTCTAGCCGTATACGGAATGACCAATGACGGCAAGCAATTTGTGTGTACAGACACACAAAACGACACACAGACAAAAAGTATTATATGTCACTCCTGACAATCTCCTTTTCATATCTGTGAAGTTTCATCAAAATCGTTTCAGCCGTTTCGGCAATATGCTCGAACAGACGGACGAACTGAGAGACAGACAAAAAGTGGCCTATGTCACCCCCGATAATGCCCTCTGCACGTCTGCAAAGTTTCATTGTAATCTGTTTTTCCGTTTCGGAGTTTAGCCGGAACAGACAGATACTACGATTTTATTTTATATACTAGCTTTCCGCCCGCGGCTTCGCGTGGAGTACACAGTTGTAACGGGGCAGTTAAAGGAACGCGACGCTCCAGAACATTGTAACACTTTCTAGAACATTCTGAAAGTTAACTACCTACGAAATCTTTATACTTAATTTCATAAAAATCTATTTAGCCTTTTTAATATGAAGAATAGCTATCCCACAAGTCAGTCCCAAAATCAGTCAGCTGTTTTGGAGATTAACGGGAACAGGCAGACAGACTAACAGCGATTTTTATATGTATATAAAAAATTTGCTTTTCACTCCTGCCAATGCCCTTTTTATGTTTGCAAAATTCCAGTAAAATCGGAGCAGCCGTTTCGACGATTAGCCCTAACAAATAGACGGACAAAAACCAACTTATGCCACTTCTGATAACCTCCTTTCTATGTCTGTGAAGATTCACAGAAGTGGTTTTAGAGATTCGCCGGAACAAAAAGACAGACAGACAACTACACGAACAAAAAGTTACCTATATCACTCCTGACCACCTATTTTTAGTGTCTGTATGGTTTCAATGAAATCTTTAAAAGTTAAGCTCGAACATACATATAGACAGACAGACAAACAAAAAGTAGCGTATGTCACTCCTCCGACCCATCTTTTTACGCCTGCGAAGTTTCATTAAAATTGGTTTAAAAGTTTTAGAGTTTAGCTCGAACTGACATAGACATGGCCAGATAGACAAACAAAATGTATTGTATGTCAGTCCTGCCAATTTTTTATTCACATCTGTGAAGTTTCATCGAAATAAGTTCAGCCCTTTTGGAGATCAGTTTGAACAAACAGACGGACGGACAGACAGAAAAATAAACAAAAAGTGTTGTATGTCACTCCAGATAAATTTTTTATCATATCTGTGAAGTTTCATTGAAATAGGTACAGCCGTTTCGGAGATTAACTTGAACAGATGGACAGACGGACACACAGATAAAAATATTGCATAGTGCATTTTAGAATGTGCAAACCAAATTTTAAAGAACATAGCTAATTATTTTCTTTTCAATTCTGTTTGTGGTTTTGTATTCCGGTTTTTTTTAATTTATCCATTTTTCTCTTATTCTACAACATTAATTCCATAATATTTCTTTATTACATATTTAATTCAATCATTTCAAAATATATTTATGCTAAGTATATTTGTTAACGGCTCGAACTATGGCGAACTAAGTAGTTCATAAATGACAAGACACGCAACAGAGCGCACATGTTCTGTAGAAGGCACACGCTTACGATACACTAGTACTAATAAATTCACATCTAGTATGGAAAAAACAGATGTGTTTTTGCATATCCCAGAGTATGTCCCAGGTGAGTACCAAACCCACTATCTCTTGGTTTTGTAGTTTCCGACAACTTAAGCAACTACAGCTCTCAGATAACATACAATAAAGAAAATAACGCCTTCACACTCACACATTACACCGGCTTCAAACTATGATAATTATATTAGAAGCACCAATGCGACAAACGACACTAACAGACCGCCACGAAGGGCATATCCCGCACCCAGACCCGGCCTCAAGACACAAATACATTTTTAACAGAAAACATGCATAAAACATTTGAGTTTGTAAAAAATCATGCCCCAATCTGCATCTAGACACGTCACTTCTATTCAGTGTATCAATGGTCAGGGGGATTTCGTTCTTTAAGAGAACATTATGCTCTAAAGGGGATTAGAGTTAGAAGGAGAAATTAGGGGAAATCACAATACATTTTAATCTGGTGATACTTTCCAAACTGTATCCTCATCAAATATAAAATATCGTAGCTAAGGGAGAGTAATGGAATATATATAATACCCATTAGTCAATATTGAGCGAAAACACGAAAAATAAGAAATATGTACATACAACAAAAGCATTTCAGTGCATTCCTATAGACACTAAAACTAACCATAAACCAGTATAAACTAACTGAACCGATTTTATTCAAACAAACAAATTGAAAAAAAAAAACAATCAACGTTGAAAATTATTGCCCTTTTGGTTTCGAAATCGCCATATTTAAAACATAAATAAATAGCTTGATTTCCCTTGATTTGATTTTTGTGAATTACTTTATCGCTCTCTTGCTTCTTAATTCAAAGAACATCACTATCACAAAAAAAAATCCTGGAGAATGAAAAAGGCAAAAAAAAACGGAAACAAGCGAAAATGAGTAGCCATTTCAGGAAGCGCTACTTTTGATTCTTTTAAGTAGATACATTTTTTCATATTAAACCCATTGTATTGAAATAGTAGTCGGAGAGCCCAGACATCCAGTTTGTTGCTAAATAATTGTATGACTGAGGTATACAGGCTGAAGTTTTAATGACCAGCCAAATTTTAATATAATGATATTTGGTAGAAAACCGATAGTCATCTTGTTTCCTTTTAGTATCATTCTATAGAAAAATATTGAGATATGCCTACACAAATCTTTCTCGAAAAAACCAATAACTCTAGTCATTATTCATGCCCGCCGCCCCATTTGTTTCAAGGCCTCGAGCGCGTACTTTTACTATAGGGTTAAGAAGGCAACCAAACGTTATAAAATAACACTTGATAAAATAATTGATTATGAAAATGTAACCCATATTTTTTATTTACGCAATGAGGTCTATTGGTGATACCTAACATCTAGAATAATTTTGGTGGGTTACTGAAATTTCACCTTGTATATCTCAATATACCAAAATTAAAAAAAAACATATAGACTAGACCTTTTTATCTGCATAACTTCTCAAAAATATAAATGTTTTGGGTCCATAATCTATATAATAATAAAACTTGAGTACAATTTATTTACAACTGAAAGTAATAATAATATATCTCAGACATGCCATACAGCACCATCTAGTCCCGAACTAAGCAAAGTTTGTATTATGAGTACCAGACCACTGATTTATGTATACATAATTAAATATTCTTTATAATATATACAAATATAGTTATTTTACACCCAGTCACGGAACAAACAGACAAGTTCATGCACACAAATATTTGTCCCGGGCGGGAATCGAACCCGTGACCCTTGGTTCCGCAGTAAGGGTCTCTATCTACTCGGTCAATCTGTCAGTCAGATGGATTAGTGTTCTTTAATACTTGAAATACACATTTGACACTGTTTTGTAATGTTAAAAAATTTCAATCAATGAAATTACCTTTCAAACATTTAGGTTTTTCTGTCTTCTGTACATCAGCAACTCCTTTTTTATTAGATTTGGATAAACCCGTGGTAGAGAGTGCTCTTTTTCTACCTTTTTGATTATTTAAGCTGGCAAGTTTTTGTAAGGATTCCTCCTGAAAATTAATTAACAATAAATCATGAAATTCTGTAAAACTTTTTTCATTATTTACTATATTTAACTCAAATCTTCTCAAGTCAATAGCAATGTAGCAGTTAATACTATGAAAGCAATACAAGAACATTTTTCAGCTACCTCTTATCTTCATTAGTCTATTTTACCATACTATAATATCAGATTATTCTTGCAGTTATTTATAGCAGTGCCAACATATCACCAGTAAAAAGTCCATGCAGTATGGGGCAAGGTGTACAGATTTTAAAGCTGTAACGCAAACTCGAAAATATTGTAAAATATATTTCAACTTAAAAGCACTATTACTCATCACACGACCAAAATGTTTGGGTACAATCATAAGCATTTAACATGTTTGGATTTTGTTTTGCTTTATGCATTTCTTCATAATTTATTGAATTGATAAAGTTGTGCTATTGGTGTGTTCTTATTTATTGAAAACGGACAATTCAAAAGTACTTGCCCAAAACTACTTGAAAATATCTAAATAAAAATATTCAGAGTTTGAGTTTTAAAAAGCGAAATTGAACTGAGTGTTGAGGATTAATTACAAATGCGGAGATTATAAAATATATCCCCAAATTTGATAGGATATCGATGTTCATGCAATTGTTAGTCAAATATACAATTAATAATTATTTAATTAATTACCTCTCCATTGTTGGACATGGAGTTTGAACTGCGACCCCCTCTCCGTTTTGATTTATCTAATGTACTTTTTATGTCAAACGCATTGTAATCATCTTGACTGATGTCATGCGTTTGAAAAAGTGGGGATTCAGCCGAAAATAAATTTTGAAATTCGTCCGTGTCCAATGATAGATTAGGAGATTGCAAATTTGACGTTTCACCATATGAAAAATCACAGACGCTCGTTTTTATTTTGCGATTTTTTTTTGAACTATAAATACTCCAATCAATGCTTGGCTCCGTTTTTACAATATCCATACAAGGTGCATGTACAACAACTGATCTATCTTTTTTATTTTTTTTAAATTCCTCGGTTCGACACACATATGTCGGATTCACATCATATTTATTTTGCTTCGTTTTATTACTAATATTATTGGAGTCATCGACCACCACCGGATCGTATATGCGTCTTGATGGCTCTGTGTTATTTGATACATTTTCGCACGGATATATTTTAATTCTTCCATGGTTTGTTTTTTGTAACATTAACTTTGGAATAGGTGATTGTTCTCTGAGGTCAGATTCTCTTAACTGATAAGGGTCTTCACCAGTAGGGGTGGTGTCTATTAGTTGTAGCCTCTCTGTGAGTGAACCTGTGTACTGCGAGGGTTTTATGTTATTACTATTTGAACTTTTCCCATAAGTGTTTATCATTTTTGATTTTTTATTTACAGTAAACTTGCGTTCCAAACTTTTCGTCATTTCGTACTGACTACTCGTATCTTTTGACTCTAATTTTGTCCGTCCCAGACCGCTACTCGCTGTATTTTTTCGGTTCACTTTCGGCATTCTTTGGATAACAGAGTTGCTGTAAATTTTAAAAATAAGAATTTAATTTTTCCATACATTTAATTAATACATTATGAACAAGAAAAGCTTTCAGTTTATTAATCGGTTTTTCATCAATTAGCTTTCAGTTTGTAGCTTCGTGTCCGCGCGGACTACACAATAAAAGAGTTTTCTAAATATATCATAACAATGAAAGATTTTTAAAAAAATTAATCACTATTCATAAAGTTATGAATGTTTAAAACGTCCTGTTAGATAAAGAGGGCAAAACCATATGGCGTACTTAAGCGTGACATTAGGCCATTTAAAATAATGTTAAATTTCGTTTTGCAAGAGAGAGACAAAGATAAAATTATTATAGCTTATAATTTCCATATTATTTAACTGAACAAAATTTAACATTCGTTATTCAACAAAATCATTAGAAAAGTTAAAAAAAATCTGTATCTCAACAACAGCGCCACCTAACGGGTCAACTATAGCTTAAACTATAGTGACTCCATGATTCCAAAAAATTCATGAAAATTAATCAAGTAGTTTAGGTGGAAAAGAATTATTATAAATACACACACACATACCATAATTTTATATATAAAAAGAAGATTAACAAGTCAAATGTAAGAATCCATTGGAAAATAACAATGATAAAGAGGGATATTTAAAAATTCATACAGGTCACATTTGGTGGTAAAATAGACAAACATCCATATAAATTAATGAAAGTGCAAATCAACATACCTGCTGGTAGTGGTTACAGTATAAAGTGCATCAGAGTGAGTTTCAGTCTTGTCCACTTTCAAAGATTGCGCCTTACATAGAATTTCAAAGTCGTCGAATGGAATGCTACTATCCAATATTGAAGTTACCACCAACTCGGGTTCAGGTGACTGGTGATCTGGTGATCCTGGAAAAATATTTAAATCATGACTTTAAAACATTACTTATATGATTGCTTGAGGATATGATATAAGAGGTGCAAACATATAAAACTAATACACATCGCAATATTAATTTGTTTTAAAGGGGAATGGAACCTATAGATATGAGCTACAGTTTTTGGGTGCTTTTAAGGTAAACTAATTGTTCTATGGCAGCCAATCTAAAAACTTCACATACAGAAAGTTATGAGAACTTTTGTATTTGTGAAAATATGCAAAGAGTATATGAGGGCCATAATGGTCTGTGATTATGCATAGTAATAAAGAATAGGTACATAGAGTAAATTAATTTGACAGCAGCGTTTGGTTTTAATAGAGTCATGTCACTTCACAGTATCGAATTGACACTACGCAATTTAGCAGGGTTTAAACGGAAGCGCAGACCGGCGCGCAGGGACGTTGCGCACTGAAACTCGTCATTTTGCAGCAGCTAGCTAGAGTATGAGTGGTTAGCGGTTATTATCAAAAAAGTACGAATTACAACTTAAGTCAGTGTTTTCGCTCATCCACAAATATCCCGACCCCCAGCCCGTAACAATAATTTATTGCAGCATTTAACATAGAGATTCAGGTGTAGTTTAGTATTAATAAAATTGAATCTAACACTGTAGTAATGTTACATACCTGTTATTGGTTCTTCTTTTATTTCGGTTTTTGGAAATGTGTTTGTGTTTTTCAGATTGTTATCGAAGAGAAATGTTTTTGTCCTATTGCTGGGAATTAAAAGTTCAGTATAGTTGCCTTTCAACAATAACTGCAAATTAAAAGAAAACATAATTACAATTGAATAGGGATTAGATTTCAGATTTGGATATGGTTAAAGGTCTTTAATAATTTCTTTATCGGTTTTAATTGATTAATAGGGAAATGGAATCAGTTTTGGGTGGTTTCAGTTATAGATATCATTAAATTAATGTAAAAACAAGGGACATGAATATTGGTATACTTGTCAAAAAATATCTACACTTATACTCTCTCAAAATAACATCCAAAACTATCAATAACAATTATTTGAACTCCAGTTTCGGATTTTCATCTATTCCGTATATCTGATAGTTTCGGATATGGAGCCACATAACGACTCGCTCTGTATTCAAATAGATGTATAATGAACAAAAATACAATAGCTTTTATTCATATTGGAAGTTAGTTATGATCCACACAAGCACACACAAATAGAACAATGAATAATATCTTTATTGGTTACTCTTTCATGTTTACTTCAAAATTCGCTTAGAGGTTCTGCCCAGTTTGTATAATGAGGGTGTATTAAGTATGAGGGCAAGATTACATGTTCCACTCACGAACAACAATATATGACTTGATGTGGCTAACAGAGTATCATGAAGGCTAAAGGGCGGACCACTAATAAAATTCAAACTTTTATTTAGTATAGTTCCAATCAAACTTTATGGCGGATCGGAATAAAACGCTTTAAGCGTGCTTGCGCAGGTTCAGTCATATGCCCCTCACTCCACTGCGTCCCGCTACACCTAAAACTGGTTACTGCGACGCGACTTGTGCCTATGTTCACATCCGCCATAAAGGTTGATTGGAACTGTACCAGAGGTGCTATACTGTTAATACTAAATAAGTAAACTTATTCACATTTTTTTGTCGCCCATGTGCTTATAAAGGAGACTTAGAAATTTGAATTTAGAAATTTGATGACCGCTTAGCCTAGTGGGTAGCGACCCTGCCTATGAAGCTGGAGGTCCTGGGTCCAAATGTCAGGTCGAGTCAGTATTTATATGTTGAATATTGACACGGGTACCGGGTCTTGGTTGTTATATGTATGTGGTGTCTTCGCTTGGTACCCAAAACACAAGCTAATGCTTAGTGTCGGGCCTAGACATTGTTGTGATGTATACATTATTATTATTATTAAATGAGAGTGCCCTATGTCTTAAAAAAAAACCTTTACCCTCAGGCACAATTAGATATCCATAGGAGACATAAGCAGCATTATAACACAGTTGTGAAAGATAATAGAATAATGATATGAGAGAATAGTGTAGTTCGAAAGAATATGTCATGATGAGTTGAACGGTTAAATGTTTAACACTGAATACCAACGAGCCTACATGAATTAAATGAATAATGTGGCAGATGTTTACCCCTCTGAAATGAAATAGAATCTTATAACAAAGTAAATTTTCCCAATGTCCTGTAATCTATGAAGCAAGTGCAATCATATGATTATTGATTGTTGAAACAAAAAATTTGTTTAAAAAAATTATATTGACACATATAAAGGTAATTACTTATTCATAATAAAATGAATTTGTTTGAGTAATATATTTCGATTGGAGGGCATAAATTATCAAAACTTTTAAATTGTTCATTTTATCGTGGAATGTTTGAATTCAAAACTAAACAATTGTATTATTTATTACTTAACCAAACATTAATACATAACCATAAAGAATGTATTACAAAAAAAAAAAATAACGAAAAGAAAGAAAAATGAAACCACACGCAATCATAGTAATCACTAATCGTTTAGTAGACCAAATTATAATACTCATTAAACTTCAATATTTTAAATGATAAGCTGCACCAATAAAAAAACATTTCAGAAATAGCAGCCCCTGAATTTGTCTATCGGTGCAGTCATACATGCCAGTAAGATGGAATGTAGTTGTTGATTTAGAATATTTCTTTTAGTAGCATTTATGTCTCAAAACACTATTTCATTAGGGTCAAACTAAGATCTGCTGCATTATGAGTACCAATCCAATGCAGTTACAATTGGACGCTTAAAAATAACTGTGAGAAATGCAGAAGCAACACAGTCTTCAGTGTGGTGACTTTCTGTGCACTTATTGTGCATCCAGATTATTATTTGTCGAAGTTAGTAAGACTAACAAAGATCATAAACATGTGAGTACATTTTCGAAAAATACCCCATTCAATATGTAGCCATGTAGCCACATGAAGGTTATTTGTTCTGTGAACTCTATTTAATATATACAAGGTGAAATTTTAACAACCATCCAAAAAGAATTCTAGATGTTACATATTACCAATAGACCTCATTACGTAAATAATAAATATAAGTTATATTTTCATTTTAAATTATTTTACCTACAGTAATAATAATAATAATAAAGTATACATCACAACAATGTCTAGGCCCCAAACTAAGCAATAGCCTGTGTTTTGGGTACCAAATGAAGACACCACATACATATAACAACCAAAACCCGGTGCCAGTATCACTACTCCTCATATAAATACTGACCCGACCTGAGATTCGAACCCAGGACCTCCAGCTTCGTAGGCAGGGTGGCTACCCACTAGGCCAAGCGGTTGTCATAGTGTTATTTTATAATGTTTGTTTGCCTTTTTTTTCACGATGCACTTGAGACCTTGAGACCGAAACAGGGCAAAGCGTGCCGTGCCATGCCGTGAATGGTGACTAGAGTAATTTGTTTTTTCAGGAAATGTTTAGTCATACAGTAGTCATATCTCAATATTTTTCAATTGAACTATAACTAAAAGGAAGCAATACAGCTTTTCACCAAAGATCATTATATTAAAATTTGCATTAGATTTAACAATTATTTATTTTCGAATAAAACTCGTAAAAAAGAGAATTTAATTAGACCATTCATTCACATAATATGTACTTTGAAACATAGCATAAATTAAGCACCTGTGATCCAGAATTCTGGTGATGCGTAGGCTGTGGCGCATTCACTGTAACATTTGAAGTTGTCTTTTGACCGTGCCTTTGATTTTTTAACCTATTTTCCATATCTATTAGCCTAGTCTTGAGCTGTAATTGTAATCATAAACACTCTAAAAAGAACATTCAAGTTCAAAAAGCAATTGTTTCAATGTAAAACTTATTGTATCTACTTATTTATAAAAATATTGTAAGAAATATATGCAAATATCATAGTATCACTTAGATTCTTAACACTAAGCAATGGAAAAAGTAATATAGCTAAAGCTGAAATGGCAAACATGCATCACAGATGTAAAATATACTACTTGAGATACTGCTTATGGTAACTACTAAACAACTTTAAACAGCTAGGCAAGAGTTTACAAAATGAACATATATTATGATCAACTGCTTATTCATATTTAAACCCATGAAAACAGTTTAAATATCTATATATATATAAATCTCGTGTCACAATGTATCGAGATAAACGTTGAAACTTCTTAACCAATCTTAATCAAATTTTGTAACTATGTATTTGGTCCAACTTGAAAAATAGGACAGTTTTTGTCTATATGTTTGTTTCTCTGTTTGTCCAGGCTGATTTCCAAAATGACTAAACCAATCATAATGAAATCTTTTCTATATGTAAAAAATCTAAGTGTCTGTCTGTTCTGGCTAATCTCCGAAGCGGCTGAACGGATAGTAACGAAACTTCGCAGAGACTAAAAAGAACTTAGCAATTTGGTATAAAATTTCTTAGGCTGTTAAGTTTCAGAATGTTCTAGAAAGTCTCACAATTTCCTGTTGAGCGTTGTGTTCCTTTAGTTGTGTCAATATAATGTGTAGCCCATGCAGGCAAAGCCGCAGGTGGGAAGCTAAATAAATGTATATTAATAAAATCATAGTGTCTGTCTGTTTTAGCTAATCTCCGAAATGGAGATGGGCAGAAGGCATTATCGAGGATGACACAGGGTACTTTTTGTCTGTCTGTTCGAGCTGATCTCAGTAATGGCTGAACTGATTTTAATGAAACTTAGATTTTAGACAAACAGGAAAAGAAGTAAGTGAGGAGTACCATAGGTAACTTTTAGGAAAAACATAAGAGTTCCTGTGGGATAGCTATTCCTCGTGGTAAAATGGCTAAATTGATTTGGCCCTTTAACTGTGCCAGTACAACTGTATAGTCCACGCGGGTGAATAAAGCTTGTATATAAATAAATATAAACAGTCCAGCTTGTATATAAATAAATATAAACACTATGTTCTGGAAAACTTGGGTCTTTTGTTGGAATGAATAAATGACCTTTCATCTTATAGCTTAGAGCTGAAATGTGGTTATGAATACAGATAGGGAGCGTATTTGGAGTACATGCATGACTCGGAGATCTATTGTAAACCTTTATTGTACATCAACATTTGTCATCTATTTATGTCTGTTAACATCAGAACTGCAACACCTTTGCACTTTTCTTTTTAGATAGCTTATTATATTTTTCAAACTATGCAAAGGCACTGTTTAAAATGAGTTTAATTTACCTAATACACAAACATGTCACAAAGGTGTGTGAATACAGGAAAAACAAAGAAGCAAGCAATATTTATATGTATTTGCAAGCAATATTTATTTGTATTTAATAGTTGTGTATTTGTCACCGTAAGATGGTAAACAATAGATTGTGAACAGACATTAAAATTTGCAATTTAATAGGTTAAGTAAAGGGCGAAGTGTGTCAATGAGAGGAGTGAAGAGGAGCGGAGCAACGAGCTACCCAAAAAGCTCAATAAAAATGATTTTTCTAAAATGAGTTAGTAAAGAGCATACTATCACACTAGATTAATTATAAAGTAATGGTTTTTTAAATCTTACAGTTTTATTATAATGATGTATATATTATAATAAAGATAAAATGATTGAATACTACTAACTGGCTAAATAAACTAATGTATATAATTTATAGTATAATAAATTCGCAATAGAATAATATAGGTAATATCACTAAAACAGTACATAATTATTATAACATTATTTAAATCTTATTGCATTACAGAAAACCAATATTTACATTACTGTATATGTACCTATTAGAAACTGGCATGATAAAAAGCACCCGCATATATTTTTTAGTTCATAAAATTATATATAGTGTGTACCAATTTGATATGTGATTAAAGCTAAAATAACTATACATTTTTTTGTTTTTCTTAATCATTACATGTTACTTACTTTAGGTTCTATGATTTAGGCCACTTTCGCTTGCTTAGTATTGTCATTACATCAAATAAGCTAATGAAATAAAACCTAACCTCAACTTTCAAATATATCGAAATTATAATGACAAATACTTTCTTGCTATAAAAAAAACTTAAACACCAATTATTCGCTAAGCACAAGAAATGAACTAGTTATTAATTTAATACTATTGACATTAAGAAATATTATGAATAACTGACAAATTTCACAATTGAAATGACAAAACATTGCAGTTAGCAACTTACAAAATTTCAGTTAGTTAAGTCTAATGTTTAGTTAGCATTGCAGTAAAATTTAACTTACTTTATCATTCTCCTGCTTAATCGTCTGAAAGTGTTTTTCTCTTTTGGTGGCATAATCACTTTGTTGTTGTACGAGATCTATGTGATGTATAAGGAGACTCTTTAGTTTCTTAATTTTGCGCTCGTAGCCGGCTACGCGGTACCTCAGATCCGCCACATCGGAGAGGCCCGCCGCCTTAAGTTCGGCGGGCGCGCATTGCGTCGAGATTTCGACTTCCTTTGCTAGCTGTAAGTTGGGTCGTTGTACTTCCGAAGCACGCGAATGGCATGCGTATATATGATCGAAAGGTATCTCGACCCGCTCTTTTACCTCCAGCTGGTTCAGCGACACGTCAGTCGAGTATTTCACTAAATTCTTCTCATTTACACTGTTTCGACTGTTCATTTTTAAAGGGAACCGACGCACTGTTAGTCGGGGGCCAACCGGCTGTCAAATACAAAAAGCACTTGCAAAGCGTCTATTGTTCATTTCACACGGGACAGCTGGACGCTAAGTGATTTCGGTGTAGGGGGACATAACACAGTCACAGCGCCTTGCTGTTGAATTTGGGCTTTACACTCTAATATTGTCAAAACAGTACTTCTGCGTGCTATTCTGACACTTGTTTCACGCACATGTTAAATTATAATAGGCATATGAAACCGTCCTGTGTCTTTTATAATTAACCTTACAGAAGCTAATATAATACTTTAACATATTAAAACTGCAACCGCTTTATTTAAACACGATTACTCAATTATCTTGCATTCGGCGTGTTGCTCGTAGATGATAAATTTCGTCCCAAAAATGCCCAAAAACGAGGCGTCAACCATAGACATTCATTAGCAGTGCTTCCAGAAAGCGAAAGTAAAATTACCGCGTTTCCAGCTAAAAAATACGGTATTTTCCCAAAAAATACAGTAGACTTAAATGTTTATAATAATAAAATTACAAAAAATTAATTTCATGCTCTTTTAATAAATTGTTTATAAATTTATATCCAAAAAAACTTTTAATGTTTCTCATAAATTCTTCCAGTCATTCTAGCAACAACAAAAGAGATTGTAGCTCAAAATTTATACAATTTCTTGCTAGGAAAACATGTTTATTTTAATCGTATTTGTCATCAGACAAAAATAAATTATCACGATTGCCTTATCTAAATATTGTAAAAAAAAAGAGACAGGCATATTTCATATGTCTTCTGTGTAAAGGAGATGAAAAATACTACGTTTTCATAGAATCCTCCATCTCTTTCCCACATGAATTGTGCCTATTTCTTTTATTCACAAAACGTAGGCAACGTTAATTCGCCAAACAATTTGTTCGGAATGTGATATGCCTGGCTTGAATGAATGGCTGATCTAAGTAACAAAAAGAAAGATGTATTTTAGTGTCCCTTTGTCAGACGACAAATAGGTAGTTCATTTACAGTTGATCTACCGTAATTACGTTGGACCTGGAAGCACTGTTCATTAGGGATGTAAGTATGAATCGATGCAACATCATTATCACAATTAATTTTATTAGTAAACTGCTGTAGATAAAGGTCAAAACCATGACAAAACACTCGTAATAATAATAAAAAATTAAGAAAGGTATTTATAAGAAATGTTCTAAGCGAGATAAAAAAAGAACCGAAAGCCTCGGCCGGCAGATAGGGCGCCTCGATAGTCAATTGTCCAAACAATAGTCTCGAGTAAAGTACAAAGAATGTACATGCTAGCCCCTCAGAATAATTACCTAAAGTCATAGAAGGAAGTAAATTTTACATATGTTTATCTTTTTCTAACATGTAGAATAAAGCATTAGTAAGAAAAAGATAGCTGATACAAAATTGTTGCTGCTTATGATCAGAACGCGTAGCCTCCAAATTAATTTCAACTTATTTAAACGATGGAGGTAAATTCAAATAATTCGATGGAAACATCCGTCTGACTAGTCAGACTAATATCATTGAGAAAGGGGTACAAGCAGGTTGAAGCAAACCGCATATATATTTATATCTTTTTCACTCACACTGAAATTCGCCATGTGGCAAACATGTGAAAAACGAAACAAACATAGGTAAATACAAGAATGCCTTCTATGACTTTACCATGATTGTTTGTGATTGGCCTCTTGCCCAGAGTCTCGCACGAAAGCTCCGAAAGAAGAGCACGTCATGTAAATATTCGCTTTATCATTTAATGTAAAGACATCGCAAGATGGACATGTATGCAAGAGGCTGCAACTGTTTTATGCTTATGTACAATGAGCCACTACTATTATTTGTATAATCATTATCATTATCATTATATATAATAAAACTAAGTTAATAAAATGTGCGTGCCGATAAAACTTAAAAAGGAGTCCCGGCACGATAAAAGGACTTATATAGTGTGATAGCCCTTTATCTCCCCTCGAACAAGAAAGTTCCCGTTTTAACCTAAAGGGCGTGTTTTTAAAGATATAAGGACTTTTCCAACCCTTCAACTTAGAAATTAAGTGTAGTGGCGCCATCTGTTGTCGAGTATTCGAACTTCATTCAGAACAACGATCATTTGGGTTGCATTCCGCAAGGCGCTGCGAGCAATTGTAGCATGTGTAGTAATGGCGCGAAATGTAAAATTCCAGTTTCAATAAATTCTTTCATTACATTTGTTACTATAATAAACTTATTAAATTTTGTGTATTTATACAGCAGTAGCTAACTTATATTTTGGGGTTAAAGCGACATAATTTTAGTTATTCAAATTAGTTCTGAAAACATTTTAAAATTTAAGTTTTTAAATTTCGCGCCTTCACTACGTATGCTATATTCTAGAAGGTGTGAGAAAGAAAATTTCCTATTGAGTTCAATGACCGGCCTCATTGAACTCAATAGTGATTTCTGTAACATAGTTACTACTGAAAATGAACTAATCGACAAAATTTATCCAAATATTATTCTAAACTATACCAACGTAGAGTGGTTATTTGAAAGAGCAATTTTGGCCACTAAAAATAATATTGTTGACGATATTAATTTTAATATTTTAAAGAAAATACCTGGTGAAGAGAAAATATATAAATCGATCGACACGATGGTATCCATTGAAGAAAGTGTCAACTTCCCTACGGAATTTTTAAACTCTTTACAAGTACCAGGAATGCCATTACACTGCCTTCGTCTGAAAATTGGATCTCCAATCATACTACTCAGAAATATCAACTCCCCAAAACTATGTAATGGAACGAGGATGATCGTAAAACAGCTATCAAATAATATCATTGAAGCTGAACTTATTTCTGGAAAGAACAAAGGACACACAGTATTTATACCTAGAATACCACTGATCTCTTCTGAATTACCAGTTCAATTTAAAAGATTGCAGTTTCCAATAAATTAGCCTTTAGTTTTACAATTAATAAAGCGCAAGGGCAAACTTTAAAATATTGTGGCATCAACCTTAAAGAATCCTGCTTTTCTCACGGTAAGCTATATGTAGCTTGCTCAAGAGTAGGAAACTCGAAAAATTTATATATATATACCCCGGACAATAAAATGAAAAATATTGTTTATAAACAAGTCGTGTAAATTATGAGGAAATGTTTTCAATAATTTTTTTTTCACTTTTTTAGTCATAGTTTATTTTTTTATTTCAACTATCAACTACCACGTAATCTCATACCAACACCCGAGCGAAGCCGGGTATCATAGCTAGTATAATATATAGTAGGAAAAAAGTTGCTAAAAAGTAGAGTACACGAAAATGGTAGATTTAAATGTGATAAATATGTAATGTTTATCCAATTTAAATTTTTCAGTAAACTGACATATATCGTGATACTTTTATATTTTTTTGTTAGGAATTGGAATATTACAAACGCAATTAATTATACTTCGGTGTTATAGAAGAAGACAGTTTAGATGATAACAAATATCTTCTATCTATCTATGCTTATAATTAATTAATTAAGAATTTTCAGAACATAACTTTGACGAAGCTGTTATCTTCTAAGTTTCCTCTTCAAAGGCTTATCTAAAAACTTACGTTTCTTGTTTATTCATTTATTTGAGGTACTTTTACAACAATATATTAGGTCTTAACCAATGAAGTTGCCATTCTTCAGTACTGGCCATTTCAGGTTCAGCATCAAAGCAATATGGTAAACGAAAAATAACCCCTAAAAAGGTGATGGTCACTGGTCTAGTACCGGTGTGACTCATGCTTTAGTCAATCGGTCGTCTCCGCTGCTCCTTCACGACAACGCCCGACCCCTTAATGAACATAAACAGTCTCCAAGTAGTCGCGTAGCCAGAAAAAAATTACTTACGATAATTCCAAGCATCTTCGTTTTTGGTGAGTGGATAGATAAAGTGCATTGTGAGCTATTGTCAAAAAGTTAGAAGTTTTAGGGCTGTGCTAAGGGTGTGGCTAGGTATTTCTTAATATGTCGTGTAACACCCTGTATATAGAATTAAAATTTAAAATTTTGATTGGTTCATAATTAAAACTAACTTAAGCTTGTGTTGTAAAATTTTTAGAAATATAACATGAGGGAAATTACGAAAATTTAAAAAAAATAACAGTCTGGTCGTGGAACATTTAATTTCACAAAAAAGTTTTGGTAATTCTAAAGCTGTTCCTTTTTTGATGAGTGGATAGACAAAGTGGATTGTGAGCTATTGTCAAAAAGTTAGAAGTTTTAGGGCTGTGCTAAGGGTGTGACTAGGTATTTCTTAATATTTCGTGTAACACACTGTATATAGAATGAAAATTTGAAATTTTGATTGTTTCTTAATAAGAATCATCTTATCCTCACATTGTAAAATTTTTAGAAAGATAAAACGAGGGATACTACGAAAATTTAAAAAAATAAGTCTGGTCGTGGGACATTAAAGTTCATAAAAAAGTTTTGATAATTCTAAAGCTGTTCGTTTTTGACGAGTGGATAGATAAAGTGCATTGTGAGCTATTGTCAAAAAGTTAGAAGTTTTAGGGATGTGCTAAGGGTGTGGCTAGGTATTTCTTAATATTTCGTGTAACACGTTGTATATATAATTAAAATTTGAAATTTTGATTGGTTCATAATTAGGACTAACTTAACCTCACGTAAAAAATAAAAATAACAGCCTGGTCGTGGGATATTAAATTTCATAAAAAAGTTTTGATAATTCTAAAGCTGTTTGTTTTTTGATGAGTGGACAGATAAAGTGCATTGTGAGCTAATGTCAAAAAGTTAGAAGTTGTAGGGCTGTCCTAAGGGTGTGGCTAAGTATTTCTTAATATTTCGTGTAGCACACTATATATAGAATTAAAACTTGAAATTTTGATTGGTCTTAATTAAACTTATCTTTAACCTCACGTTGTAAATTAAAAAAAAAATAACATATGTTATACTACGAAAATTAAAATATTATTAATACTAATTCTTTAAAAAAAAGTTTAATCTTATGCAATTATATTTTAAGTCTTTCGGTGGTTATTCCAATCTGCTGGATAAAGTTTGGAAACTCAAGTGGTGTGCCTCTATTGTAATTTCAGTTTTAATCATAACATACACAATAATTAATTAAAATTGATAAATTCGCTCCTAGGTCTCATGTGTCCTTAACAAAAAATCATTTAATTATCACACAAAAAATTAGAAACATACATACTGTGGATTTTGTGTAAATTTCGCAAACATGCGATTGATGCGTGGGGCGCAGGCTGGCATGCAAAAATACCCTGCCGATAAAAGAATTAGTGTATAT
This sequence comes from Luffia ferchaultella, assembly GCA_949709985.1. NCBI lineage: Eukaryota > Metazoa > Arthropoda > Insecta > Lepidoptera > Psychidae > Luffia > Luffia ferchaultella. The sequence goes on along the minus strand of OX453243.1, from coordinate 23,911,438 downwards.
CAAGACAAAAACTAGACACTAAAGAGACCATACAAGAGGCTGCTGAAACTCATAATAATAACTGGAGCCAACGAGCCAGATAATAATATTATTTGCCTTACATCTAGTACAGTCACGCGCAGAAGTGCCTTGAAATTATAACATAAAAGACTAAGTACCTACCTACTTATGCCGATTAAGTATTTTATTATCACAGTAGATAGGTGCATAGTAGACTTGCAAAACTGCCATCATAGTATCAGGTAATTATAACGCATTGATAATATTTCTCATACACTTTTGTTGTACAACTGATATTAACGTTTCATTACATTTATTCATGTAGCTATATAAGTTATAGAAAATTATTTATTTGCGTTATATGTCGGCTGATGGCTACATAGGTATGACATAATTAATTATGTTTGTTGTTTGATACACATGGTGGATGACTATAATTTTGTATTTTATTCCAACAAAAAAACATGAAACTATCGCTTTTAATGTAAAATTGAAAATAATTTTTAAAGACATTTAAATATATTTTAAAATAAAAAAAAAAATTAATTCCTTCTTTGTTTTTGTCAGCATTGTCATCAAGCCTATTTAAGTGACTGTAAGGTGTTTATAAACGCTAATGAAATTAATTTATAAATTTCCACATATTTTTGCGTACCAACATACACCATGTTTCCATTTCAGGCTAAAGATTTTTTATTGAGTCTGAACAAAATTCAATTCAATAACCTCAATAAACTTATTGGGCAATCATCTTTTGCATTTTTCAAAAAGCCAGCAGAAGGAGAATAAATATCAGATTTATAAACTCAGAAACATATTTCCTCTAAATTATTTGTGCTGCCATTATCAATTATACCATCATTTTCTTTCTGAGGCTCATACAAACTATTGTTAATAATTTGAACACAATTTGACAAAAAACACAAAAGAAAGAATTCCAGATATTATTATTACCTTATGTATTAAATATATCTGCACCTCTTTCAGCGCATGCACTGCTTTTTTGTAAGTAATGGGGCACTGACACAAGTAAAATCTGAATTGTATTTTTGTACTGCTATGTTATGCCTATTGTCGAAGAGCCAAATAAACAAATAAATAAAATCACCTTATCACTGTAACGTAATTTCTATATTTATTGTATAGTTATATTTTATAACTTGGTCGCTTGGTTGTTTGACATCCGCTAAAGCATTTCTTATATCAGACAAAAAGAAATGGAAATCCCCAGTACCTTTTTGATTCCAAGAAATCGTTATTCAATTTAGCCAGAGTCGAGTATTCTGTTCGTATTTTTAATAAAAAATAACACGAATAAGCAGCGTAGTACGGTTAATATATAGCTTTTTCAAAATATCGCCAGAAACCATGACGTTCCACGTGTGCCATTTTGAAAAAAACTCCCAGGTATTTCTTAATATTTCGTGTATCGTAATGTACCTACATACATAGAATTAAAGTTAGAAATTTTAATTGGATCATAATTAGAAATTCAGCTTTGGAAAACTAACATATGTGACACTACGAAAATATAGTTACTTAAAATTTTAAAATGACTCTTTTTTTTTCAACAAAATATTAAAACTTCTGAAATTATATTTCAAGACTTTCGGTGGTTACTCAAATCTGTATAATATGATTTAACCTTTCTTTTCTAACATTCACAATGTTGAATCAAAATTGATAAATTCGCTCGTATGTGGCCTTATCAAAGCACTTGATTATCACACAAAAAATTAAAAACATACGTATTGTGGATTTTGTTTAAATTACGGTAAATTTTATTAGTGTAGCTGTGGGCGAGTCATAAAGTACCTATTTAGGGACTTATTGTATCATTTTGCCTATATCGCGGTGCACACGTTGTATTTTTAATGGTTCCGTACGATTGATAGTCTGAGAAGAAATCTATTTGATGTACTTGTATAGAAGCAGTGGTATTTCTAAATAAAACAACACTTTAATCAATTATAGTTTATATATTTTTATGCTGTACTTAATTTTAAATTTATTCCGCTTTTTCATGCAATACAGCACGTACATGTAAATGACACAAACAAACTGTAGCACCTATCATTGATAACCAACTGTAGACATATACAATAATTATTTTTTATGTTAAGAAACTATGAGGTATTCTATTGTTATGGTTGACACAATATACCTAAAACAAAGTTAGATAAATTACACAAGTGAGCAAATCATAATTCTTGGCTACTTCGACTTCGCCAACCAACGCAACGTGTCGAGACAATTATCCGCTGGAGCGCTGCCCCGTATGAGCTGAGTGGATTAAATAGCAGCTGCTACCTATCTTCGTTGTGACGACTTCAAAATTGCAACAATTACTTTTTCATATTTTTCAAAAACTGTTACCTGAAGAAGCCAATAATAAGTCCTGGCGCAGCAGCGTGGCAGTCTGAGAAGCGCGCGTTGTCCGCGTACCAGCCCGCGCCCCGCATAAATCCACAATACGTATGTTTCTAATTTTTTGTGTGATAATCAAGTGCTTTGATAAGACTACATAAGAGCAACACTTATTAATTTTAATTCATTATGAAACACAACACTGGACTTTCTAAACTTTACCCAACAGATTTGAGTAACCACGAAAATCTTAAAATATAATTTCAGAAGTTTTAAAATTTTATTCACAGACAAAAGAGTAATTTTTAGATATACATAGTCTCACATATGTTAGTTTTCTAGAAATTCAACGTCAGGTTAAGATAGTTCTAATTATGAAATCATTAAAATTTCTAACTTTAATTCTACACGTGTATACACTGTGTTACACGAAATATTGAGAAGTGCCTAAGCCATACCCTTAGAGATTTCCAATTATTTTTGTCCGATATAAGAAATGCTTTACCGGATGTCGAACAACATAGCGACCAAGTTATACAATACAACTAAAAATGACGTTACAGTGTTAAGGTAACTATAACTTCCGAAATTCTATCTGTTGGGTTTTTTGTCAAATTGTGTTCAAGATATTCAAAATAGTCCGTATAAGGCTCAGAACAAAAATGATGGTATATTCGATAATGACAGCAAAAATAATTAAGTTCCTGAGTTATATATGTCTGAGTTAAATAAATCTGATATTTATTTTCTTCTGCTGGATTTTTGAAAAATAGAAAAAATGATTGCCTCATAAGTTTTTTGAGGTTATTGAATGTAATTTTGTTCAGACTCAATAAAAAAAACTTTAGCCCGAAATGGAAACATGGCGTGTGTTGTTATGCAAAAACATGTGCAATTTTATAAATGAATTTCATTAGCATTTATATACACCTTACAGTCACTAAAATAGGCTCGATGACACTGATGACAGTAACAAAGAACCAATGAAATGATTGTTTTGAATTTTGAAATCAATTTAAATGTGTATAAAAATTATTTTCAATTTTACATTAAAAGTGTTATAGTGTCATGTTTTTTATTAAAATAAAATACAAAATTATAGTCATCCACCATGTGTATCAAACAACTATCATAGCGAATTATGTCATATCTATGTAAACGCAGCCATCAGTCGACGTATAACGCGAATAAATAATTTTCTATAACTTATATAGATAAATAAATAAATGTAATGAAATGTTAATATCAATTGTACAAAAATAAAGTGTGTGAGAAATATTATCAATACGAAATAATTACCCGATACTATGATGCAGTTTTGCAAGTAACTGTACCTATCTACTGTGATAATAAAATACTTAATCGGCGTAAGTGGGTAGGTACTTAGTCTTTTATGTTATAATTTCAAGGCACTTCTGCGGGTGACTGTACTGTACATTAGGCAAATAATATAATATGTACTGACTCGTTGGCTAGAGTAATCTTTATGAGTTTCAGCAGTCTTTAGTATATGGTTCTTTGAGTGTCTAGTTTTCTGACTTGATAAACACTAATTCTTCTATCAACAGGGTACTTTGCATGCCAGCCTGCACCCCGCGCATCAATTGTATGTTCGCGCAATTCGTATAAAATTCACAGTATGTTTCTAATTTTTTGTGTAATAAGCAAATGCTTTGATAAGGCTGCATAATTATCAATTTTAATTCATTATTGTGTATCTTACGAAAGAAAACTGAAAATATAGTAGAAGCACACCACTTAACTTTCTAAACTTCATCCAACAGATTTGAGTAACCACCGAAAGTCTTAAAATATAATTTCAGATGTTTTATAATGTTTTTGAAAGATTTCGTCTTATTAAATTTTTTATATTCGTAGCATAACACATGTTATTTTTATAAAAAATTTTCAACGTGAGGTTAAGATAGTTCTAATTATGAACCAACTAGCGGTCGTACCCGGCTCCGTCCGGGTGGACTACAGAAACGTTCCCCTTCCCATTCCTTTTACCACTCTTTGTCTTAACTTGTGTTACTTACTGATAATGTAGCTTTCTATAGATGAAAGAATTTTTAAAATCAGTATACAACTGTGTAGTCTACGCGAGCGAAGCCACGCGCAAAAAGATAGTATAGTTATAAATTATAGCTTACGTGTTATTCTGGTATATAAGCTATATTATTGTAAAATTTCATTAAAATCCATTCAGTAGTTTCAGCGTGAAAGTGTAACAAACATCCACATTTATATCCATACACACAAACTTTCGCGTTTATAATATTAGTAGGACTAAAATTTCGAATTTTAATTCTTTAAACACTGTGTTACACGAAATATTAGGAAAAACCTAAGCCATTCCCTTAGCACAGCCCTAAAACTTCTAACTTTTTGACAGTAGCTCACTATACACTTTATCTATCCACTCACCAAAAATGAACAATTTTAGAATTATGAAAACTTTTTTATAAAATTTCATGTCCCACGACCGGACTAAAGTTGCTAGAGTTGGGGTTGAAAGTTCTCCGGCATCTGCCGTACTCACTAGACCTTGCACCTACCAACTATTACTTTTCTCAAAATTTGGACAACTTTTTATCAGGAAAAAAATTCAATCCCTGAGAGACAGTACAAAATACCTTTGAAGAGTTTGTTGCCTGACGTCTAGTTGATGTTTACAAGAAGCGCATCAATAAACTGCCACTGCGTCGGCAAAGATGCATCGATTGAACGGGTGATTACTTTGAATAACAGAAATAAAAATGTTCGAAAAAAAAATACTTTAATTTATTGCATTCAAAACGGCAACTAAATAGGTTAAGAACTACTATATAAAATAATTTCTTAAAAATTACACAAAAGCTTATGCTTAAGTACCTACATAGAATATGTTTGGCAATTAAAAGTATACACAACATATTTTGCCAAAACGAGAGACTCATTGATTTATACACATTTTAAAGCACCACACTTTGGCAATATCGAATTATTTAGGATTAAGTCATGTTTCATAGGAAAAAACTTCATTTTTTGTATGAAATTGACAGTCGATTCAGTACCATCGCTCATGCGCTACCTAGTGGGAAAAAAGGGCAGTGATCATTGACCGTTTATTGACATAACACCATAGACGTAATACTAGGTTCAGGACAGTGCACTCGGCTTCGCGAAACAAGAAGATGAATTAGCGATGTCCAAGTCCTTTGTTTATTTTTCTTCTAGGGCGACAATAATTTATTTTCATTCCTATTTTTCTTTTTTCAAATTGACTTTTACTGCTAGTGCTCTATAATAACAACTTTACTTACTGAGAGAACGAATGAACAAGAAAATACGATAAAACTAGATTATCACATCCAAAATAAATTGTGAAGCAATTAGAACTCTTAAAATCAAAGCTTCAAAGATAGATACCTTAATCGCCTTAATAAATTTGCGGCAGGCTCCCCTTATATATAATACCGCTTTGAATACAAATCTCCGATTCAATCACAGAAATAAAGCTACCTATCTAGATTGTGGTTTATGATTGGTTGGTTGACCGCTTCTATTTACAAAGTAAGCCACATAAGTAAGCTAAGTGCGATAAGTTACGTATTTTTGCTCGTCTCGGCCCACAGGACCCATAGCTCAGGAAATACGAGCTTGAACACGCTGCATAAAGATTAGGAATTTCCTAAATATAAATGTTTGAAATATATTTCTTTTCAACTTTGTCACGCTTTACAGCCTTAAGGGAATGTGGGAACCGAAAATATAACTTTCTACAGGTGACTAAGTTCCTCTACTTTCAAAAAAAAAAACTAACAATACCAAAAACAACCAATGTTCCGGTGGATAAAAACGGATTTAAAATACTTTAGGTTCTATTATTGTGTGTAAAATTGCCCAAATTCTCGTTTTAGTTGCCAGCGTAAAACCATAATTAAGACATCCTTTTGAAGTAAAACTTCTTTAGGTGCGACTAGTCTGTGTAGTTTCCGCTATTTAAAAATAGATGGCGTGCGACGGTAGATATGTCTATCCGTCGATAGGTTATTGAGACGACAAAACTATACAATAGATAGAATTTCTTACCCTAGTATGGTTAGACCCTCGATAGAAAAGTAATTGGGTTTGGCTGTTTGAGATTTTTAAAAAACTTAGCAATTTAAAAAATAATAATTTGGATTGGTCGTAAGTATATGTGGGCGCGGGCGGAACGCGTTGGTGGAACTATATGATAATCATTGATATTTGGTTTATCTAGTTTTATCCATATTAACAGAGATGGCGCTGTCTTCACTCGAAAAACCAATACGTTAATGCGTTATTTATTTTAAATTATAATATTTGATACCTCTTGAAACATCAAACCTTAATTTTAATGCTAAAAATTATTATTTAACACGTTCGATTTATTTTAGATCTTATCAGTAATTAAAATACTTTATAAGTTATGTTTGATACCAGAGTACAACAGCAAACATATTTATCGTAAGAAAATTATTCAATTAACATTTCATTTAATAATTTATTTCAAATTTTCAATGATTAGTTCTAATAATTAACTTTTGAATTACTTCTTTATTTGTTTTATATGTTTCTATTGAGACAGTGTAACCAAATCAATAAATAAAAATATAAATACATTGAGATGACTACAACTTCCGCAATTCAGAGGTTAACCAATAGGCACGCTTTCGTTTGCACAACGCGATCGCTGCTATTGTGGTTTTGCAACGTGAAGTTGCTCTGAATTGATAAAATTATATTCTCCACATATTTTCAAAAATATATTATATAATTATATTCATAAAATTATGGATGTGTCTCCGCGCGGGTACAGTTTGTACCTGCCGGCCGAGGCCGCGCCCACATATATGCCATATACTCTACGCTTCTTGACTTATACGCCAGCTAGTGGCAAATATCATAATCATTTAGGATTATTTAATTCCAAATTTTCAAACGGATCAATTGTGAATAGCAAAGTGAATAAAAATTCAACAGTTTTAAAAAAAATATTTTAAATTGCAAAGTTTTTTAAAAATCTCTAACAGCCAAACCCAATTACAGTTCCCATCAACCTTTATGGCGGATGTGAACATAGGCACAAGTCGCGCCGCAGTAACCAATTTTAGGTGTAGCGAGACGCAGTGGAGCGAGGGGCATATGACTGAACCTGCGCAAGCATGCATAAAGCGTTGTATTCCGATCCGCCATAAAGTTTGATTGGAACTATACCTATCTATCGACGGTCTAACCATACTAGGGTAAGAAATTCTATCCATTGTATAGTTTTGTCGTCTCAATAACCTATCGACGGATAGACATATCTACCGTCGCACGCCATCTATCGACGGGAAGCCCCGGGAGGGTCGATAGCTTACCAGAGTTAGATTTTTGTATGAAAATGACATTTAATTACTTTTATCCTAATATTTTGAAACCAATATCTATTTAATTTAGTTGTAATTTATTTCGAAAATGTCTACGTCCAGTGAAAGCGATTCTGACTTCGAACTTTTACAAGAATTGTCAGACTGGGATAGTAGCGAAGAATCATCTCATATTTGTTATTATAAAACGTACAAAAAAAACTTCAAAGTTTTACTTCAATCGCGCGTAAAGGTTACACGCACACACAATTTTAAATATAACTGAAAATTTTAATAAATTAGTAAAATGTAACTCATTGATTTTCAAAAATACTATTATCACCCGAATACCAAGACATATAAAAAACCAGAAATCACAAAAAATAGATCGATATGATAATAGTAATGAACGTACTATAGTTCATTCGCGCTAAGCAAATAGTGACTCACCATGCTAGTCAAAAGTAAAGGCGTGCTCATACTAGGCTAAAAATTTAACCATACAAATTATAACTATATATTTTCATCATAGGATCGTTGCGAACTCTTGACTCCGTCATAATTTTACATTTTTTTACAGATAATAATAACAATAAATTCACAATTAATAAAAAATTTAAGAAATAATAATAATAGGCTACGCGTGTATTAATGGGTGATTCAGAATTTTTCAGAGTTAATCAGAATCGTCAGAATTTTCGCTAACATTTAAAATAAAAAAATTCTGTTACGCGAGTTCGATAACATCATCTATGTTCCACATCTTTTTCCTTCCTCGACCACGTGGTCACAGCATTTCTCCCGTTTCTCAAAATTGAAACCAAGCTCATGGAGTATTTTATGGAGGGTAGTACGTTTGAAAGGTGGAATATCTGCATCATCATTACATAGTGACATAACTTTGCGTAATGTTGGGTAATCTTTTTTTAAATACAATGAGTGCATTTTTCTCCTTATAGCACATTTGCCTAAATCATCTAATTTGCTAATCGTAGATAGTCTAGCTCTATTCTTTACAGGCGATTTCAGAGCATTCGTTTCCTTCTGTTCTATAATGATTTTATAAGGTATTTTCGGAAACACCGCATGCACTAGCCGTTTTCATTACAATATTCTCCACAGTCACGTTTTGGTCATCACACTGTTTAAAGTACTTAAAAACGTTATAAATCACGCGTCTTTCCTCACTATGAATTATTGATCCACTTTTAATTTTACGAATAGGTGAAGTATTAATTTTTGTACTCGACAAAGAACACGTCTTTACTGCCTGAAGGGCTCACTTCAACTGTCCAGAACTGTCCAGTATGAACACGACTTTCTAATTTGCTACGAGCTGATTGGGGAAGGGGCGTGGCTAAGCCGAGTAGCACGGGTAAGTCATAATTTTCTTAGCGCGAATGAACTATAGATGAAATATTTTTTCTAATAGGAAGTGTTAGAAAGGGACAAAGATACTTCCTTGTAGCTGTTTCTCTCACACTTATTTTGCCTCCTTACGGTTGACAATCTAAAGTGAACCTTTTGTTCATAGTTGTACGGTTTTATTTTTGTATTGTAAAATTTCGGGAGTGCACAGTCCTGAACCGAGTATTATGTCCATGGTCCATGCCTAAGCTTTAAGCACCTCATTGTCGCCACAGAGTATTTTTGTAATCAATGTCGCTGCAGTGTCGCTAGATGTAGTATTTTCAACAACACCGTGTACTTAAAAAGGTCCGCTGACAAAATTGTCTTTTCAGAAAGTATATTAATTATTTTTTTGAATATTTATTGGAAAATCACGTCCCAGGTAGATTTAATGTGACATCTATACCCTGGCTATAAAAAAAAAATTCAACTACTGTCAGTGTCAGGCATTTATCACAATGGGCATTGACACTCTAAACAAAATAGTCGAGATAGACTATTGTGAAAGAAAGAGGTATGTATATGTAATATGTATAGAGTTTAGACGAAGTGGACGTCTAACGTAGGCAGCAATATCTTGACAAAAAATTTGCTTGGAGTAGGTAATCTTTCTAACTAATTAATTATTGATTATTGGTGTCATGGTGTTTGTTTACTCATCAGTATACAGAGAAAAACAGTTTTCTGTCCTAGCTGTATGCACTGCACTATATGAATGAAGAACATGACACAAATATTGATCTAAATGTAAATTCAATCCTGTTTAAAAAAAGTTGTATTGGCCACATAACAATTCATATTATTAATTGAATGGTTTAATAAAATTTTTACTGTCGTTACATTGAGATGTTGTGTAATATCTGTATGAAACCGTGACAATGACTGTCCAGGTCCAAGACCAGCGGACAAAACCTACCTAATTGCAAAGAGGAGTGCGACAGGAAGATGTGATATCCCCGAAACTGCTCACCAACGCATTGGAAGATGTTTTCAAGACCTTGGACTGGAAATATCGTGGCGTCAATGGCGATTACATCTCTCACCTCCACTTTGCAGACAATCATCACAGCAGAATTGCTGGAAGAGCTCAATGGAATGGTAAACGGCCTTAATGCCGCCTCTCGGCGGGTGGGACTGGATGAATTCGGATAAGACGAAAGTCATGTTCAACGAACATCTTCTACCGAGACCGGTAACCGTAGAGGGTGCGACTCTTGAAGTTGTGCAATACTATGTCTATCTAGGACAGACTGCCCAATTAGGCAAACATAACTTCAACAAAAAGGCCGACCGAAGAATTCAGCTGGGCTGGGCTGCTTTCGGGAAACTGTCGTCTGTTCTCGTCGCCACGTCTGAAGACCAAGGTCGTCAACCAATGCGTCTTGCCTACAAATTCTCAGCGCGCTATGGAACGGGCTATGCTTGGTATTTATTTGATGGACAAAATAAGGAATACTGAAATCCATCAAAGAACTAAAGTTGTCGACATAGCCAAAGTGATTAGCAAGCTGAAGTGGCAATAGGCTGGTCACATTTGCCGTAGAACCGACAACCGATGGAGTAGACAAGTCCCTGAGTGGAGGTCACATACCGGGAAGCAAAGCGTTGGATGCCCCCTGGCCAGGTGGACTGATAACTCGCAGCACCATACCGGGGGTAATTGTATGCGGAGGTGGAGGATCGTGTCTAGTGGTGAGCCGTGGGAGAGGCCTATATCCTGCAGTGGAGAGACAAGGGTTGATGATGAATAAAATTTTTTAAAGAATTTTTTATAAGCCTTATTAGCATAATATGGTGTAGTAAAAATGAATGGATATTATTATTTTTATAATTCAGTAAAGTGTTTTGTTAGATTTAATTTTTAGTAATCACGATCAGTTAGTTTACTCGTAAAATAAGTTCTTGTTCTTGTTATTTTTTTAATTACTAGGTATTATTTTTCAGTGCATGCAGTGCTTTTCCGTAAGTAATGGGGCACTAAAACATGTTAAATTTGTATTGTAGGTACTTCTAAACTGTATTGGTGTGCCTTTTGTTGAAAAGCCAAATAAATAATTACTTTGTATCTAAATGGACTATTACCTGTACAAAAAAAAATATGATGATGATCTCCATCTTATATTCCTCCAGTGCAACATGTATTTTACTAATACTTAAAAACAAATAATTCAGCATGGAACAATGAAATGTAATTTTCATATAATGTGCTTTTTTTTCATAACCCAGGAATAACATTATTAATATTTCATTTTTATCATATTAAAGGCAGTAATTACAAATTTATTATCAAACACCAAAAATAAAAGTAAGTGATGTAGGCTTTTGGTTGCAAAAGCCTACTTTTATTTTTGGTGTTTGATAATAAATTTGTAATTACTGTTGCTCCTCAAAATAGTTGTCCTCAAGGTAGTACATACCCTAAAAATACTGTAGCTATTAATTAATAAGAATAAAATTAAAACTACTATTCATGTATATTTATATAAGACTGATTCATATTATATTCCACCGCCGAAAAAGGAGGCGCCATTAGCGTGAATTGTTGGAATTAATCATCCATAATTTACATTTTGGCAAATGTGGCTTATTCTATTAAAAGCTATTTCAGTATTTGCAGTGTAATATATATAGTTAAAAATAATCCTGTTAAAACTTGAATAATTAAGCATAATCCTAGTAATGATCCAAAATTTCATAATGAGATATTAGATGGTGTTGGAAAAGTAATTAATGAATTATTTATAATTTTTAAAATAGAATGGGTTTTAGAGTTTTTATAAATTTATTTATCATAAGTTAGTTATTGATCGAATAGGTCCATAAAAGATATCTGAGATTTTCACTACAGCTAAAAGTGTAATAAAGAAATAATTATTAATATTATTAATAGGTAAGTTTGATTATTATATAATTTAGTTAGGTTTATTTTATTTTCATTATTAATGATATTGATTGCATTAATATGCCAATAAAGTATTAGTTTTTAATAGTTAGTGTTTAATTTTTCCCTTGATCAAACAAATAAAAAGCATAAAATTTTATCAAATAAATAAATTTTTAATTAGGACAATTGCTGATTTTCTTCATATATTGAGTAGGTAAGCTTAGGCTACTCTTTCGGTGAGCGTCTCATTTGTTGTCACAATATAATATTTGTTTTACTGTGTTCTGGCACAATCCTCACTCTTACAACATAGCGTCCAACATCTTTGTTATTTTTTCCATACCTAACAGCGCAATTAAGAGTCTCAAGATGATCTGGAACAAGTTATTATAATCTTTGAAGTATTGTCATCTAATACATCAATCCTACAAAAATGATATAAATGCAATTGTTTTGGAAATTCAAAACAATCGGTACTTACATAAGAACTGCAGGCATTCTTATTTCAGCAATATTGTGTTTAGGTATGGTTTAGGTGCTGCTAACAGCACTAAGCTTACAAATCTATACTAATATTATAAAGCTGAAGAGTTTGTTTGTTTGTTTGTTTGTTTGTTTGTTTGTTTGTTTGTTTGTTTGTTTGTTTGTTTGTTTGTTTGTTTGTTTGTTTGAACGTGCAAATCTCAGGAACTACTGGTTCAAATTGAAAAATTGTTTTTGTGTTGGATAGTCCATTTATCAAGGAAGGCTATAGGCTATACTACATCACGTTACGACCAATAGGAGTGGAGCATCAATGAAAAATGTTGCAAAAACGGGAAAAATTATTCCTTTTGAGAGCTTCCGTCGCGCGCGCTGCGTAAACGGTTGATGTTAAGCAAAAATCATGTATTACGGAATTGTTCCCCTTTAAAAGTTCTAACCAAAAGTCTGCAACAGCATATGTGTATCTTTTAAGGTTAACTTACTATAATCTTTTTTATGACAATCAAATATGTTCTAACATAATGTACTATTTGGGAAGATGTTTTTTAAACGTGATACTAATCCTTATCAAATTAAATACGTTGTCTTCAGGATTTCATGCATATTATAATTGCCCTTTACACCATACAATTTCAATCAAAATCTTAGCAGTTTTTATCGAAATATGAAAACTATAGCGGGAGAAAATACATTCGCTGTCTGCGTGGTTTGGAAGTAAAACGAACAGAGTTCGTTAACTTTTTACTTCCAAACCACGCAATAGACTTTGATACGGTTTTCAGTAATATCTTATTTTTTTATTATCTTATAATCTATTAATCTATATAATAGAAATACTTATTACAAAGCTGAAGAGCTTGTTTGTTTGTTTGTTTGAATCGGCTTCGGCCAAAATCGCTTAACCGATTTTGATGAAACTTTACACATATGGAAAGAATGTAGTCAAAAGTGACATACAGAACTTTTTGTATGTCTGTCTGTACGTCCATTTCTCTAAACCGATTTTAATGACACATCACAAGTATGAAAAGAAAGTCGTCAAAACTAACAAATGTTACTTTTTGTCCGTCTGTCTGTCTGTACGTGTAATCTATCTATTTGAGCTAATCTCCAAAACGGCTAAACAGATTTTAAGGAAACTTTGCAGACGGGAAAGAAGGTTGTCAAGAGATTTGACATTAGCTACTTTATGTCCGTCTGTTTGTCTGTACGCCTATGTGTCTATTCAATTCAATTTTCTCTATTCGAGCTGATTTCCAATACCGCTTAATGGGTTTTAATGAAACTTTGCAGACGTGAAAGAAGGTTGTCAAGAGTGTCATAAGCTACTTTTTGTGTTTGTTTGTCTGTCTATCTGTCTGTCGTTTGTCCTCACTAATCTATAAACGTACAGCCGAAACTACTAAGTCTAGGAAGCTTAAATTTGGCACATAGGTTTATTTTATAACGTGAGCATTAAGTTAAGAAAGGATTTTTAGAAATTTCAAACTTAAGGATGGGAATGGAGGGACTTAAATAATGACGTGGTTCAGGGTTTTTTGATTGCCACATTTTAAGGGTGGGAAACGGGAAATGAAAAATTGTATCGGTTTTTTTAAAGAGTGGAAGGGGAATGACAATTGAAAGTTTGAATGGGTGTAACCAAAATTGGTTTTAGCAAAAAGTACGTATAAACCATCTCAAACGTTAATAGTACCTATAACAAATTTGTAGTCTACGCAAGCGAAGCTGCGGGCGATCGCTATATTTCTGATAGGTATACGGCAAGCTGGCAAGTTCCGAGAATCAGCTCTAACAAAGCCTATCACTTGACATCCTTAAATCAAAAATCAAAAGCGTAGGCGACGTTTAGGCTAATATTTTAGGGTTTAGGAGACAGTGGCCAATATTGTAAATGGCAGTTGATCAAATGCAGAATTAATCGGTGTGCAGAATCAGCGGTGAGTTTCTTGCAGCGGCAAGAAACTCTGTGGTAGGTATTTTCTGATAAGTTTTTTTACGACTGCTATCTATTGATGGCAACCGACTTTCAATAAGTGTTCTTTCAATAAGAATTCTTTTTTTTTTAATTTATAATTTTGGAAATTATACTTTTAGGGTGCAAATCATAAAATTAAAAGAAAAACAATGTAATAAGTCGCAGCTTCTTAGTTAAGTAAGTACATTGATTCACAACATGATACATTTTTCTTTTCTCTTTGACAAATTTATATTTTCGAATTTTATTTAAAATTAAGCAGTCATTGATTTTAAAAGCTACCTAAAGACTAATAAAGATGTTTACAATCATGAAGGGTTTCTACTGTTTTTTTTTTTAATTATAGTACCTATGTTGATTTTTTCAAGTATTAAAACTAGGAATTTTGATGTCGCGCAATACTGTTCACTAAAACAAATACAAAGGCTTCGTTCCGCTACGAATATACTCTCATCATAAACATAAATATCGATCCATGTTCTCGACTGTTTAAGCAATGACTTCAATTGGAAAAAAAACTGATCATTATACAAGTTTTTATTTAGTTAACGTCACCTGTCCCTGTGTCTGTTTATTAGTAGCCATTGATGGATTCTGTCTTACAACTTCATCCATCCTTCCAGCTTCATCATCAGACCCTCATCTTCATGTGCTATGAAAAATACCTACCCGTGGAGACAAATCTAATGCACCCAAACTCAGTGGGTTTACTAATATATATCCATTGAAGGATTCTGTTGTCCGCTTTCCAGTTCTATCATCAGATCAGCTCGAGATCTCTTAATTGATAGAATAGATTGTCATCCAAATTTACATATCTGTAAAATTTTAACTCGATTAATTGTCGAGGAGTGCCCTCGTGAGGAAGACCATCCTGGATGCATCACTAGGACGTGGTCACCAGACTATTGTATTGTCATCAGAATCCTAAACAGTATCTAATCAATTCATTTTGACTTTCAATAAGTGTGTGTAAACATCTTATGTTGAATAAAAACTTTTTGAATTCTGAATTACTTAAGTGTGCATAATTTCAATTTCGTTAGCTTAAAGAATGTCGTTCAAAATTAGCTTCCAAAAGTTGTTTGCGTAGTTTGTTACTAGTAAACTCAAATAACAGCTTGTAAAAACTAAAATAAATGCGTACCAATTTAAAAAAAGGAAAATTTTAAAATAAACCCAATTATTATAAAAAAAAGCAACAATAAATCAGACTGCAATATCACATAACTGAAAAAAGAGGTTAATGGTTTTGCGGTAGGTAATATTTTTTAATATTTTTTTAAAAATAATTTAGGACATTTCAATTTTTTTAATTTTATTGGTTCGCACGCTTCTATATTAGTTTTGGTTACAACCCAACGGCAGCAGCGTAGCGGTTCGCGCCGATAGCGGCATTAGCGGCGGCGCGAAGGCGACTTCAAAGACTCGGCCCGCACTGTACACCTGCAGTGTATATTGGTGCGTCGCGCTTTTATAGCCTTTGTAATAAGTACAGAAAATGATTTGGAGGATTCGGATGACTAATATTTAAATATGTCATTCGATTTCCTATTGTTTCATTAAAGTATTTAGAATAAAAATAAGAAATAAATGAGGGGCTAAATAATTAAATGGTGTATTTATTTTAACATAGTTTCCAAAATACCATGGGGGTGTACTGCAAACCATTTGAGCGGACGCACTATACTTACATGGCGCCCTAAATGTTTGTTTATACAGTCTCTAAGGGCTTTAATTTTATCGAAATCGTTAGATGACATTTTTATCTATATTTTTGACGTCTTTGAACTCTAGTTGGACATGTGCCTTATATAATAAACAAAGACGTAAACTTGTCGTTTAGGAAAACTAATTAAACCTGTCTTTAGCTTGCTTAAAGATTTAATAGTGTGTATAATATTTTTTTAAAAATTTTGTATAGATCGTTTACTTAATGAATACCTACTGATGTTGAAACAATTTTTTATGTAACTAATAACCAATTCAAAACTGGATATGGTACATCAATGCGATCATTCAAAATAATGTTAAAAATAAATCAAAAAATATTTGAAAGCTTATATTTATTGACCGATTTAACCGATTTTGTTATTTTTAGAGTTCTTATCGTAACTTTTAACAAAACTATTTCTAATATAATATTTACCAACCTTTTTACGTAAAATACATTCTAAGTACATGTTTACGTCAAGGAGTAACTTTTATGACGTAAGCCTCCCTAAGAACACATCTGTAACTATTTCTCAAACAATTCTATAGGATCAGTTTGGGCTGGGTTTTGCTGAATGAATCGGTCGAACAATTTGGAGGTTCGTTCGAATAATATGTGATCTTAGTTATTGTCTTTGTATCTATATAATATTTATATTACTATATAGCTATGCACGAAAACAAGGCGTATTCAAGTGTTTGCATGCATGTCTGTATGTTATCTACCTCCTACAGGCTACACCTATGAGCCGATTTTATTAAATGGGATGTTAATAGATTCGTATTGGCGTATGAAGGAGTGTCAGAACATACGACGTCTGGAAAATTTTAATCTGGCGAAATCAAGAACCCGGAAAGTACTGTGTGACCGATATAAAATACATAGATCATAGACAAGTTAAATTCATATATTTCTTTGAAAATTAGTACTAATAATACGTCAATAAAATAAATATTAAATAATAAACGAAACGCCTACTATATAAAAGGGAGCTAATTATATATTAAAATCTTTCAATAGTAAAAACGAAAACACTACAATGTTAGAACAATAATTCACAATTTAACATATTTTTATGACTTGCTTGTTGGAGTCTTTGACTTCGGCTTAGTTTTGTAAAATAAAAAAAAAAAATTCTTAATGATATCTTATATCCAGAATACTTTTTTTTAAATTTTTGATTTTTTTTTGTTTGTACTATTTAAAAGTAAAATAGTTGTTTTTGTTACTTTGTTTTATTCTATAAGAAAAGCAGTAAATAGAAAGTTTTTTCGGTGCCAGTGTTAAACTTATGAATTTTGTTCTGTTGTCGTTCGAATATTCGAAAACTAAACATTCGAATTCTCATGCGGATTTTGGGAACAACACTACGTTGGACGATTGCCAATATACGCATACGACTATACGTAACTAACATTTTTATAGACATGGAAATAAACATCTATGAATAAATTCTGCGGTTACGTTCAGTTTCAGTGAGAAATCGTCGTTTAGGGACATCACACGTTTTGGACGTGCTGTTCATATAAAGAGAATTGTAAATTTACGTGAGCGCTATATTTGTATAACCAATGGCTCATCAGTTTTGGATTTCATACCATCCACCCACAGGTGAGATTCTTAATACCATTAAATGCAAACATTGGAATACATACGCCAATATACGAGAAATAACTGGCCAAAAACTTCTGGGGTATGTATCTTCATCTAAAGCCAACAGGAGATAATAATATTATTTTTTTAGAATTATGAATTCAAGATATTTGAATCGTTGCGGTATATAGCTATTTAATAACGATATGAACATGTTTTATTCATTCACGCCATAAGTTACCTACTGAACTTGACATTCCTGTACTCCATAGATAAAAAACTGTTCAAATAGGTATGTGTTGGGTCCACTAGTTGGGTCATGTAAAATTGTCAAAAACAAAAAGCCTGAGTTTTTTCATAGATGAACTACGAGCGGCTATAACTGGTGAACTAGTCTATCCTAAATTGATATGATGATGTTCGTAGTACTTACTAGGAACTATTTCACATTTTTCGCAACAGCGATTCAAGAGCTGGAAAGGGAGACATGTAAGTCACGCGAAAAGACCGCTTCATTATAGCTGTAAATCTCGTAAACAGGGTATACCATGAATAAACCATTAAAAAATCTTATAATGATTTTAAAATTAATATTCAATGATACCTCACTTGAGAGTGTAAGTAACAACTGATGGCGCCATCTTATCGCTTTAAAGAATCGTTAAGCAACTGTCTATTATGGTATTTTGCCTATATTTGTCGTATCTTACATTCCAGAATGCATAAAAAGGTTTTAGCGGACAAGTTATTAAACCATATATTAAAATTTATTCGTTTGGGTGCAATTTTGATATGGATGGTACTTTTGGTTGTAGACTTCAGGCCGAAAGTGCTTCTAAACGCGTGACTCAACAAAAATATTTTATTTAATTCTTTTTATTTATTAATAAGTGTCACCCACATTTGCAGTGCACATTAGCTGACTAAAGATGAAATCATTTATCGCAAATGAACATAATGTCAAACATTAGCTTCTCCTCGAAAATAAACTTAAGTTTAGCTGATTTATCTTATGTTTATTTTCAATCCCATCTTTAACCGTACCGTAACATATAAGTGTATAAATAAAAGTTGTTGTTTTTTATAATTCATAAATTTATAGGTATACGCGTTTGTGTTATTTGGCGATGAGTAGCGATAAATACACTATATATATCAATGACGACTTGACGACCGCTTAGCCTAGAGGATAGCGACCCTGCCTACGAAGCTGGAGGCCCCGGATTCGAATCCCAGGTTACCACATACATATAACAATGGTACATAAAACACAAGCTAAAGCTTAGTTTGGGGCCTAGACGTTGTTGTGATGTATACGTATGTTATTATGTTATGTGATATGGAACCTTCGGGGAGATATTTGGATTCGCACTTGGCCATTTTTATAAATATTAGTATGGGTGCCGCCCCTTAACGTACCCATATGCAGCTGACTCACCGAATTAGTCCAGTAAGTAGAGTTCTACGACCTCCCAAAAATTCAAATTTTAGATACTTGTACTTACTCATTTGGTCATGGACTCACAGACAAACTATGAGTTCTATTTCTATTCATCCTAAATTACGTATCGCCATATATATCATAAAATATTATACTAAATAAATTACCAGGAGGTAAGCATGCGTCCAGCGGTGACGAGACGCCACCCATACCCGAGGAAGAGTTGGAACAGCAAAAAATAGAACACGAGTCTCAAGTCCAAAAGGTAAATCCATAACATAATAACCATCACGTAACAGAGATGAATTTAAAGTTTATTCGAAACACCATTTATTTGTCATTTTGTTACTCCCTTGCTGAAGTCTTCAAAGAAAAAAAAACTTGGGGTCCTGACGTCATTCAAATTCACAAAATTTTTATTCAATATAACATGTTTACATACACTTATTGAAAATCAAAATGTATTGATTAGGTATTCCGGTTCAAAAACTAGAAGGAGAAGAACCGGCAAGATACTCCCTGTTTATTTTATTTAAATGTGTGATTTGAGTTATGAACGTAAAGTCATTCGGGCGACGTCATAAATGCATCTATTTATTGCCATATACATTTTCCTCTAATAAATATAAGAACTCTGAATAGCCCAGTAAACGTTTCACAAAAAAACGTACGCACACATACACTAATATACGCACCCATTTTTTTTTAACCGAGACGATAATATATAATTTTATTGAGTGATTGTATCTATAGGTCAGGATGAAACTTGGAACTTTTCTGTAGTCGATAAACTGTATCGAAATCTATATCGAAATCAATAAGTTGTTCGATGTCGCTTAACAAAGCGGTAAATAAAGTTTCTATATCGAGTCAATAAATATATCGAAAACATTTTGTGCGCGATGCCCAGGGGTTCTTTACACAGTTTTATGTTTAATGTTATAAACAATATACTACTATTAATAAACAATAACAGTTGATTCCACTCTTGATTGACACGATGTATTCGAATATGAGAAAAAAAATGAAACCAATAAAATAAGTCAAGGAGTTGGAATGATATTGGGCAAGGTAAAGGGATCCCGAACGAATATAGATACCTACGTGAAAAGGGGTAAGTGGCGAAAGAGCTTAAATACATGGATTTCTTAACTATAGTGTCCAGATTATCCGAGTCGAAGCCAGAGCGAGGCGCTACTAATAAGTTTTGTAGTTTACTAAAACTTAATTGCGTACATCCTATATTGATGTAGTATGTAATAAATAGAAAAATAGAAATCCTTTTATTGTGCAGGAAAAAGAACGACAAGCTCGAGAAGCCGAAGAAGTGAGAAAATTAGATATAGAGCTTCTTCATCAACGAGCCATAGAAGCGGAAGAAGAACAAAAGAGAGAAGTCATTTAATAATAAGATATTCGCTTTTCTGAGTGCCTTTTTACCGAGTAACAGACGATTCGTGGCTATACCGTGGTGGAGATTATCTGATCTGAATTTCTGTGCTCCTTCACTAAATGTGCTTTTCTTAATACGTCATATCCGTTTTTTTTTTAAATTATGCTTTATGCATTTGATAATATTACAATTTACACAATTGTAAAATTTTAAAATTATACGCTAGACATGAATTTATAAGACATAATAAACGCATATAACATATTGAAAAAATCATATTTATTTTAGGTGCATGTAATTATAGATTCGACGATCTATCGATCTCTACCGCGATATTGAATTATGTATGAAGTTTGAAAAAGCTCCCTTTGTTCACATTAGTTAACGCGCAGCCATTGCATCAAAGTAGAAATAACTTGTAAAAATTTAGCTATATCTATTGCGAAACCTCGCAATATTTCATTTAATTAATAACAAAACATAACTTAAAATTATTTTTTTTTTAATTTTCTGCCCTGTTTTATTATTCTTAATTTACTAACTTTGATGAATTTGCATTAACAGCTTCACAATCACTTTACGGTTTTAATAAATGTAAGCATATGAGGATTATCTATTTAATATGCATATTCTGTAAAGCAAACGATTTTTCCGTTTAATAGCATTGCTGATGTGATTAGCGCGTCAATTTTATACTATAATAAAATCACGTATTAAGTTAGCGCAGAACGGCTCCGAAGAAGTAGACTGATGAACTAATGAAGGTGATGGGCCTCCGCTGGTTACAGATGTCCAAAGACCATGTGTTGTGGAGATCTACATTGAGGTCGACGGCAAATATGACGACTATTTTAGTGCTTTCGACAGGAATTGATGTTTTATGATCAATAATAGGTCTCTCAAATTAATACAAATTATAACAAATGCAATTCAGTAGAATTTTATTTTTTATGTTTAGTCGATTGCTACAGCTTAATGCTTAAAAATTTGTGAACACTTTAAACACACTTACTAATGTTACTGATCCTAGACGTCTTCTAGAGCGTCTACAATATTCTGTTTTATGTCTTGGAACTAACACGGCACCATTTTGCATCAACGCCAGCACCAATTCCTTGCCACTAGATAGTCATATATACATATGTAAGGTTCAGGCTAATTTTGTGCGTTAATAATCCGAAAATATGTAGAAAGTGTGGGTTTCATACTGGCAACACAAAACGAAGAGAGGATGATACGTGAGTTGGCAAGTGGGGGGACTTGGGGGTAGAGAACGTTCGTGTGAGGTCTGCATGTCCCGGAGGTGATTTGAAGATATTAAATACTTTAGTGAGAAAAGGAGTTTTATTACATGTATTTCGGAATACCTGAAATCAATCACTTTCGAAGTATTGTAATCCGGTGCTTCGCAAAGAAAGGAATTCATTAGCTCTGCCCATTCGGAGCTCAAAATAATAGAACTTCGGTACTGGTGTTTAATATTTATTTATTTATTTATTAGGAGAAAAAACAGTTACAGGTGTGGTTTAAAATACGCTACAGTACAGTATGAGAAATAAAAATGTTACAACTGTAACCTAATAAATTTCTCACTGGAAAATTAAATTTAGAATTAAAAACAATGAAACTAAAGTAAACGTGCACCACGCAAATAAAGCTGCAGAAATAACAATATTAACACAAAAGACTAACAATAAGTTATTATTAATTATACTTACATTAAGTAAACTTGAATTTACCTATCATGCATACTTAATTGCCTTTTTAACTCACGCTTAAATGATTCCTTGTTAGTATTGAACAAATCCATATTGTTATAATTACTATCGATATCTTTGCACATTCTATAAAGAAGAGCCCTTCGTCCAGAATTAGTTCTACATGTTGGCAGGGAAAATACTTGCGATGATCTAGAAGTAAGACGCGGAACACGAAAATTTATTTGTGAAAGTATGTGAAAGTAGATCGGGACAGTCAAACTCAGAAGTACAAATGTTTCTTAGAGCCATTGCATCAAGAAAAACTCTTCTTCTACCCTCGAGTGATGGCATATTCAATTTAATAATACCATTTACAAAACTACATTAAAATTTTTAAAAAGTATCATGTGCAAAGATGTAGAGATCACAAGTCGCAGTTCACAGTTTTTGTTTTATTGTTTTTAAACTTTTTTTAAACAACTAACGGTACTATTAAATTGCTAATTACTAAAATTACTTAAAGCCGATGAAGCATTGATTTTGTTCCTAGGTGGAAGCTGTACACGAGCTGCGTGGTATGAACACATCTTGGTCCCATCACAGACTTTGCGATCTCCAGCGACAGGCGGCTAGATGGCGCTACAGCAGGCCGTCTATACCTGACACTACTAAACCGTATAGAGTATGTACGCTGTCGAGTTAATCCTGATTAAATAAAAATTCCTGGCACAGTGAGTTACACTTAACATATTTTTTATTCAACTACAGCACGATATTTCTCATCTCAATAACTGCTTTATTAATATTACTTTAGAATTTTGCAGCTCTACATTTATCACAAAATAATATGTAATACGAGCAATCATTACGTAGTATAAGAAAAATAACAAGGTATTTAGGTGTTTTAAAAGTTAGTTGTGTTCAATATTTGTTATACTTATAATTATAACATTGTTGTAATTGTTATCACCTGGCAAGTACCCATGTAAAGTTTCTGAGTTAGCACCGCCTTCAAAAACTATGATGCTCTTTTCTTTTATGGAAAAATATTTGTTTATTTTTAGTTCATACTTTTGAAGTCGGTTTTTTTAAAATATTTTTCAATTTCTATTGATAAGTTACTGTAATTTATTTATATTTAATATGAATAGGGCTTCTAAACGCGCTGCTCAAATGAGACAACGCCGTTCACAGAAAACTGTCGAAAATTATTCCCTAACTCCTTACTGTTATGAAGTACTGTAGCTTCCATCATCAGCTTAGCAGCATGAGATTATGACTCCCAGACGCAAACACCTGAATAACAAATAAATGCATGTAAACATTGAAACAACATGCATAATCACATGTTTCAGAATTACGCTGTTAAGCCAACGACACGTTTTCCTAATGACTAATACAAACTACTGAATCGATTTTAATGAAACACAGACTGTTCCCAAAGATGGACTACACTTAATGCAATTAAAAAAGATTTTTGCAATCCAACTAATTTTTGAGATATGCGCGGACAAACATACAAATATAAATACACTTATGAATTAGGGTACACATGTTTAGAAGCTGGTATAGACTAAGATTTACAAAAACAGTGCAATTTTGAAAATATTACATACGAGTCGAAATAATAACTTCCTTTTTTTGAAGTCGGTAAAAAAAATTGAATTACTATTTAATTAATTAAGTAATTTTTTTTTTCAATTTTACATGTTATTACACTATTCGCTAATATAGCTCGTATCGTCTAAGCAATTCCTTTTAATTTTCTTTTGCTTCAGAGTGTTCTCAAAAAGGCGTGCAGCGCTCAGCTAAGGAAACCGGAATCAACGAACAGCATTAATGAAAACGAAGGAATTTTCATTAACCTGTCACGACTTCATTCTTGCAGAGGTATATTAATGCCTATATGTGACAGTGCTTCGCGTCTAATAAATTTAAAGAGAATATAGATCGAAAACAGTCATACTGTTATATTACAGTTTGACGGTATAGCACGCAAAGAACGTCATCACATAGTTCTCTGTCATCACCAAGCATTTTTATCATTCATATATTATTTTAAATTGTAATATGCTTAAGACATAAGTTGTCGTTTTACACAATTCTTATAGTACATTATGATGCAAGTACGGTAAGCTGTGTATTATAGTCGAGGTGTTTATAGGCACGAGGCGAAGCCGAGTGCTTATAATAAACCGATGACTATAATAGCCAGCTTACTGAGTACGAGCATCATACGACGTTTCTCAATACATTTGCAGTTAAAATTAAGTAGATACTTCAAATGTAATAATGGCGGGAACTAAGGGCTTTTCGCGCTTTAAGCATGCGTTATAAACAGAATGCTCGTTTGTGATTGATTTAAATTAAAAAAGCCTAGTACTGTAAAATACAACATTACAGTTCAAGTTTTAATGTCACAAAGACCGTATTAATAGCAAATGTAATGAGAAAAATATTTATTGATAAGTCTATAATATTGCAAGTCTATTGCTTGGAAGTTTATTATGAAATATTACACAAATTACCTTGGAATGCATTACCTACTTATTTTGTGGAGCCTAGTGTGGGCACAGCGAGTTTATGTTTATTTTAAGTATTGACATTGTATATGTTACAGTTCTTTTTAAACTTGGTTTTATCTTTAATAAAATGCAATATATTGTCATAAATATACTGAAAATACATTCACATTATATTCATTTCTTTAAATTAATCTTTAATTGAATCTGTAGGGCCCATTTTGTATATATCGCGAATAGCCCTCTTTGGCGAGACGAAAATATTATTAATATCAGCCGCGCTACCCCACAGCAAAATACCATGACATAATACTGTGGAAGTACCTAATTGTACACTAATTTTGCTGTCGCTATGTCTCCCAGCTAACGATTTTTTTTACTGCAAAAATTGTGGAACTAAGTTCATTTGAAAGACTAACTAAATAACGATAGCTGTTTACAGTTCGTAAATTAAAATTTAAACCTACCTATAGTTCCAATAAAACTTTATGGCGGATCGGAATACAACGCTTTGTGCGTGCTTGCGCAAATTCAGTCATATGGCCCTCGCTCCACTGCGTCCCGCTACACCTAAAACTGGTTACTGCGACGCGTCATGTGCCTATGTTCACATCCGCCATAAAATTTTACCACAACACCACAGTCTAATAAAACTGTCACGTCAAAGTTCAGTAGTTGAACAATAATAAAGATTTAAGAAGAAAGGAAACTCCGTGAGAAGTTTTTTCGCTTATCTGTGAAGAGTGGACGTGACGCACTCCAGCCACCTGACGGCCTAAAACACTTTTATAGGATCAATGTAAAGCTAAAGATTTGACTAAAAAACGAATTAACGACTACATCGATAAAAAATATGACTGCAAAATTGACTACAAAAAAAAAGAAATAACCTGGCGCGGTTAACAAATAATTTTTTCCTTGTTCACATAGACGACCATGATGACTGCGGCGGTGATGAGGCGAACGAAGCTGTAGGAGAGGATAAAAGCGTATGTTCTGGCCCTTGGCGAGCTTCTGCAAGTGACGTCAGTGGATTCCATCAAGAAACGCTTGTTAGAGCACCATCGTGTCCAGGGTAATCTTAAAAAACACTGAAACGAAATTACCATGGAAATTACACAGTCACTCTCACGCTGAAATCATAATATATTGCACTAAATTTTAAAATCGTCTATCCAGCTAGACCAGACAAATTATGTCCAGTTGTAATACTCTTCATCCATTATCTTTTGTCCTATTGTGTGTCTATATGTTGTGTAGCTTGAAGTACAATGCATAAAAATTTGTTTCAATTAGATTTAATTTTCTTTTACTTTCTGATCCGGCTCGAAGGACCAGAATTATGCGACCACAAGAGTGGAATCACATGCGTGGTTGGGCTGAAAGTCAGATGGTGTACTGGGTTGAGACTGACCTTGAGTTCATGAGTTCCTGATAGCTAGAGTCCCGGGAATGGCGAGAGCCATCCCGGCTTGTACCGGTTCCGTGTATGAGCTCACGAGATCAGTGCTAAACTAAGTTGTCATTCCGCACTGATAGTTATTTGTCTGATTTGCACGTTTAGTTCACAAACTTTGTGTGACGCACTGACACACTTTACGCATACCGTTCGTGATGCTTACTCCGCGAGACCTTCTTGAAAAGTATATGATCCGGCCGTTCGGTACTGTGGTTATGGAATGAGTTTTCCCTTTAATGTAATAACTGTCGCCGATCCGTTGCGTTCGGCGGTCATATCGTGAGTGGCACCGGCGCTGGCGCGCGCTCGGCCAAAGAGCGAGATGAATGAATATGAGAACGTCAAGTCATGAAGGAATGGCTTGAACATGGGTTATGGATTTTGAGAATAGATTTGGTTAAAACGAATTTAAAAAAAATTGCGAATATTCATTTTGATCAGCTATTCTATTAAGGTGTAATATCGTGTTTCAGGATTATTAAACTTTCAGATTTTAAGGGGAGGAAATGGGGTGGTAAAATTTGTATAGGAGTACCTACCAGTTTTTTTTTCTAAATTATCTTCATAAATGGTGTTATTATTTAAATATTTATCATATTTTTTGTATAATGCTAATAAACCTGTATAAAATGCACCTATATGCGTGATTAAGTATCAATATGAGGTGACTGTCTCGTGACATTATAAGCCGTAAATGGAAAAGTATCACACGGAATTCTGATTTTAAGTTTCTTTTCTGACATAAGCATCTACTGAGAAAGGTCTTTTTGAAATTTTACCCCTAAAGGAGGAAAACAGACGGGGCGAATTTGTGTGAAAATCTGTCAATTTTAGAGTTAAGTACATCAAAAATTGGTATATAGGCGTCAGAAACTAAATATTATGTCGTGTTTACAATTATTTGAAAAATTATCCTTTAAGAGAGCAAAATAGGGAATAAACATTTGTATGGAACTTCCGTCAATTTGGAAGTCAAATGTAGGATGATTAGTATTTGATCTTTAGATCAAAAATTAAATATTTAGTATGTACAAGGGAATTTCGTCAATCCTAAATTTAAAACATGAATTTCATTATTTGGCTTATGCCCAGAAATTATAAAAATACGATTTTCAGGATTATAGAAAATTTACTCCTATAGGAGTAAAATAAGGGATAAAAGTTTGGATGAGATTTCCGTAAATTTTGCAGTTAAATGTATAAAAATTGCTGTTTGGTCTATGGGTCAGAAATTAAAAATGCTACGTTTCATTATTTGGCTTTATGGCTAGAAATAAAAAAACACGTGTATCAAGGTTCCTTTATGGAAATTCACACCTTAACAGAGTAAAACAGGGGATCAAAGTTTGCATGAAAATCCCGTTATTTCCAAAGTTAAAACCCTGGCAATTGATGTTTACCCTTTTACTTTGAAATTGAAAAAGACCTGTTTTAACAATCATAAACATTCAACGCTTATATAGATAAAATAGTTTAATTTTGGAGTAAGTTATCTAAGCTATTTAAGAAGATATGGTTTTTTTTTCTATTTTCATATCTTAAATTTAGTACTAACTAGTTAAATTGATATTTAACCTTTTGGAATTAAAAATGAAATGTTTCCGTGTATTTGGAAAAACCATTAGTTACATTAAATATTAGTCTGTAATGACTAAAATGGAATTATAAAACAGAGTGTATAGTTTCCTCTATTATGTTACTGCCAACATTTAAGTCTCCACTTTAAATGAAATAGAGTAAATACTAGATTCCAGGTTCAGGCTAATTCAATACCAACGAGACACCTATATATAGGTCAAGCTTAGATTGCCCTTGACAAAATCATCAATATTGCGCATGTCATTGTTTACATCTGCAATGCCTACGTTATGGGAACCCAAGTGAACTGTTTTTGCTTTGTTTTTGTGAATATTTAATTGTTTTTTTCTATGTATACCTAGAAGGAAAACGATTTTCTCTGTCAAATGGGCTTAAAACTTTTAGGTTTCGTGTATGTATAAATAGGTCAGAGCGGCGAGGTATGTGTTTAGGGCGCATGTCAGCCTGCGCCAAGCCATTAGTTACAGTCGCCGCCGCGTTGACCGCGCTGCAGTACAGACGGCAACGCCGAGTCGCCTCTCAACTACGCATCAACACGTCCCGGTAAGCATACTCATAACAACACAACACTTAATGTTCTAATAGATAGATGTACTTCCAATGTGTGTTATATCCGCTCCCTCCTTAGCCGCAGCGGTCCTAATGCATGTTTGTGATACCTACTTGAGGCCGGTCGTTTGTGTGACTTTCGTTTGCAGATGTAAACCTTTTTAGGTAGATAAGATGCCGTTAATAGGAGAGACATGAGGCGTGACATGCAGGGAAAGGGGGCGGAAAGCGGGCGTGACGGCTCGCAAGCTTTGCTGTCACGGAGCGAGTCGACGGTGAGCAGGTGCACTCCGCACACGCCGCTGGGCCTGCCCGACTCCGTCAGCGTGGACTCGAACGCCATGCCTACCATATACCGGTAACGGAACGCTCGATCCAGAACTAATAAAGAAGACATACCTAACACTTGTGCGTAATAAATTACTCATGTAAACAATAAGCGAATTTAAGTGTACCTACCTATCGTTTTTGCACTCTATTTCTCTTGTTTAGATAGCTATAAATAGCTAGACACTTATCAGTAATTTTTAAAATTATATAACAATAAAAAAAACTATTATTGGAAAAAATTACGTGTAAACATTGATTATCCATACACGTTTTCCTGTCCGTTCTTTATACGACGCAAATAGCTATAGCGTTATTGATTTTTATCTGAAGAATCAGGAACTCACGATCTTAAGTAGGTATTTGAAAATGAAAGTTAGGTATGTCTTCTACCTGCTATATTGAAGAAGTAACGCCCTCACTGCGACGCATCGCATCGCGCACCGCGCCCGCCGCATGCGTGTAGGTACAATCACGTCAACTAACGATGCAGTCCTTATTTCTAACTAACAAGTGTATTGCTGATATGAAAAACTCGTGAAGAAAATAATAAGATTGGCCACTTTTAGGATTCGTACAGACAAATACATACACGTCCACAATATTAAAATCCGACGGATTTTAAATATAAATCGCTGTAAAATTTTGATTGTGTGATCCTCAGCTGGATCGTCATTACATTTTTTTATCGCTTAAGCGTGAAAAACTATTACTTTATTATTATTAAATTTAAAACTAAAACTATGCTTAAAAATAGAATTTTTTTTTTGGATTTTCACAATTAAAAACACAAAGAAATGGAAATTAAAATTTTTAACTATTTTCGTGTCATCTTAACATTTTGCAAGTATGTTCCTGCAAAGTAAAAAAAAACGAAAGATTTACAGATGTATCAGAAAAATAATAGGAATCGGTCAACATCGGACGCGCAGGTTTGCCCGGAGTTATCCAATGAAATAATTTTAGTAAGAAATAGTCATAAATTTTAACGAAAATACTGTAAAGAAAAACATGATTACTAAATACATTTGGTTCAAATTGTCTTGCAAATTGCAAATTGCAGATACGTCCAGTCAAATTACTTTCCTGATAGATCTGCAGTTGAGTCTATAGGTCAGTGTGTACTTAGTGGTCGCCCAGACTGGGCAAGAGAGGTGGAGGGAGGACGGCTCGGCTCGACCTTGCCCTATTTATGCAGCCTCCTGCGTAGTAGATAAATCAATCGAATTATCACAATAAGCGTAGGAAAAATATTTATATGCATTATATTTTACTTAAATATAGAACTTTCAAATTAAAATATGACATCTTTTTTTTCTGTTACACTTGAAATAACTTCACAATGTTTTTTTAAAGATTCGTATGTAAAATGACTCCGAGCTATTGTTTTCGTGGCAGCACGTGCGCCCGGCGTGATGTCATCGGATTCCTCGCCACTGTTGTTCGGAAAGGACATGTCGGTCGCGTATAAATATCTTTTATTCGGGAATATTATCAAAATGGCTTTACAAAGTATTTTCCATTACATCAGCCCTTTTTGTACCTCCCCTCAGATGAATGGGCTTGGAGCTTAAATCCATCACACTGCTCCAATGAGGGTTGGCGGATTGTAACAACCGCTGTTTATTGATAGCAACTGGGACCGACTGCTTAACGTCCTCTCCGAGACACGGAGTCAGTGATAGTTAATGTATTTACTTAAGTCAGAAAAAACTCATTGGTACCGGATTCGAATCACGGCCACATGACCTAATAAATTTTAAACAGGTTCGCTGCGTTCGGGCTATCACTACACTACAACAAAGTATGTATTATATATATTATTATAAATTTGTTATAACGTCTGCTCTAGTGTAATCGTGCAAACCGCACTATAGGATCGGATGACGTTACGTGTTTAGTACTGACCGCCATCGAACTAAGCCAGGTATAAATTGTTTTAACAAAATTAATAAGTACTATGACTTCGTAAACACGTATCGATCGAAGTGAAATAAAAAACTGTTGGTTTTGTAGTAATGAGATCTATAATTTTATAAGGTAAAAATAACCTTTTTTTTTCATTTTTCCCGAATTCATTGCAAGACTTTTATGAATGCTTTGGTCTTTTTATTAAATTTAGCCCAAACTCTTAAGTATGTTATATGAAACTCTCGATTACCAATATGACTAATCATTTCTGAGCCTTAATTTTTCAAAAATCGGTAGTGAAAACTCGGGTGATAAAAATTCCCTACTTCGTTCTTTAAATATACAATACTAACCACTAATGTCTGCGGCCCTGAAGTACGCTAAGCATGCCTTATTGTACAGGTCCGTTATACTACCCACCGCAACGCATCTATGAAATATGTTACTTCTTCGTGTTTGTAACTAACTTCAGAGCCGTATAGATTGATGGCAAATTGGTACTGTAAATGACTGTTGGTAACCTTTATTAAAAATATACATAATTCTTTCTTATTTCACTTTATTAGATACTAGACGGCTAACCTCGCGTGTACTACAGAGTTGTACCGGGACTCCTTTTTCCAGGATAAAAAAAATTATCCTGGTCCAGTGAATTATCGTAGTCCACGTAAATGGAGAAAACTAGTAAAATGTATTATTAAAATTACAAATTACTATTCAATTGTTTTTAGTTTTCATAGTTTACAAAAAATATGTAGGGACTATTTGCTCACCGCGGCATTTTCTTACTTATAGCATTTTTATACCCGTCGTAAGTTCTAAACGAAAGGACCGATTCAAATAGTTTAAAAAAAAAATTTACATATATAAAATCAAACTTGATTATGGATTATTTAGTTAGATATTATGAACTAATGTCTCGAAACAAATGTCATCTTTTGATTCTACACGTGTCTTAATTGACTAAAACTACATTATTGTAAATTTCGTAAAGATCTCTAAATTTTTCGAAAATAGTCACAACGTACTTTACTCGCTGAAACATGACTTGCCCGTGGACCAACCAGCGTTGTCCAACCAATTGGTCCACGGGGGATTTTTTTGCCCGTGGACCAACTGGTTGGAAAACGAAAAGTAAATCATAATTTTTCATATAGATGAAAGAATTTTTAAAATCAGTTAAGTAGTATTCGAATTTATCCGTAACAAACAAACTAACGTACAAAAAAAATCAAATCTTTCCTCTTAATAATTAAATTAATAATTAAATTAGTAGAGAAAACAGTAAGCTTAAATAGCTGCAGTTACTGGGAAATGGAGTTAAGGTATTGTAGAAAATTTGAAGCGCTCAGTATATCGGGAATGCAGCAGTAATTTAATTACGACGATATTTCCCAGGCGTGGAAACTTCTCTGTCAGATTTTAACTTCGTCATTGCTGTTTTGCCTACGTAAACGACCGAATAAGTAAAGTATTGTCTAACTCATTGCATATGTAACACATGTTTAACATGTCTATTTGTTCCGTGTCTGAATGTAAATTATCTATATATGTGTATATTATAAAGAATATTTAAATATGTATATCAGTTGTTTGGTACCCGTAATACAAGCTTTGCTTAGTTTGGGACTAGATGGCTCTGAGTGGAATGTCAATGGTATTATTATTATACCTAAAAAGTACCTGACGATACAGCTTGCTCAAGCCGTGTCTGTTTATTTACATCTCCAAAAACACCTAATTTTCTTAACCTTTAATGATTTCTTAGCTCCGGCTTGTTTCTCTCGGAGTAAAAAAGTAAAACGTAAAAGAAAAAATGAACGGGCGTGGCTCTAAATTTACGCGAATAATGCGGTAGTCGACTATTTTTGTTCATTATTTTATATGAAAGAGTTTTCTAAATATGTAATAACAAACAAATAAATTTAAAAAAAAATCATTAACAAAGTTATGAATGTTTCAAATATCCTGTTAGGAGAGGCCAATATGACGTTAATGTGATGGCCAAGTTTAATATTATGTCTAACTTTTTTTTTTCAAGAAAGGGACAAAGATAAACGTGGGTAAAGTTCTAATAGCTTATAAGTTCCATATTCAATCTAATATAATTTCGTTTGTAAATTTTATTTACGTATAAAGTTTATTTTTATATTGTTTTGATAAATATTTAATAATATTTCGCTCTCATACGATTTGATAACCAACCAATGTAGTTAGTCCAGCTAGAGACTGTTAGGCTGTTAAACTATGAAAAATACTTGTTTCCGTTAGGCAGGAGTTATTCAATTACGGTTTTTTTTTTAAATTATTTGTTAATCTTAAAAGTTATTTACTTCCTACATTATAACTTTGGTTAAATATCTCACTGGATGGATTCGAGAATAAAAATTATTATCCGCAGTTGTAGCTGTTTAAATATTAGAACGGAGATAAAATACCATGACGAACATACCAAAGGACGGAAAAACCGCTAAGTGCGAGTCAAACTGTCGTGGAGAGGGTTCCGTACTACAATATAAATCATCGCATTACCTACTATGTTTTGTTAAATTTGACTTTTAACAAGTAGGCTACCAAACTACACCTTTGAACTTTTCTTGAGATATGGGAGGAATGATCGATTTTCGTACGTTATCCTCTAAATATTTAAACTGTGCGTTTTATATAAAATATCTATATTTCTATAAGTATTTAAATTTTAGTTCATACCTAGAAATTTCCTCTCACTTTATTAAGATTTTTACACCAGTATCATACTATCTGAGCTGGTATGGAATTAGTATCACTGCGAAGCTGACTCTTCCTTTGTTTGTTCAGGGAAAAGTTCAGTGTGGAATTATCTAGATTTTTCTCGATATTTTTAGTAATGCTTTATCATCGATATCATCGTATTCAGTATTTGGCAAACCGTATTACTTAATTCACTTTTTAAACATACCGAGAGAAACATCCGTTTCAAAGTAAGCCAGGATCGATATTAAGGATATATTTGATAATATGTGCCTAATCAATTAAAGAAACTAAGTACTGCATCTTTATTAGGCGAAGGCATTTTGATTCGCTTGATTTGCTTTTCTCATGCTGGGTCAACGAGTTCGGCAGACCCGTGCTCAAAGGTATGGTAACCTTCTTATATATTATTATTGTTTTCTTACAAATATTCCCTTCTACCTTGTTTTGATTCTCAGTGTTGTGGTATTACTATACAAATGTTTGTTATTAATAATTAAAATAAGATGTCAGAAATGTAGGTGTAACTCAATCCATTATAACTGGGGTCTTCGAGCAAAAATCTGCAACTTTGCCATGTTATCGACGTCGGCATCGATGGATTCCTCTCGACGTTTTTAACACGAATCCTTCACCCGTAGACTACCACAGTAAAAAAACAGGAAACCGCGGGCAATCAAAGATGGCAGCTGTAACACTTTTTTTTACATTAATAAAGTTCTTACGTGAAAATGAGTGAGATATAATCAATCTTGCGAACCGGCGCAAGTGGCGCATTTGATTGTATTTTTTTAAAACTTTGGTAACGAAGTAATACCGTTTAGTTCTCCATGAAGCTTCCTTATGGTAACACAGCATGATAATATTTTGCCTTCGAGACCGTGAAATCCCGAATTGGTAAATTATCTATATATGTGTATATTATAAAGAATATTTAAATATGTATATCAGTTGTTTGGTACCCGTAATACAAGCTTTGCTTAGTTTGGGACTAGATGGCTCTGAGTGGAATGTCAATGGTATTATTATTATCCAAGTTATATGGAAAAATTTAGAATTTAATCGTAGATATTTTAATGTAAGTATTTTTTTTATTTTAAAAATTTTTAATTTGGAAATAAGTAGTTTAAAATTATCTATTAGAAGTATATTATTCTATCTAGCAATGCATCACCAAAATAACAAGTTGTGGAAGAGCTTCTTCACAAGCTTTTTCATTGTGCAGTGTGGCATAGATTATTTATTACTTTTTAAAGACCTGTAGGCCTGAATCCAATAATACAGACTTTATACTGTCATCATTTGTCATAATGAAGAAAGAAAACCAGCGTTACTTTTACCTCCATGTAAATTTCATATAAAAGTATTAATTGACTAGAAGCCCTCTTCTGCGTTTATCGTCTAACCACTGATACTCTAGCTAGCTGGTGTACACACTTTTTGTTCGCATTCTTTTAGGGTTGTTTTCTCTTTGACAATATTATATTATATCCTATTTTTATGCAGCTCTTTGGTGTTAAAATCATCGTGTTCGGAAGGAGATAAGTCAATTATAATGAAAAATGTCATTTATAATAATAATAATTATTATATCGGTATACTGTTATTAAAGAAAAAGTTATAATTCCACAACACTCAGTATCATTTCTTTTTTCCTTCTCACTTCATTCCTTTTTCTGCTTTCTTGGTATAACGTTGTTTGCAGGTATACAAAACGATCATTAATTTCTACATTAAGGAAGATTTACAATTCAATTAAAATAATACTTCATATGTATACAAAGCATAGCCGACAGTTATACTTAATGCGTGGTCACAAAAATATGTAGTATTAAATGCAGATTTAATTGCAAAATATTTATGTGCCCATATTTTTTTAATGCTTATTCGCACATAACTTTGTGCATGAAAATTCTCGCTAAGATGATTGCTCACTATTTGAAAGTCTATTCAGACAGGTTTACTGTAAAATTTAACTTTCCTGAGAATAGTTGGTTTTACATAGATATGACGAACAAGTAAACAAGCAATTCGATTAGACATTTTTCTATTATGTAGGCAATAAAAAGTAAATTTATAAAATCCGTGCATATATCGTGAAATAATGTCATTACGTTTTGTAAACATTATATGCAAGTACAGATTCATCGGGACCAAAACACTCAATACGTATGCGGGTTTGACCACATGTACTGATGATGCATTGTGCGAACGGTTGGCAAGATAAAGAAATTACCATTTTCAAGTATTAGGAATGATTTGAAAACGTAGATTTTTGATCTTTGTAGTGAGTATAGGTAAATACGACCCAAAAACTACAAATCTAGGGAGCGCATTTGTATGTAATTAATATATACATATTTTTTACATAAAAAATAAGACTATAATACTTTATCATTTAATAAAAACGTCGCAAACAAAACAAGAAACATGTAAAAATTTTGACATGTTTCGGTATCCAAAGCTACTTTTTTAAATATTTTTTTTTTGATAGTTTAAAATATTTTCCGAAACTAATTTCAATATTTTTGCCTTGCGGAAAGTAATTGTTTTTTAATAAATTAGGCTGTATGGCTTTTTCTTTGCCTAAAGGTACTCAAGATTAAAACACAATCTGAAGTGCGTGGCGTATATGATTTGATGTTTGACGCATATTTTCATTTGTAAATAATCAGACTACGCATCTGATTATTTACGTTTACTACAAACGATTTTCTGGTTGTTCATATTCATATTACTCCTCCTGCAATAGGAGGAGAATCGACATCTTTTGACACTGAAGTTTTTTTTCCTTATTACTTGGATACTAATATTTCACCCACGAACTGTCAAAATATAAATGTAAAACAGAGGTCAAATAGTAAATTGTTTTTTTTTTTAATAATTGCTATCTTACTGTTTTAAGAGCTCTTAATAGTAAAATATGGCTAAGAGACAATATACTTCGAAACGGTATTGGAATCGGCCATATCAATTTTTTACTTTAGATACCGAACGATTTGTAATTCCAAGGGTTTAATTATCGTGTTTGGTTTAGTTTAGTTTAGTTTAGTTATCGTGTCGATTACTTTTTTGTCTCGCGGGGCGTTCAATATTGCAACTCTCCATGCGATAGCGGCATAAATATAAATCAAGCAAATACATCACAAACTACACAGGTGAGGAGTGTTATATTGAAACGGGCATCACAAATTGGTTAGTAACATAAATATTTACATAATTAAGAATACTATATCCAAATTTGATTTGATTAAGGGGTCTGTATGCGTAGGTATAACACATATATGTGAATAATACAAATTCGAATTTAAATTCAAAAATTTTTTATTCAATATAAGTTTACTTTATAAGTAAAAATACAAAGTTATAAGTTCCTGTTTATTTTATTTAAATATATGTTTTTCTTAATTGTTTTTTTTCTTCATTAGATTAGATTTCAAATGATTAGATTATTTTTAAAATAGGAATTTAAGCCCATTTGACGTGGAAATAGAGTAGACAATAAATAACAGTAGTTCCAAAAAAAACTGTAATTTAAGGGTTATAGTACATGCCTAAAATAGTAGTAATAAAATATAATATTAAAAAAGTACATATATATATATATATATATATATATATATACTATTGCTACCAAGAAATAATTGTAATTTTAGCATCGCTTCAAATATGATAGTAAATTGAGTCTGCATATTTACAAAATATCAGTTTTATTTGCAATACCCCTTACTTATCCTTTTTAGCTATATTGTGTGGTTTGAAGTAAATTAATGAATAATTAGATAGTAGATTTCATTAGAGGTTTCATTAGAAATCATCGGAATGATCTTAATGAAATGTGTAGGTAGAATTAAAAAATAAATGTAGTAACAAGTAGATTAAACATAGATACTTTGTGCACCTAAAACAATCCTTAGCCTAAGCTATTACATGGATATTGCTGTTATAAAATAAAATATTTAGAAAATATTATGAAAAACACAATGCAGTACAATAATTCACTTTCGTTTTATATGTATTTATATTGTTTGACGTTGTTTTTATACAAGTTACATTACTATTACAATACTTCTTCAACAGATGCCGTGCCCCAATAGCGTCCCTCGATTGTATGGACGATTTTAGTGCGAATTCGCAGCAGATGTTGGATCAAGGTAATATAGCTTTTATTGATAATAGGTAAGACTAAATAAACCTAAATCCGACTGCAGGAAATTATTAATTATTTTAAAGTTTTTGAGTATATTTTAACTATTTTCTTCGTGTCCATCCGATTGTCGGTCTGTCGGTATGACACAGCCTTTTTAATCGCAGAACATTCTTCTTTTATAGCATACCATAATTTTGACCTGTTTTCGTATAAAAAGTCAGAA
This sequence comes from Luffia ferchaultella, assembly GCA_949709985.1. Taxonomy (NCBI): domain Eukaryota; kingdom Metazoa; phylum Arthropoda; class Insecta; order Lepidoptera; family Psychidae; genus Luffia; species Luffia ferchaultella. Next base: position 23,873,645 of record OX453243.1, on the reverse strand, counting down.
TTAATTTAATTTGTTTTTGGATATGTTAAGTAACTATAATTTTCCGCCTGCGACATCGCCCACACATTTCGGACTACACATTTGTACTGGGACCAAGATCGTGAAAGATTAACAAACAATCAAACAATTTTCTAGGGTGAAAAATTGCCTATGGCTTTCTTCATAGTTCAAACTTCATAGCAAGTTTTGGCAAGATCTTACATTCAACTTAACGAATGACGGATTTTTATATAAACTTCCACTGTGTATTTTTCCCTCTACGACGAGACAGTATTTCATAAAAAATGAAAAATTACTTCAGATAGAAAACCTAATGTCTAAATTTCGTACGATTCCCGTCAACGGTCCCTTAAAACGACGGAACTCCCGAGCAAACTTTCATCTCCTATTCTTCCCTCTTCTGGGTTTAACTCAGAAGTTTTTCTATATTTTTCGTTTGACTCTATGCGCCGTCCATTGCCATTGTGAGTGGCAAGCGAACGATTGAAGTTCAATCGTTCAGAAATAAACGGTCTTTCTAAGCCAACTAACGATAGGATCGTTAGTTGGCTTAGAACTTACAATTGAACTCTGTCGTAAAGCGCAGTTGTTGCAAAATAGTCTTTTTAATTTAATAATAACAATTTAAACAATAATAATAGTAACAATAATAATATGATAATCATTGTTATATGACATTGCCGACTAATAATAATATTAATAAGATCAAATACCTGGAACATTACACAGAACGCCATACAGTCCCAAAATAAGCAAGTATTGTGGCTTGTATTATGGGTTTTAAGCAATGGATATACTTATATATATAAATTATGTATATAAATTATATAATTTATTTATGTAAATTTACACCTAATAGACACGGAATAAATAAACGTGTTCATGAACTCTAATATTTGTCCCGGGCGGGAATCGAAACCGTGACTTTTGTTTGGTTCTGCATGAATCTATAACAACTGTGTATTATATACGAACGTATTTCGTTCTATATGAGTCAGGAAACATGTTTTAAGAATTTAAATTAATATTTTTGCGCGTTTGGGTATAGGTCTTCATTTCACGAAGACCGGCCACCACCGTTATTTGAAATACATATATTTAATACTAGTTTCCACCCGCGACTTCCTCTGCACTGACAGACGTTACGCCTTTATAGTAGTTTACGGCTCTCAGCACTGTTCTTATTCCCTCTTACACTTTTAATCTCATTTAACTCCTGCTTTTGTCCCTTTGTTCTAATATGTACTGATTCTTTCCTGTTCTCATTCCCACTTCCCTTACCATTTTATACATATATCGTATAGCCATGGTTCCGCACGGGCCCTTTCGCTTCCTTCCCCCTACTAGAACCGTCTCACCTTCGCTACTAGTAAACACATCGAATTTAGGTTCATTCAATTTGTTGTCATGGGCACTTTTCAAAGCAAACGGAGACAAGGTTCTAATGATAGCTGGAAAGTGGACAGCTACAGAAGCATTTAGTGATTTCTCGTGAAACCACTGTAGTGCTTTCGATCGGGATAAGTAAGATAGGGACATGGTATGTGGAAAACCATGTCACGAGTAATTAAATTACTCAAGCTCAAGATGGGGTACGTGTAGAGAAGCTGGATAGCCCGGATTACTAAACTCTGGGCAATAAATACATATGGTTAAGTTTAGGTTCGGTGGCTTAGGTATTCTAATGCTAAAAATCGAAAATGAAATATGTACCTATGAAAAATCTTTTTATAGACAAGCTTTTATTCCAAAAGCAACGTACTAAAAATTTCAAAAATAATCATAAGCGTACAAATCTCGAAAGTATAATTTTAAAGATATGAAAAATATACATTATAAAAGCTTAAAGCGTCAAATGCCATGTGTAATAAATACTGCTTTAAAAAATATCTATTTGAAATGAAACATCAAGTTTTTGATGTATATACCTACTTCAAATTTTAATAGGTATAGTTTCGAAATTTAAATCCTTACGATTATTTTTAAATTTTTTGTACCTTGCATTTATATATATTTTTTAGGTCCAATCGTCTTGTGTTTTACAAGCCAGTTTAATACGTATTAAACATACTGTAAATAAAGGTAGACCCGTCGTCGTAAGATGCAATATCTATACTAGTTTATAAAACAAATATTGGATATTGTCTCTGTTGAACATTTGACAGTTTTAAAACTATACAACCGGCATTCGGTCTACCCAAGAATATGTCCAAAAGACTCGCAAAAGAGCATTTTAAAAAGAACATCTGATTTCGGTAGGTATCAATATGGCATTTAAAGTTCATTTTAATTTTGACATTTTGATACTCTTCAACGAGTTATAGATAAAAAGAATAAGGGCTCGTCATTGTTGGTTATTTTATTAGTCATATATAAAAGTTTCATTTTGCTTCAGCTGGTGAAATTACATTTACGCGACACATGTCGACGTATATGGGAAATCATAACAATATGCCATCTGCGGTTACCCCTGGCCTGAGATACCGAAACCTAGGGAAGTCGGGGCTCAGAGTACCTAATGTTGGACTTGGATTGTGGTCAGTATATGGTCCGGGTGTACCCGAAGAGGTTTCCGAGGACATAGTCAACGTGGCGTTAGAAAACGGAATCAATTTGTTCGATCTCTCTGAAGCACATTGTGGTAAGATCTGACTTCATGAATAATTCAAAAACTAATTAATTTTTAAAAACAATTGAAACTTGTACTTCTCAAAACTTTGTGAAATAATCAAGTCCAGAAAATTTTACGCACATTTTAGAACCAAATGTTTGAACAAATAATTCTCTAGTTTGAGTAATTCTCGTTTTAATAGATTTTTGAGAATAATTAAATTATCATAAAAAAAAATACAATTGTTACATTATTACAAAATATTAAAAGTTGATCAAAGACGTAAGGCAGATTTAAGTTCAAAATTAAAATTATTTATCTTGATTTTTATACATAATATAGCTAAAGCCGAAAATGAATTAGGAAGGATCTTGAAAAAACGCAATGTGAAACGGTCCAGCATTATTATCACAACGAAAATATACTGGAGTACCAAGTTAGTTTCAATTTTCGTATTTTTGTAAATGCAATTAAAATATACGGATATATGAAGGGCCCATCGCTATGCGTAGGTCGGACGAGAGGGGCTTATCGCGCAAACACATCATTGAGAGCGTAAAAACTTCTTTGAATCGACTCCAGTTGGATTACATTGACGTGGTGCTTCTGCACAAAGTGGACCCAGTATGTCCGATGGAAGGTTCGTATATTAATTACTGTTTCATAAATTGTAACATAAACTCAATTGATAATACATGGATGTTCATATAGATACCGCGTTGTCACAAAAAAAAAATGTGAGCAAAAAATGTTATTATGTAGACCAAATATACACCAGTTGATATTTCGATATTTGCTGGGAAGTCGATTTTTTTGTATCCAACGTGTAAAATTCGTACTGTGTAACAAAATATTCTAAAAAATTTAATTGCACGTGCCATTTAGTAAAATGTTTGTTTAAAACAATTATAATGACGTACCTATGGTCCGTCTATCACTGAGGCTGATATTTTGCTCACGTTTTGGATTGTTTTGGTATATGAAATGCTCCATCCTGATTATTCTTAGGCTATATAAGTAATACAAAAGCACGAAACAAAAAAAAACTTTAACAGAGAGTTTACAATACGTGAGATTATAGTAAGAACTGAATATTGAAAATGTTATGTATTCTGTAAAGTGTAACATAACTTCATGAAAAAAAAAATACCTGATAAAGTTTGATATGAGATTTGTGAACTAGCAATAATTGGTAGTAAAAGTTAAAGTTTTTTTTTAATATTGTAATTTGTTTTTTATTTTTAAGAGTTATCTCGATTTTTTTATTAGCCTAAGGCGTTTTATTATTATAACTTTGTAGTACTAAAATCAAATATTCTCTTTTAATATGTAGGTATCCTAGAACGAACCTAAACCTAAAAATTATGAATAAATAACCCAAAATTTAAATTTTGTTTTTAATACTAAAGAATATTCGAATTAACTACAAAATATTATAGTATAAACGCCAAGTGGAATTTGATGTAATCAAGATTTATCTTAAAACCTGTAAAACTTTTGGCTGCCAATTATTATTTGTTTAGTTTTAATAAATTATAGATCAACTTTTGATTACAAACATCTCTAACTAAACTTTAGGCGTCAAAAAACGTAAATAAAAACATCACCAAATTGTTCGGTTACAACTGGCGCACACAGAAATACTTGTGCTCTGTATAGTCACACACACAAGAAAACGAACGTTGATCTATTTTTCGCTATAGTTGCACCTATCTAGACATGTAACTAATCAAAAGGATCAGCACACTTTACCAAAAACGCAGTAAAATGCACTATATGAATAAAATGTGGGAGATTTCAGTATAGTGACCTGGGGTAATTCCGAAGTTGGGTATATTCCGAATTTTTGAAAGTTCTACCAAACGCGGCGATGTTTGTATAATGGCAACATTCATCTAGAAACCATCATGAAGTTCCCACCGATTTAGCTGATGTAAATAGCTATTAGTGACTGGACGCCTGGACGCATGCAGCATCCCCGTATTAAAGAAAAATAAAAAATTCAGTTTTTTTGAAGGAATGCAACAGTATTTTAGTAAGAAGGGTAATTGCCGTTGAAAAAGAAATATGAACTTTAAGTTAAGATGTAGTAGAACTTCTTTGTACAAATTTTTAAAGTTATTCGGAATTACACCAGCATATTTCGGAATTCCCCTTGTACAAGAAATTAATAAATATATTTTTTTGATACTTGTATTTATGGAATCCAACGATATTTCAAGGATTTATTGATACAAAGCACATCGGAATTCCCTCAGGTCAAATTGGTTCCACTTTTATCATAAAATTTTAAATATTTTTATTATTTACATCACACAACAACACTCAACGCCTTACTTTGTTATATAAATATTCTGATAGGATCGGGTGACATAGTGATCTGCTCCTTATTTGAGTGAAGTGAACTACCATCAAACAGATAAAGTCTGGCAAACCTAAGTCAACCAAACAGGGAGGCATCTCTAGAAAGAAAAATCGGAGGTAACTGGTAATGTCCACCGCGTTGCAAACGTTGTGTAGACTATAAGGATAGTACATTTCTGATTGACACCGAGGAATTGCTTATTTCGAAGGAAATCAGCTGTGGACACTGTTTTTCAAGTGGAACCCGTCGGGATTCTTGGGACCGACGGTAGTTAGCTCTTGAGTCGATAACACTAATACCATACAAGCGTATATTGATAGAGAGGCCTAAGCCTCTACAGTGTGGCATTAATGGGCCGATGGTACGGTATGGTATATTAATAAACTATGATTTTGACATTAAATTGGTACATTTTATTTTTTGGTTTTCCTGTATAATATGCAAAAATCGTTCATATTCTTGTCAGACAAGTCTGTAAAATTTAACTTATCAAATTAAATTTCAGAGTTAGTGAGAGCCATGAATTTTGTTATAAACCAAGGATGGGTCATGTATTGGGGCACAGCTCGCTGGTCACCATCTGAGGTACGTTCATACATTCATCGCAATACAATGCCTTGTGTTTTAGGGTTTTGTGTTGTGAAATCAATATTTTCGTAATAACTATTAGAAATGAAATAAGTAACAACGTGAAGGCGAATTGAACTGTAGTAAAGCATTTTTTATTACCTTTCTGTAAAAAAGTTAAATTCGCAAAGTATTATACAGATGTATATCACTCTCTCACTCGACGAATGTGAGTTCGGATACTGTTGTGAAACTTGATATTTAATGTGTTAACTTAATGATGTAACAGATCCTGTATAAAAAACTACATAAATCGTTCTTGTTTGTAATTAAAACCAGTTATTTTATAACAAGGAAAAATTGTTAAAAATTAAAATACTCTTTAAAGCACCCTAGGAACCCTTGCTTCCACGCACTACAACAGATTGGTCTATTTTTATTTATCTGTGTCCACGAGCCACAGCATAGAAATGGAGAAAAGTAAATGTACCCTCATCTATCATATTCTTCTTCTTCTTGTGGATTTCATAAAAGAAATATTTAAGCTTTAAGGCATGCCTGCATTATCATAGTAAATACGCACACTGAGAGAAATCATTCGTACAGACGAACTTATATTTCAGAAATATACAGCCAACGTACACTTTAGACTTAAATACGTACAATATAACATTAATACGGATACATCAAAAGTACACCGACATACTTGTCCTGCAGCTGCATGGTGTAATATACTGTGCTACGCTAAATCGAGTAATACCACGATTTAAGTATACAATATCCTTTTTTCATGCTGAAATTTTTCTCAGTGCAGGTCTGAATGTGCTGATTTATATATCAGGGCTTTAAAAAGTGGTGAATAATTCAATTTCATTTCTCATACTCGGAAGGTATTCTTGAAGTTACCTGATCAACAGTAATTTTGGTTCCAGGAAACGATTTTCCTTGTTAACTGTTCAGGCTCGCTCGTAGCCATGTCCACCATGACACGAGCGCCATCCGCCTTGTTGTCTCTTCGACATAAATGTGTTTACATTATTTTTGAATATAATTAAATACAAATATAAGATTAACAGTTTCTTTTAGGTAATGGATGCATACACTAATTGTAGGCAATTCAACTGCATCACTCCTATAGTAGAACAGACGGAATATCATATGTTCTGTCGTGAAAAGCCTGAGCTTTACATGCCAGAGTTATATCACAAAATAGGAGTGGGTATGTATATCAATTTTTTATCATTACATATATAATTATTGTGTTATAACTGTATTGGTCAGAGAGAGGTAAGTAGTGGATTCAAAATCGCATAAATACAGTCTCGTTGATGGTTTGAAATTTGTTTTACTTGTCATGGGAATAATGCCAACGAAGTGTTATAATGCGGGAGTGTCATTTAAGATAAATTATAGAATAATAAAAAAAAAATATTTTTAATCTCTAGTAGAAATTTCCACGGGGTGTTAATTTCGGTTTTGAATTTGGAAAATTTTTTTTGTTAATTATCTACCTAATAACGTTTTTATGATTTTCATTGGCGATCGCCCGTTTCTCATTAAAATAATATAATTTTTATTTTAAACTTTTTATTTTTGACAACTTTCTACTGGGGAGACGAGGTTATGATAATTGTGATTTAATTTTGGTATTCCATTAAAATAGATAATTTTATCAGGACTCATGGTTTGGTCAGCGATCACCACAAGCAAGGGGCTTGGACGCGAGGAGATTACTGGATTATTCGCGAAATCTCGTTTCAATAGAAAATACAGTACATTCAGCTGGTGTGAAGAAGATATAGCTGCAACTGAAGTAAGTAAAATAATGGGATATAAAATTTTGTGTTGTAATATAACACATTAATTAATTTCATCATCATCATCATCATCAGCCCATTTTACCCCACTGCAGGGGCTTAGGCCTCCCCCAGGGTGAGGAGGGGGGCTTGGAGCTTAAGTTGGAGTGTAAGGATTAATTAATTTATAACATATTATTTTCGATTTTCACGTGACACTTGACCTGACATTCTTGTTTCTTCCTGATAATCTGAATTCTTGAATTTACTTCAGTAATTTTTTATTCACATTTTATTGTAATATTATGAATAATAATAGAAAATAAAATTGTCAGACATTTTAAATGGTTTTATTTGACAGATGCGAAGTTCGGGAAGCAAAGAACAGCTGACTGGAGAAGAACCTCGTACTTATGGAGACAAATTACGTGACCTTGCTAATCTCGCTAATAGCCTAAGTGAGTGTAATAAAATTACAAAATGTTTATATAATTAATTAAATACATTAAATATTATTAAAATTAGTAAATATTATAACTAATATTAACATATGTATATTTAATTTCGCAGATTGTTCAATGAGTCAGTTAGCTATAGCTTGGTGTCTAAAAAACGAATCTGTGAATTGTCTACTATTGGGAGCGACGTGCGTTGATCAACTAAAAGAAAATATACATGCTTTGCAGGTATCTTATATATATACCATTACAATAAAAAATTCTCCTCATTACCGACGAAGATGTATTGATCTTCAAATAGTAATGTTATTTAGACTTAAAATATTGATTTTATTATACTGAAATATTCATACTAGCTTTCCGCCCGCGGTTTAGACCACGTGGACTATACACTACGCAGTAAGGTGACTATTTAAAAAATATTTTATTGGGAAGGAGTTTTCTAAATATATCATAACAGCGAAATAATTTAAAAAAATACTGTTAAGAATCTTTAAACTGTCCTCTTAGACAGAGCGGGCAAAACCTCACGTTGTGAATTCAGGCCTTTTAAAATAATGTTAAATTTCGTTTTGCAAGAAAAAGACAGAGATAAAATTTTAATAGTTTCCATATTCTTCAAGCGATTATCGGGACCGCTAAAGGGACGCGAAACTTTAGGACATTGCGGACTTAACGTCAGTCAAATCTCGGCGAAATACACTGCTTTAAATAGACTGTGGCATGACGGTATAATAGTTGTTTCTTTAAAAAAAATTTATCAATAACATGGTTATTCACGGTTACGTTTGAATAAATATATTCTCAGAACATCTAATTTGTAGCTGTCGCACTCGAAAAACTAATGTAGACAGTCGATTTTCTGGAACATATTAAAAGTGTCACTATCTTGAAAACTTAAGACATTTTTACAAAGGCGATATTTAGTTATTCTGGCTAATTATATGCTGACTATCCGCTATCCAAGGGATAACGTTGCCTTTGAGACATGTCGCAGAAAAAACCTCTATGAGAATTGAGGTGAGCACCAAAACAAGAACAGAAGAAAATTTCAGATCGGGTGCTCAAGTAGATCTCAAGAAGGTTAATAATAAGTAGTCAAGGATTTAGAACGGCATCCGAATAGAGATCTGGAAAGAGATCATAAACGAGAACGAAAATAAAATCGAAAACAGAATTCAAAATGGGGATCAAAATCTGGTAGTTACCTAGAACGGTAACAATATATATTAGAGCCTAAGGCTGATTATAACCACGAACTAGCTGACATACAAATAAGTTCAGGATATCGTTGGAAATTGCTACGCCTTAACTTTAAATAGCACGAAAACCAAATGCCAAAAATTGCAGCAATTAATCTCCGTATTTTCACTTCAGTTTTGAAATGGCAAGTGACCAGCTAAGAAGAAAGTGATAAAGATAAAAGAGTACGAGAGGAAAGATATCTTTTTCTTAGCTTATTAAGAAGTCATTACGTATAATAATGATGAGAAAAACTATTTTTGGATGTGATAAAGATCTATAATAATAATAACATCGTATACATGACAACAACGTCTAGACCCCAAACTAAGCATTAGCTTGTGTTTTGGGTACCAAGCGAAGACACCACATACATATAACAACCAAGACCCGGTACCAGTATCAATATTCATCATATAAATACTGACCCGACCTGGGATTCGAACCCGGGACCTCCAGCTTCGTAGGCAGTGTCGCTACCCACTAGGCTAAGCGGTCGTCAATGCCATATATGCCATATATTTAAAGTCCATGGGCCCGAACCCGCGGGCGGTCGCTAAGTTACTAAAAATTTTAGAAAAATACCTGTCTAGCTAGCATATTCGCATATTATTTGATCGTTTCTGGATAACCGAAAACAAACATCTAATAACAATAAGTGTTCGTTTTTCCTTTAGTCGCAACAGTGAATATTCAAAAAAATGTTTTTTAACAGATCGTACCACAACTGACGGTAAATGTAATGAGTGAAATAGAACGCCTGCTGGCAAACAAGCCTCAAAGGCCACCTATGGTATCGACTCTAGCGATGCGCAATCAGCAACAAAACAACAACAATGGAAACACAGTGCGAATTGACATGACGTAAGTTTAGTTGAGGCTAGTAAATAAATGTTATTTTTTAGTTAGATGCATATAGAGTAAATTATTTTGACAGCAGCGTTTGGTTTTAATAGAGTCATAAATGTCAATTCATAGTATCGAAGTGATATTACGCAATTTCACGGGGTTAAAAACTGGCGCGCGGGGATTTCACGGGGATGCAGCCCGGGGAAATCTATCATAATTCTATGTTTATGGGAGGTACCCTATATAATGTTTTACTTGCGAGTATCAAATATGTGGCATATATAGCCAAACCAAACCAAAGTATTTGATTTTAATTTAATTAATTCCTGGGAAAAAGGGCCTTAACAGACAGACACAGAGACAGGCGGGCAACCAAGTGGTCTTAAAAGTGTTTCCTTTTCCTTTTGAAATACGTTACGGAACCCTACAAATTACTATGATATACACATAAATCATAATTTTTTGTATTAATTTATTTTAAGTAGCCAAAAATTATAGTATTAGTGTAACCGTTTAATACATCACAATTTAATGATATTTAATTTAGTATCTTTATTAAAAGTACTAGTTTATAATAGTAATAAATAAACAAATAAATAAACATTTATTTCAGACTAGGGTCCATAGTTAATGAATTACAATGATCTTGCGAGTGTTTTCATTGGCACGCATTCGGATAAAACCTTTTACGCTCAAGTATCTTACAACATTTTTCAATGCATTTTGCGAGGAAATACAACGAAAAAAATAAGTATAATAAAGAAAGTAATTTTATTTCACCAAAGCCTATTTACAACGAAATGGCGCGCTTTCTTTGCAGAGCGCGCGTTTCATACAGTTTTTTTTCTTGAGGCAAAGGTACAGTATACATACAGCCAATAATGTGAAAAATATTTTTGTTTGCGGAAACAAAACACGTATTTTTAAATGAGACAATCAAGAATCTTATGTGTTATGGTGTTTATCATCATTTAATTATTGCCAGAGCGCGCATACTTATAAATAATTGTTTTTTTTCGAATATCAAAACCTCCTTGCATCTTTGTAATCTTTTAAATTTTATGACTTGCACCATGCACCATAGAGTCAAAAATTTTAAAAAATTACTTTATTTCGCGCGTGAAATAAAGGATTTCAGTACTGTTATATTTCACGCGTGAAATAAAGAGTCGGTTTTCGCATAATTTTGTTATACAAAAAAGAAAACTTTACGAGCAACTACATTGAAAATAAAATTATCTGAAAACACAAAATAAAATAAAACAAAATTGCCTAATATTATTAATAATAATATATGGAGTATCCCACACAGTGCCATCTAGTCCCAAAGTAAGAAGTATTATGCTTGTATTATGTGGTACTAGACAATTGATACACATACTGAAATATTCTTTTTTATATTTTTTAATAAATAAATGGAGCGTCGGGTTCATTGATATTTTTACCAAAAAATACTTGAACAAGAAAAGATTAAGTATCTTGCTTACTGTTTTCGCGTTGGTCCGACAGTGTTGTTGTATATTCGGTGTATTGTTCGGGGTACTGAGTAATTTAGAAATTTAAAAGCAAGGAAAGGCAGAATAAATTAATGTGTTGGGAAAAAACGTGTCTGTGCCCCACCTTGTCTTCCTGACGCTCACTTCACTTTAATTTGTAGAATCGATTTGTTCCACAAAACAATTCTGCGCCTGGCGTTATTGCAAATTACAAAACTTTTTTACAGTGTACCGAATAAGTATCTAACTTTTATGAAGGTACTTTATGTCTTACATATAAATAAATTCATAGATTTGTGTTATATAATATATTTTTTTCAGTGGCGCCACAACTTCTGGAGGTGGTTCACCGAAAGCTGAATGTGGCGACCTTGCTGAAGATGAAGTTGTGACTCCCGGCAAAGAAGGAGGGCGCGCGTTTTGTGAGATTCAGTGACCGTGGTGGCGTGGGAGCACCGACTCCGCATCCCACAAGTCAAATAAATCAAAGGTCAGAGGAATATTATGAACTACCAAGTGGAGTACTCGCATTACATCCAACTAAGCTTCATTAAATTTATCTAGAATTATGTCATTATATATTAAATGGTTTAGAAAACGGAACCGGTAAACCACTAATAAACCACTTGGATCGAATAGTAAATACCGTCCTAAGCAGTCATTTATACTTAATTATAAGGAAGAAACCTTAGTAGGTATTGATCCACACTATTGATTATGTGTTTAAATTAAAAGAGCGTAGGTAGGTACCTCACGAAAATCAACATCAAAAATAAAATTATGCGAAAATCCCTTTAATTTCGATTTTACGATTTTCTATTTAACAAGGTTTGATAAATTCTGAAAAAAAGTATCTCATGAAATTGTGATGGAATAGATACAAAAAATTTCAATACTAATAGAAGCAGCAAATTTATCTGTAATCGAATTAGTTGCTATGCATTACAACAGATGGCGGTAGCTAGTTATTGTTTTCACGGCAGATGGCGCTATGAGTTATAAGTAATTCGTTGTGGTTGAAACGTTGTCTATGGTTGTACAGACAGATTACTTGATAAAAAAGCATATTTTTTCTATACATAAAATGTTTGTAGAGAGGTTGTAAACCTCAACAATTGTTGTCCGGTATCCAGACAGAGTGTTGATTCAGTTTCAAATTCTTACAGGAATCACTCAAAGAAGCTAAGCCCAAATTTTTCTTAAACAATGCTGGTGAAGTTATAAGGCGAACGGGTAAGTTCACTTCGATACGATGCATGGGTTTCTAAAAAAGAAATAAAAAAATATTAGTGATGTTTTAAATAGTTACATGTAAAAATTAAAAAAAGATATCAAGAATAATAACTCTGAAACTAACACGGGCTGCCGCGCTCGATACATTGACAAGTCACGAACTGCCAAGAAACCCCGCGCGCGTGCGATTTTCGCTTCAATTTTTATATTATATGAAAAGGTATTTTTAAAGGTATTAAATACGACAAGGCTGTTTTGTTTAGTATTTGCATCAAATAGCAATTTCCAAATTAAATAGTATTCAGAATCGCTACCCTCGGACATAAGATACCGATTTATATGTGACCATATACTATTGACATACCATATACCTAAAACTTACTCGCGCAATCGTGCATGTAAAAAAAAATTACTGGTTTTAGAACAAGACGGTGTCTCAACCGACGTGGTGGTATCGGTATCCTCGTTGAAGGGTAAGCAGCCAGCTACCGGTGGGAGTAAGGTTAAAAAGTCAAAATCAGATGGAGGACGAGCCCGTTCCGCATCACTTCAAAGATCATCATCTGGGCAGTTGGCAGGTAAAGATAGGAGACGTTCAAGGCTAGACTTATCATCACCAGCTGACATTTAAATTTAGTATGTTTGTCGATCACAAACCAACAACTCAAAATGTTTGTAAATATCTGTTTGAGCGAAATGTTGCTAGCAATGGGATTCAGAATTTATCGAAAAGTCAAATAAATGTAAACTGAATGGAATTCGTATATGTATAAACGATGTATTTGATAGTTCGAAGTTTAGTTAGTTGGTTTAAAGTTTGTAAAAAGATCGAATGAAGTAATAGACGATCTTTAGAAGTTATTGTATATTGACGGTCAATGTGCTTTTTTGATTCCTTTGGTGTAAATAGACTAGATTGCGAAGTCTTAAAACTATTAAATAGTTATGCAGAATATTTGTTAAATCAATATACATAAAAGATCTTTTGACACAAATTTACGCTTGTAACGTATTACAAGAAGCTCTCGCACTTATGTCTCAAAATATTTTTTTTAAATATATTTAGAAGATAATAAAATAGTGTACGTAGTAGGTAACTAAAAATATTAAATGAAATAGCGTGATAAATCACTTAAACTCGATTTCTATGCATTTACTACTTTCTTTACTGTAACTGAATTTTCCTTTCCGAAACCGTATTCTGAGTAAGAGACTTTTGTAATTACATTTAAGTTAGAAAAATATGTTTTTCATTATACCTACTCATACTTGGAAAGTACGCTTGAAGTTACTTGATCAGAGGGATGAAAGTAGTACTTTTTGTCCCTGGGAAACTATTTTCCTTGCTGTCAAATAAATTAAAAAAAAAAACTATGCAAGCCATGTCCCAACGTTTATACAACTCTGTTGAATCGCGGCGTAAAATTCTAATAAAAAAACATTATCAACAATTTTGTAATATGACTTTATACTTTTAATTTACTTTTAATTAAATTATTATTTAATTTATATAGATTTGAGCTAAAAATTTACAATGATCAATGATAAAATGTGCTAGCTGGTAGAATGCAACAGTAAAAGAAAAATTAACAATGCTAGTAAGCGGCAATTCGATCTCGAGTTGTTTTGGCCAGTGCTGACTATTTGCATATATATACAGATATTAGTTTAAAATGGATTTATCAGATTCAGATATAAATGTAACGCATTTTTTTATTTTTCTCATGTCTAAGACGAGGTCTAAGCACTCGAACTATTGCCGCCCTTACTACGCTCGTGCGCCAAACCATCTCGTGTCTGAATAGGTCCCTTTTATCTCTTATTTACTACTATTATTTACGTCAAATTATGTGAACCCAGTAGGTATCAGTTTACGTGGCTTACATAGTTATTATGAATATTTTTGAATAATTTATATAGGTTATTTTTATTCTCATTGGACAGTATCGAAAATAATAGTCACAGACATAAAATTTTGAATCGAAAATCTTGCGAGTAACATGACCTTACTCAATTAAAATCTACCATTAATTAATATGGGCCTAACCATAATATAGTTGTTGACCCATTTTACATATCACGTCTCTGATTCGAACAACAACGAGTATTGTCTTACACCCAGTAAAGATTAAAAATTGTGTATGAATTAATTTATGTTGAACTTTAACTATTCATTTTCTACTTGAAATATTTTTAAAAGACTATATTGCTGGTGTTTAAATTTAACCATTATAAATAGTTAATGGAAGAAAAGTTGAATCTAATAGCGTATTCGATCCAAATAGGCAGCGATTACAAAAGGATGTTTCCATACACTACACAGATCGCAACGTTTACAATGATCAAATTCTGATACTACTGTATTTGCTAGACCATATATAAAAAAATTACTGTTAGATCTAACTTATTAGCATGTCGTAATTAGTGGAAAATGATTGTAATTTGCTGTTCAGCTTAAATAATTAAATTAAATTAGTGTGATAGATGTAATAAACGTTTAATAGATGTCACGTTAATTACATCAGAGTCGATTGTACCTGTTACACAGTTTTAAATATTTTAACTCAAAGCTTTTCATGGCCTTTAGAGTAACAGTGTGAGAATAGAATGTTATAGAAATATTTATTAATTGTTAGCAATTGAATCGCTTGCTACGGAAACCAATTCATTTTCACTCATAATGTCATAGGAGAGAATATCTATTTGAAATGAAAATGTTGATCTGTCGATTTTCCAATGGCCGTAGATCTATAAATTCACTATGACAAAATGTGATACCTGGATTTCTGTAATAGGCAATTCAAAGGTAAATTATATGATTATGAAGTACATGCTTGCTACGTATGCATTCAAAGAAATATATTAATGTTAAATTATCTGAAATAGATTGTTATAGTTGAAGCTATGTCTAGCTACATCTAAAAGTTACTTCTAAACTTACTACATTTCAACTCCTTACATAGGCACTATATCCGGTTAATTAGAACATCAAAATATAAATGAATGTTCACATAGGTGAAGTTCTTTTGTAAGTTCTTTGCTGGTTTGCATTTCAAAATGAATAACGTCTTTAAAATTATCTCGTTGTTTCTATAGAGACTTTTCAGTAAAACAGTACGACATCATGGCAATTTTTGCCAATGTATTAATAATACACAAACGGATATAGTACCAAAATAATGTGATGAAAAGGGCTGTAAGATTTTGAGGAAAATTTAAGACTACTGCTGACTTGAAATGGTTTTGTGAAAAAAATTGATTATTATTTATTTTATTTTTAAGAAGGTCATACTCCACAGGATAATTTTTGGATTTCCCAGAAACAGTTTTAAAACACAGGAAATGCCGTGACCCAAAGAACAAAGAACAGTAATGATCCATGCCTACCATAGATTATTTGTTAAAAAAAAAACTACGTCTTGAGAAAATAAATATCAACAATAAAGTTACGCGACAATACCTACGATTTTGATTTCTGATTTTTTATTCAACGGCGTTTAATAAACAATGAAGAAAGTGGTGAAATTGCGTTAAATTAGATGAAATATTCAATAGATGCAGCGAAATAATCTGAAATTGCATTGCTTACTATATTTTACTACAGATGACTTTAACACAAAAACTGTCTCAAATCAACATTATTCAGTTTTGAATAAAAATTATAAACTTAAAAAACACGCAACATGTATTATTACGGAATAGTAGGTATTGCTGGAAATTAAAACTTTCGAATGCAATAAAATTTTGTAATATATAAAGATGGCGCCACATGTATACGTTTTAACGTTGTAATACATGTTATCACAAAAACAAGTGTTGTATTCGTATTTCTTGAAAATATTATATTTAACAAATAATTCTCGAAAAAGACGAGTTTTTCAACTACTTAATGTTTCAATTTGACGCAATATTACGTAATAAAAACTTGGGTCTTTTGCTTGGGCATTGTTCTTTTGATTTGCGCGCAGCTGTGTAATTTGGTAATTTTTCCTACGATTTTATACGATTTTGCGACCACGGAGATGTATGAAGTGTCAAAATATGTAGATGAAAAGGCGTACAGGACTGGAATATATTTTGGAAAATAATTTGTTTGGAAAAGATTTAAAAAATAATAAAAATTTAGTAAAATTTTCTGGCTGGATTGTTACACTTTTCTGATAAATAAATTTTCTATATTTACCTGCACAGTATTTCAAATTATGAATTTTAGATCATAAGGGGATATGGTGGCACAAAGTTGATTTGAGCACCGAGGTGTAGACCGCCAGTGACTGTACGGTGTGCGAGGTAATTAAGCGGCACCGTGATCATGAAATGGTGTTTCATTTTTTTACACGCAATTTAATGTCCTTTAATAGTTGCGTAGAGCGCAAATAGAGATTTGCGTAATTATCATAGCACATCGAAATCTGAAAATCCTTAATTTCATTTAAAACCAATTCCTTGCAAAACGACCGTACCTGCACTGTGCAATATTTACACGAACTTTTAGAAAAGTCCCTTTAAAAGGTCGAAAAGGGTTTTCTAAATGGCTATGGTTTCGAAACTAGTTACATTACAGGACAAAAGGAGTTTAAAGGAGTGTAGAAATGGCTAGTTAAAATAATTTTCAAAATAGGCTTTTGACACTCCAATTAAAAATTATGTAGATATTTAGATCACATAATTGCTAAGAAGTTTTTGTGGTGCAAGACGTTCTTCTCTAATTTAAAGTTTCTAACGAAAGTTTATGTTTGTATCCAACTGTATTTATCTAAAAAAAAAAATTATATAAAATTAAGTCCGTCGTATGTAAACTAACACCAACTTAGACTTTGTCCAAGTAATTTGATAGTTTGATTTATACCAAAGATACTCAAAATTTCTGCTTTAATTAACAGCTTATTCGTCCATTTTTACTTGGATTTGTGCAATTAATTATTTGACTAAGATGATAAGACAACTATTGGTTGGAAATGTCTACTAAATAATTGTGAATACAGGCATGGGTAGCCAGCCACATCCAAAGGTACATCTATCACTATCTCAGCCATCGCTCTGTGATATGACCATAGACAAATTGGGAATGACCAAAATGACTAAAATTTAACAGATGCATCGAATCGCTCCTAAGTACCTGTATTTCAAAGATACCTACAAGATGAATAATGTTACAGTGATTGGACAGTGATTCGTGTTGAAGTACGCGTAACTGTCTCGAGAATGTTTATTTTTGTAATATGGTAATATAAGTATATGGTCTAAGCAAAATTTACTATCTTTAAAATAAATGTTACACGTATAAATGTTAGCATAACCCGTGCAAATAAAGAAACAAAAATACCAGTCGGTATTAGCTTCTCGGTGCTCATCCATTAAGTACACGTCATCAGAAATAATTATACCACCTTTGAACAACCACTTTTTATGGTGGCCTTTGTAAAAAGGTTAGTACAAAACGGTCGCTCGGCCAGCACACCCTAATATAACAGTGCAACGAAAACACACTTGTCTCTGAACGCGTGCTTACAAGTGACACACATTAAATTAGCCTTATACAACAGCCGCTATTTTCAAATAATTTCTTTATTTGCACGGGCTATATAGTTTACCTACATGTCGTTATTGTGTCGAACCATAGCTATAGCACCCCTTCCATAAAATGAAAATTTCGTCTGTAGAAGTGAGGCGGTGTATCTTTCAAAAATCAATAAAATCCAAATACACTACTAGTCTTTTCATTTTACCTACAGCAAATTATATTTTGTTCCCTAAAACGGGGGAATTTAATTTTAAACAAAGAAAAATATTATAAAAACTGATTGGCAATTATAGGAACTGCCGACAGAAGTGAAGACTTAGAATTTTTTGTACTAAAATTTGAATTTTCATAATCTTATTAAAATTATCAACATCAATCTGGTTTTCACGGTTTTCACATCTATTAACACTCCGAGTAATGACGCAGCTGCCGGCGTCATGAAACTGAGTAACGCTCTGGCCTTACTCCCCACACTCAGTAGTTAGTAGTGGGGATATATGACGCAGCTGCCAGCGACACGCTTGCCTTACTCCCCACACTCAGTAGTTAGTAGTGGGGATATATGACGCAGCTGCCAGCGACACGAAACTGAGTAACTCTCTGGCCTTACTCCCAACACTCAGCAGTTAGTAGTGGGGATATAGGGAACAACCGGCTTCTCGTGTGAAAGCCGATTGTTCCTTATATCTCCCCCACATATATTTTTTAGCGTGACGCATTTTCTTGTCGTTTTAGGCTCACCACGTGCTCTAAGAAGTTTCTTTTGAAAAATACAGAAAATCCAAAGATTTAAATTACTGGATTTCTGTTCCGATTCTAGATTACCTACTTTAAGAATAATACAATTCATGAATCTTAGTCATAAACCTTACAATGCCTAGACGTGGACTTAGTTATCTCATAATTAGACATAAACCAAAGGCAACATGCCGTCTTATGCTTTCAGAAACTGTTGTAAAAGTACAACAAATAACATGGATATTTATAACTAAAGCAATAGATACAGAGCTCTAAAAAGTAGTGTCATAGATTAAGATATACAGTATTGAACAGAGTGGACTCTATAGTATTGACATAGAATGAAAGTTTAACAGAAAGGTGAGACCTTTGATATTCCAGGAAACAACTTTAAGGTGTGGCGAGTGTTGGAGACTAAATATTATCACTTTAAAGAAATACACAAACATTTTTTTGCCAAATAACATTCATCCATTTAGGTTTAGCGGTAGGTACAGTAGTGAAAAAGTAACAAATCTTGTCACATTTTCTTGTCTTTTCTTACATTTTCCTAATATTTCCTACCATTTTATGTCAATTCATCACATAAATGGGCTTGTGCCTCTTGCATTGACTATATACCTGCTTTTCCTAATATTCTTTACTAAATGTCATTTTATTCATTATATTTGACGACCGCTTATCTTAGTGGGTAGCGACCCTGTCTACGAAGCTGGAGGTCCCGGGTTCGAATCCCAGGTCGGGTCAGTATTAATATTGTTACGTGTGAGGGTTCGAAGAATTTGGAGAGAAAGACCTGCTGACTCTTTTGAAGACTTTATTCACTAACACTAGGTCCAACACAAAGCACTAAGTCCAAACACTAAGCACTAACGATGTTCCTAGCTCGTAGCCAAGTCGTAGGTTTCACTGGTATCACTCTTGATCACTAGTTTTCACTTCGAAGTCGCCTCGAAAGTTGCCCAAAAACTGAACTGGACTCGCTCGTCTTCCTGCGGCAATTTATATAGGTCGTAACGAGCCTCGAGAGCATTCTAGAAATTACTCCACTCGTACGAACGCAATCGACCAGCTGATTCCATTCCAGACCATTCTTTCCTCTAACGCCATCTAGTATTGAGTAGGTTTCGTGTTTGTTTGTTGTAAAACCTTTCTACAAAGTGGGTTTACTGGTTGACGCTAGATGGCGGTCGTTACTCTGTCTGTTCGTAACAATATGATGAATATTGATACTGGTACCGGGTCTT
Organism: Luffia ferchaultella; assembly: GCA_949709985.1. Lineage (NCBI taxonomy): Eukaryota > Metazoa > Arthropoda > Insecta > Lepidoptera > Psychidae > Luffia > Luffia ferchaultella. The sequence goes on along the minus strand of OX453243.1, from coordinate 23,853,519 downwards.
GGTTGTTATATGTATGTGGTGTCTTCGCAAAAATATTTATAAATGTATGTAATATAAAGAATATTTAAGTATGTATATTAGTTGTCTATTAACCCATGACACAAGCATAATACTTGCTTAATTTGGGACTAGATGGCGCTGTGTGGGAAGTCCCATGTATTATTATTATTATTCACCGGCACACCCCGAACGTGGCGGATGAGCGAAAATTACATTGTAATGTGATTTGGTTTTAATTATTATATTGTTTTAGTTAATAATATATTAAATACGAAAACGTGTACATGTAATCCATACAAAAACTGATCGGTTTAGCCACTTATAGTGCACAAAATCTTGCTCTACGCGAAATAATAATAATAATAACGTACACATGAAATGCCCACATATAGCGAATTCAACTACAGTGTCACTTGTGTGATATTACGTTCTATAGAGGTTAAATTAGATAAGAAAACACACAACTACCGGTAACTGGTCAATTATCCAACCCTTGATTCCCTAAAATGAGTCAAATCATTTTGTCAAGTATAAAATAGCCCATACAGTACACACAGTTCCGCTTGATAAACGGCTTCTATTGTGATATGAGATGAAGCTAAAGTGTCTGCCCAGGCGGACGTATTGCATTCAATATGGGTGTGGTAATATATTTCGATGTACTGGACTATTTGGTTTTTGGCGGGATGCTTATGCTTTCTGCCCTGATTGGCGTATATTTCGCATTCTTCGCTAGTAAAAAACAGAACACAACCGCAGAATATTTGATGGGCGGAAAGACTATGGGAATGTTACCGATCTCTATGTCGTTAATAGCGAGGTGAGTGTCTTAATTCATGGAAGTGACTATTTCGAGTAATAATTATTTACTTATACAATTCAGTGCAAAAGACTCCTGTTTTAATCCGGAACATCGATTCGTATACAAAAAATATATAGGCTATGCACTTGATTCTTGCGGAATGAATAAGTGTGTCTTCACTATTGAAAAGGTAAAATCGTCCACAACGTATTTATTTCTTTAAGAAAAACAACAATAATTTAAATAAATATATTATTATTTTATGGATTTCAAATCAGATTTTACAGAAAGTTTACTAGGTATCATATATTATAAATAGTTCATAAATATTTTGTAATTAAAAGGCAAGAATTAACAAATGTGCTAAAAGTGTTTTGTTAATTTATACGCAGGCATTGTCGCACAGAGCGTTTGAAGTTGTGGTAAATTTCTTTACATGCAAGAGTAGTTCCTAAAAGTCCAGGGAAGTGAAATGAGAAATGAGAAGGAGCTCGCTGCTCCAATGCGGGTTGATGGATTTCCTCACTAGCGTGAAAATATAATATGTCAGAAAAGTGATATTGAACAATACATATATTTTACTCGGAAAAGATCTGTGCACCTTTAGCCCGTTTTCAATCATCAAATAATTCGTAATCTTTCAAATATTTTTCACGCAACTTTCCCGGAAGAAAGTTTAGTTCAACATTAGTAACTTGTTCTTTTAACTGTAATGGTGTTGAAATACTAATCGTTGTCAATAGATTCTTTCATTATTTAAAACATTTTAAAATTTCATAACAAAAGAAAAGAAAGTATCTGATCGATGTAATAGAAAGCCAGATGTGTTTCTTTCTCGCTATTATTTTTTTTGTAGGTTCATTAGGGAAGTACGACATTACATAAAAAACTTTAGATGAAAATGTAATGAAATGAATTTAAATTTTCTACTTTACGTTTGATGCTGATCAAATGATATTTTCAAACAGATTGATTCTTAAAAACACATTTTAATCATACATTTGAGTTTTTTAAATACCGTAAATAAAATTATTATTTATAAATAAAAAAAATTGTAAAAATATAGTTGAAAGAAATCACGATTTATACCCCCACAATACTAGAAATAGAAACGAGTTATTGTAGTAATTCACAAATTTACGATAAGTAAAACTAGGAAGTTGTTCGTGGAAATTAATTCAAAGTTTCAGATTAAGTTGTGTAAAAGCATTAATAGTCTTTCGGGATGAAAGCTTGAATAAACTATGAAACATGTCGAAGCTTACTATTAAATTAACGACTACTGCGATGATGATAGAGTATGGGACACGTATGGACAAGGTTTTAACGCATATAGCTTTTTAACTAATAAAGTTGTTATCATAATAAATATTACTTTCATTCATCTTTGTAATTGTATTTATAATTTTTATTTTGTTATTTTTAGTTAATATTACTTTTGTTATAGTTTATGTACAATGCCACATTACAGCAGCTCAAATTTATTTTAAGTCTAATTTTTCTTGACACTGAACGTTTTATTTATGGTTTGTCATCTAAACTAATCGCATAAATTGATTAATTTAATAATACGTGTTTCTATTTTTGCAAGTTACTAATTTTTTGTATCACTTTTGTATGTAAATATATATATATTGACGAAATATCGACGACGAAACAAATGTTAGAATAAGTATACGGAGTTACTGCACCTTCCGTAAGCTACGCTATGAAATTATGAAGGCTATGATTTGGCATTTTTAATGCCAAATCGTAGCTTTCTGCATTCAAAACACTTTTTACATTGAAAAAGTTTATCAGATCGTTTTCGTGAGTGAGTGTGACATGCCTATATTTCCGAAATTTATGATGGTAGACTTGTGAGGCATCGTATAACACCAAATTTTCTAAATGGGTCCGTAACTTTTTTCGCGAAACCGAAAATGGTAAAAAAAGACGCAATTTTCCAATTTTTCGGACAAAAAGTTGATTGTTTCGAAAACAAAAGCCAATATCGAAAAAATAAATAAATAACTCTCTAGGCAGATGGATTTTTTAACGTTTGGAAAAAGAAATTTTGGAATCGGTCGAAAACTGTGGGCTGGGCAGGTGCCCTTTTCTTTGAATTATTATCAGATCAGTTACCCCGGAAAGTGAGATTCGGCTATATTTTAGTAAGTTATAAAGTTAACGAAAGACAGTTGTGTCAAAAGATGCAGGAGCACGCGGGGCATCGTAAAGTACCCAATTTTTGAAAATCGGTTTACAACTTTTCTCGAAGAATTTTATTGGTGTAAATATTGTCTGCCTCTTTCAGCGATATTTCAGGCATATCATTACTAGGCCTGCCAGCAGAAATGTACACGTTCGGCACCCAGTTATGGACCGTTGTATTATCGGAGTGGGTTGTGTGTCTCACAATGGCTGTCGTTTACCTACCAGTATTCTATAATTTACAAATCACTTCTACTTATGAGGTACGATGCACTTACTAATATCTAATCTTTTTGATTTCAGATGTTTGGATTACATTAAAATACAATTAATACGCTTACTTTTTTTTGCAGTACTTACGACTACGTTTCAATCAAAAAGTACAATTATTGGGATCGATTATGTTCATTATTAAAATGTTGCTTTACATACCCATAGTGGTGTACGTACCTGCGCTGGCTTTCAGTCAAGGTGTCCATTAATTTTTTTATAATTATTTATCACAATAATAAATATATACGCTAATGCAGTTAATTTTCATTTTAGTGACTGGAGTAAATTTGCATTTAATTACACCGATAGTGTGTATAGTTTGTATTTTTTATACTACACTGGTAAGTACGGCACTATATATTTAATTAAGTAAGAAATTCATTTTTAATTTAGTAATTAAATGAACACATTTGCTGTTCCATAAATATATACCAAATTACTTTTATTTGCAAAAAAATAATTTTAATAATGTAGAACAATTTAGCAAAACGATGGTGATGGACTTACCAGGGATATCGAAATGTGATTAATTTTTGAGAAAATAAACCTATCTTTTATTAATTCTTAGGTGACCTTACAGAGTATAATATTGGCAGCATTCATAATACATCTAGATTTTGTATGTATTTTGCAGGGAGGTCTCAAAGCAGTGGTCTGGACGGACACTTTACAGACAGGACTTATGTACTTCGGCGTTGTATTTGTGTTGGGATATGGGACTTGGAGACTCGGAGGGTTCGCAGAGGTATTTCGAATCAACAAAGAAGGTGACAGACTAGAATTTTTCAAGTGAATAAATTTTACTCATTCATATCCATTTTGAATTTCACCAAAGCCAATGGAATTGATGGTACCGCATCAATCTACAATAAAAGTCATTATCGTAATTTCTTTTCAAGAGTTGTTGACTTGTTAGCGAAAAGTATAGGTATCAATTACTTTTTTTTTGTAATATCCGAACAACATGAAAATATTCAGAATTTAAATGCCGAGTATATTTGGAAATTAAATCCTTTTTGTCAAATTATACCTACCTATGTGTTAGTTTTTAAAGCCAAAGTGAATAGATTTTTAAATTATGCAGCACCTTTTCGGTAAACAATAATTTGGTAAATAATTTCACTTTACAGTACCCAATAAACAACCATTTATGAATCCACAAGAAAAACCAAATATTTCGAGTTACTTTTTTATTTCAAGTGCAGAACGTTACCTAATTAGATTGTTGGAATTCCATTGGTTCAAAACTATTTAGCAAAACATTTCCAAAGTATCCTTTAAAACTCTATAATTTACGATGGTTAACACTCAAGTCAATGATATCCTTACAGTTTCGACATCGATCCGACGATAAGACACACGTTTTGGTCAACAGCCTTTGGCAACTACTTCAGTTGGCTTGCATCGTGCTCAGTCAATCAGATGATGGTTCAAAGATGTCTCGCTCTATCTTCAATCAAAAGGGCAAGAATGTACGTACGTGTTACTAATTTCTATTATAATATATGTAAAGTAATTCCTATTTTTTCTAATTTTCTTATCTTTGCTGTAATCCTGCCGCTGCCGTGACGATGTCGTGACGAGAAACGACATATTTATGGTTCTAATTCCAACCTCAAAATTATGAACAGTATTACGTTAAGTTGTATTTCTCGTACAATTCCAATCAACCTTTATGGCGGATGTGAACATAGGCACAAGTCACGTCGCAGTAAGCAGTTTTAGGTGTAGCGGGACGCAGTGGAGCGAGGGGCATATGACAACCTGCGTAAGCATGCCTATAGCGTTGTATTCCGATCCGCCATAAAGTTTGATGGGAAATATAATTATGTGAAGTTTCACCTATAATTTGAATTGAACGGTAACCGTTGTTCCTTTGACTTTGACCAGTGAAATAATTTTAATATAATTACAAATATTAAAAAGCTGTACTTTTCATAGAACAATATCGATTATGGCTGTGGGGATCTTCACCTTGATGTCACTCTGTTGCTACACTGGGCTTGTTATTTATGCTACATTTGCAACATGTGACCCTTTAACGACTGGATCTATAAGCAAAAGCGATCAATTGCTTCCTTACTTCGTGGTCACTATAGCTGGATCGATACCAGCTCTGCCTGGGATTTTCATGAGCGGTGTTTTTAGTGCTGCTTTGAGGTAATCATTTAATATTGTAATTTTTTTACTTTTATACTAAGTTTGTTTTTTTAAAGTTTAGTATATTTTGAAAACATTTCTTAAAACGCACAAATCTATACTTATAGACAGATACATGTTCGTTGAACTACTACACCCTTATACACAGATAGACGCAGATGCAGGCGTAAACACACTTCTTCTTAATTATGGCGTCTTGGCATTTTCTGCTTATATCAATTTCGCGTGCATAAACACTCAAAAGTGACCATTTGAGCTTAAACTCACTTAATGTGAGAGTTTTTTTGTACTCTCCTGTTCGATCAGTGCTATAACATATTAACTCTTGCAACATACCAAAGAATAGCACTGTACCTATATTGGCATTGAATCATTCTTTTCAACTAACCGAGGTCTAACCTAGGAGCGATAGTTTAAGTTAAGGCTGAGGTGTAACAAACGTAATGTAATTCAGTTCAGTTGGATTTCAGTCACTTCATCATCATCATCAGCCCATTTTACCCCACTGCAGGGGCTTAGGCCTCCTCCAGGGTGAGGATGGGGTTTGGAGCTTAAATCTACCACGCTACTCCACTGCGGGTTGGGAATTGTAACGACCGCCATCTATTGACAGCGTCCGGGATCGACTGCTTAACGTGCTCTCCAAGGCACGGATTCAGTGATAGTTATATACTTAAGTCAGAAAAACTTATTGGTACACGCCCGGATTCGAACCATGGCCCTACGGCCTTATTTTGAGACAGGTTCTTTGCGCTCTGGGCTATCACGACACATCAGTCACTTATGCCACACAAATTCATTTCCATCAGTAAAGCCTCGGTTTTATTGACAATAGTTTCAGAACATATAGGAATCGCTAATGTCAGTCAGATTTTATACTGAAAGTACTCCCGATTTTAGAGAAAAACTGTCTACGCAGTGTATTGTTAGATAATTTTGCGACTCAAACTACGCTTTTATATACTTATTTTCTGAACTATATATATAGCGTCTATGTAGTATATGAGTGAAAGTTTTAATATTTATACCGCAGTACGATGTCGACGGGTTTGAACTCCATGACTGGGGTAATCTTCGAAGATCTCATCAGGCCAGCTTACAAAAAACCTATTAATGAAAAGACTGCTAGTTTTATCATGAAAATCATAGTTGTGATCATAGGTAAGCAATTTATATACCCGTTTTAAAGTAGATTCATGAATACATAAATATTATTATGAATATTGTTATTAATCATAAATTCCTTTACAATCAGATCTACATGTTCTCATAAATATTATAGCGACGACGACGTAGATACTATTCATTCAGAGATCAAAGACCAATTTAAGCAACTAATTAAATACAAGCCAACCTTGCATGGAGAGCTTTCGTGCTATAAATAATTGTTTTGACTATACTATGTAGTTTTTTTAAATCTAACCTAAATTTTGGCTATAATTTAATTTCTACTGCTTCATATGACTTGGCTAGCGTAGTAACCACTAGACCAATTAAATCTATTAGACCTCGGTGAAAATTGTTGACGCCTGAATATTTCCTTCCCGCAAATTTCATCCAGCGCACAAAAATCGAACAATATTTTTTCGAAGGGAACAAGAAAGTCGGTCGACCGTGTGCGCACCCAAATGATATCCAGTAAGTGAACCTTTCTTTATTTTGGGTGTCAACAAAATAAAATTATTGTTTGTCAAAAGTTTATATTCTTTTCCTTATTTTTATTGTATGCACGAAATTAACTCTAGATCGATTCAAACCAGACCCTCGCATATCAAGCCAAAAATATAAGCTTCTTTTCTTCACGAATATTATCTATTTCCCGTAGGAATTTAAAGACATATTTTTTAACAAATTTAGACAGTCGTTTCTGAGATGAAATCTGGAAGGGACCAAGACCAGGAACAAAAACGAAAAAATGTTTATGTGACGGGAACAAAAACATAAAGGGATGAATGGGAATGAGATAAGACTGATTAAAAAAAATGATTATTGATGAGAATGTAAACGAAAACGGTACGCGATCAGGACCAGGAACGGATATGATAAAATATTTGTGTGAGGGGAACGAAAACGAGAAAGGGAAGAACGGGAATGACATAAGACTGAGATAAAAAGGGATTCCTGTGAGAAACGAATACCGCACAGACAAAGCTGTGGGCGGGTCGCAAAGTTCATTACAAAATTATAAGAAAATACAGTGTTTTTCTAAAATGGGACAGTATGGGCACATACGACACGTGAAAACTGTATTCTTTAGCATTAGCTCTTTATTATTAGAAACGAGATTTGCATATTTAGTTTTTTGGTCAAGTGCGATCTTTACGAGATAAATCGTGATATTCTTGAAATTTTTTTTAACCTAAGCGAAGCTTTTTTATAGGAAACAAATCATTATATTGGACCATAAAATCCGAACACTGGTTTAATTCATAACGTAGTTAATATAAAAATACCGGTTTTCAATTATTTTCCGTTAATACAATGATAAATAATGTATGGGACATCCCACACAGAGCCATCTAGTCCCAAAGTATACATAATGAAATAAATATATGGACGTTTCATAATATTCTATATATATATTTATAAAACTAATCAAATATATCTTTCAAATGATGATCAAATGAAACTATCATTTTATTAATATCACATTTACGTCGGGGGCGACGAGGGGTGGATTATTGGATTGGTTTTATTTGATCACCATTAGAAAGATATGTTTGATTAGTTTTATAAATAAAAATATTTATTAAATTTTTGTATATATATGTATATATAAATATTTTACACCCAGACACGGAATAAATAGACATGTTCATGTGCACACAAATATTTGTCCCGGGCAGGATTCCAACCCGCGACCCTTGGCTTCGCAGTTAGGGTCGGTCAGTTAATGTTAAATGACAAATCAATTAAAGTGATATTGTCCTATTTTAGAAAAAAAGCCTCTGTATATTAGAATTTTTCATAACGAGCGCATTCAATTTATGTCACATGATGCACTTTACGAAAGTTTTTTTTTTTAAGTTTCTAAACTTTCTTCCAATAAATACACAACAAAACAATAACCCTAAAATAAGAATTTGTTTATTGCTTATGTTTTTCAGTAAACTATTAGTAAAACTCTGTTGCCATTATTATTTTCAAAATTTTAGGATCAGTAAATTCGGAATTAAGGAGGGAATTTCTCGATTTTCATATATTTTATCTAATATCTTTCAATTAAATTTAATATATCGTACCATTAATTAACCATTAAGTTTCTTATAAATTAATGAAAATAATAAGAATTTAGTTCCTTTTTCCATTCAAGACACAACAAATAAAATTCGAAAAATGAAAACGTATATAATTTATTTCGTATTTTCAGATCATAGAAAGTATCTTGTGAATAAGTGAAGATTAGATTATTTCTTTATGTATTTTTTATTTAATTTTAAAGAACACATATACATGTAACAACCACAAGCCAACCATGATGGAAATCATTATTTGTTACGCAGGTGCGATTTGTGTGGCTATGGTATTCTTAGTGGAACAAATGGGAGCAATAATTCAAGTTGGAAAAAGTTTGGCCGGTATAACAGCAGGCAGCCTATTGGGTCTATTCTCCATGGGACTGTTCTTACCATGGACTAATTCCACGGTAGTAACTTTATAAGATGCGAGAGTGAAACATTTAATGTACAGGTTGGAATGGGATTGCAGGGAAAGTCACTATGTGCTATAATCTTTTTTTTTTAATTTTATTATGTCAGCTCTAATGCACTGTAGCGCAATGGAACATGGCTGCGTGGATATCCACGACGCTATACTCGTAGATGCGACGCGTATAAGACTTCCACAAAAGTACGAATGAATACGCTCTGCTCAAATGCTGCTATCAAGTTTATTTACTTTATGCCCATAACTATTTATTCGGTTATGTCGTTCGGTTGTTTTTAAGTCAAATTTCAAAGACAAGAAAATCTGATGAATAATGAATTTGAAAAATTATATACCGACTTACCACCTCGAAGAGTCGACTCTGCGTGTAGCGGCTTACCCTGCAATACTGTTCAAACCTGTATGTAATATTACTTTTATTAAATTAGCTTATATTTGAGTAAAAAAATGTATACATACCATTATTTTATGTTTTTATTTAGACATGTAAATATTATATTATTTTTAGGGTGCACTTGCTGGTGGAATAATGTCAACTCTGTTAGTCGGTTGGATTTCTTTAGGAACACAAGCAGCTATGATGCGTGGCGAAATCATATTACCAAAAAAACCCACATCCGTAGTGGGCTGTTTGGATAACGTTACGATTTCAACGACACTAACGCCCAATTATAATTTCGTGGATTATGATAGGTATGATGACGTTTGACAAGTGTTCCATGATAGAGTTTATAATATTTATTATATTAGTGTTAATTTTAGCAAAACTATTTACGTGTACCTACTTATATAATATCTACGATAAACTAAAAGGAACCGAATAGCTAAATCATTCAGTTATTTTCACGCACATTCGAGGAATGAATTAACATTTCAGAAAATACACAATTTCGTCTTTTTTTTGAAAATTTATATCGACATTAATTTAATCAGATTTACTTAGTTCCTTCTTTGAAGTGTAATTTGCTAAGTAGTAATACAATTATTATCCAACTAAAATTATCATTTTCCGGCGTATATTATAATATAAATATAAACATTCTATTTATTTTACAGATTCGGCACTTTTATTCTGTACCGAATAAGTTACTTATATTACACTCTGATTGGTATGCTGTCGTGTATAATCGTTGGCTTGATCGTATCGTTTTTGACTCGACCAAATGACCCTGCTATGGTGAGTTCAGTATAAGTACCTATATATTGTTCGATATATTAATGAACGAGTTTATATGTAGCTCACAAAAATGACTCAGAGAGAGTTGACGAAAAATGCCAGATTTTAATGTATCTTACATTTAGGTACACAGAGACCTTATGACACCCGTAATCCATCGTTGGCTGCCGACTCAACATCCACGCTGTCTTCGTCCCCGACTCACTGCTCATGAAATAGAATTACACGCCCGTGAATTAGAGCAACTGCAAGTGATAGTAAGTAATAAGTATTTTTTTTTCCAAAAATCTTCAAGTTTCATATAACTGTCGTAACGCTCTTGCAATAACAAATGGTGTAGAATATAATTGTTTTGAAGTGAAAACTTTTTTGGGTGCGGTATCTTGCACCGCGACCTTGACTTCGAAGTGGTTTAACCTGTCGACAGTGTCGACACTCGCTAGCGACTCATAAAATATTTGTATGGAAAGCGCCCCTGGCGGCAAAGACAAAATATAAAGTTCACATTTAAATTTTTTTATATTTTAGCATATAAACATTTTTTTCAATGATGACTCCTTTTTCAGCTTTTAGAAAATTATCAATTAAATATTTTAAAGTGAAGAAGTTTTTTTGTAATTAATTGTTTTTGGTAACAAGTCAGAAAATTTCTAAATTCTAAATTTCTATATTTCTCCGTCTGCCTGTAAATACTTTTATATATTATAATAAACATACAGAATAATAATTTTTTTACCGATTTTTTAACCTAACCTAACAAATGCATTACCATACAAACAAACATACAATAAGTGTTTGTAAACATTTTAAGTATTAAATTTCAATCTTCTAGATTTTTTTTATTTTGATTTTAATATGGTTCAGATAATTGCATTAAAAAAAAAGAGCCAAGCGCAACGCGAACTCAGGCACCGCGAGTTATGCACCACCACACAATATATTTGTATTATGTATTTATACAAAAAACATAAAATGCAAACGTGGTACCAGGTACTTACCAAATGTAAATAAAACCGAATAACTAGTCACATATACGACAAAATTCAATTAAGGACGCCTTCACTAGACTGATTTTAGTGATATCCATTAATGGGAACCCCCTCACATTTAAGCTTATTATTTTTTTTATAATTTGTCCACTTGGATACGTTTTACTGTTACCACAGCCACATAATTAGAGTCCTGTGACATACAGACTGATAGATGGTCGGGTATTGTAGCGTGTAATAGGATCCCGTTGCACCTCTTGGGGAATTAAGTATGCAGTAGGCATCATTAGTTCCTTACATTTTTTTCAAATTAAAAATAATAATAACATATGGGACATTCAACACAGCGCCATCTAGTCCCGAAGTAAGCAAATATGTTGTGAAGATTATCGCAGTATTGGAAATGTATAAAATTTTTGCGATACCTATTTATTCATTTTCAATAAATCAAGTACGACGCGATGTGACCTGAAACTACAGTATAACTTATGCTATAATTTCAGAATAACGACAGGACTCGTGAAAGTGAAGAGTTAAAACAATGATCTATGTAACTAAGTGGAAAACTAGTTTTCAAGTTGCTGCGCTCGGCGAGCGTCGTGAGTTTCGAATCAAACTAAATCCGAAGTGCTCAAAATGTTTACCAGCTAGAAAATCATTGCATTCTACAGTTGTTTACTACTAAATTCTACTACTTTAATAAAACTATAATATGAATAAAATTATTAATATTATTGTGATTAAATTTTTTAACAGATTCTGATTAAAACTTTAGGATTATAATTTTATTATTATGAATCTAAACGAACTGCAAACAAAAGCTCATTTTAAATTAATACCTAATTAGAAACTAAATATATCAAAAAACTAAAAATATTGTTATGTACTTTCTGTTTCGGAGTTCGTATGCATCGGAAATAAAACAAATACATTTATAAATTTTGAATAATATTTATTTATTGTTAAATTTACCTGCAAAACCTGCTAAATGATCGAGTAAACACGTTTTACTACACATTATTAAATTTAGTATCTAATGAAGTGAAATAGATTGTTGAAGTTTTAAAACATTCAACCTAAACCTCTTGGTCCAGTTTGAAATTTTGCACAAATGTTTCTTATGATGTGAGTAACGACTTGGTAACAAGAAAGAAAAGTAAAGGATTTCGAATCTCTAGAAGGAGAAGAACGTTGTAGTTGGTGTTTTATCACTATGCAATACTCTATTAAACACGTGTTTTACTGTACCATTGTCATCGTCTGTTTCGCCCACAAAAAAGGAATGTATTATGATATGATCGAAATCTACATCTGCTTTAATGGACGTTGTTGTTATCTACAACTTAAGTTTTCCCTGAACGCATACATATATGCACAGCGGGATTCCATGTCGTGAGACCACTGAAATTCTTAACAAATGCGACACAACAAAATTACACCACATGCTGCTTGACATTGGATCACTTTGAAGCTGAAGCAACTTTGAAGCACTGTAAAACTGGTCAAGTGGGAGTCGGGGTCGTGTCCTGAAGGTTTCCTCTCCGTTATTATTTTAAGTGAAAGACTTTTTTCAACCCTTTTAATACAAAAGCCAAAGTTATAATTTTTTAGATTTATGAATTAATTTAGTTATTTTTGTTTATTTAATTTGAACTATTCTATTTATTTATTAATAATTCATTTGTTAGATTTTTAGATTTAATATTTAATTTCTACATATTATATTATTTAATAATTTAGCTTTAACTCATCCACCATCTTATATCTTTGAGATTTTCTGGTGTCAATTGAAAAAGGGAGCTTCGAACTGCACCATCGAACTCATATTTTTGGATAGGCGTGACAAAAAGTGTGTCATTGGATGGGAATGTCTCAAACGTGTCCACATTGTCCCGCTAGTTCTCTACGTGTCTTCAGTTCACATGTTCTGAAGGTACATATCGGGCGCGTACATAAAGATGTAGTTGGCTCTGGCACTTCGCCTGCCACCCAACAGTGTAGTAGAAGCAGCTGCGGTTCGCCGTCTCCACAACATCGGTTGGTTGATTGTAATCTGGATGATCTGGCCAATCTTAGGCAGAGAGTGCGAGTTTTGCGCCACATACCGAAAGGAGCAAGAAACATGGCGGCCGGCAGAATGTGTGAAATAATCAATGCATGTATTAAAACCAATGAACCAGCCAATTGGTATGCACTCATGACTTTTGCATATGCAGCTTTGAAGGCTCCAGACACTCGGGATTTGGGTTATCTTACCATCAAGGTCAAACGGAATATTGAATCCACTGGTGATTGTTTGTTGGATGGTGTATGCGGTGAATCAGCTTTCCCGAGACCACCCTCAGTAATAAGGACGATAGAGAACAAGGTCTTCGGAGTGATCTGCGGAGCGCTGCTGGTATTTTAATGTCTGAGAACTCGGTGGCTCCTTCGAGTCCTGAAACTCTTGCCTTCCTTCAATCAAAGCACCCGTCTCCATCCCGATCGTTGGTGTTCCCGCACGAGCCAGATCGATCAACTCTCGCGTGCTCGGTTCAAGTCAAGGACGGAGTTCAGGCCCATGCTACATTTCATAATGGTTCAGCTGCGGGCCTTGACGGCATACGTCCTGCGCACTTGAAGGAACAAACCTCGAGCTCGGCGGGGGACAACGGCCAACGGCTTCTGGAAAGCCTAACTAAGTTATGCAAATTTTTACTTAGTGGCCAGCTAAATCTAGAGGTCTGTCCATTTTTATATGGTGCCAATTCATGCGCCATTTCTAAAAAGGAGGGGGGCGTGCAACCTATAGCCGTAGGCAGTACTATCCGCCGCTTGACTGCCAAATTAGGTTGCCGCATCGTGAGAGATCAGATAGGATCATATCTTCGGCCACACCAGCTGGGTTCCGGGACGCAGTGGGGCTGTGAGGCTGCAATCTACGTGACTAGCGTGTTTGCTGCTGACCCTGAGTGTGCCAAAAATGTTAAAATAAAGTGCGGTTTGAAAAATGCTTTCAACACCATCGAGTGGGACACGCTTCTGGACGAAATTAAAGAGAAAGCCCCTTCCCTTTATCCCTTTCTTTTCTAAATATATCACTCTTCTTCAAAACTATATCATGACGGCTCTCTCATCCTTTCTCAAGTTGGCGTGCAGCAGGGGATCCATTGGGGCCTCTATTTTTTGCCTTGCAATCCACAAAGTAATATAGGAGCTCAAAAGCTCATTAGAAGGCGTCATTTTGAAAATTGCGTGTATTTATCACCATGGATTTGACTCGTGAACATTTTCGTGCGATGATTCATTACGATTTTTGACGTAGGCTAACTCAAAAACGGTGCATCGATCAACAGTCTACGAATTTTGAGGGTTAAGCAGCATCAAAAACCACTGTGTATCACTGGTTCAGTGAGTGTAATCGGGGCAGTCTATGCTCACCAACGAATTTAAAAAAGGTCACCCTAAATCGGTTGTTGTACCACAAAATATCGATGTTGTGTGGGAACTAATAATGCTAGATCGTCATGTTACATATCGCGAGATAGAGGCGTCCCTACAACTTGATCATTTTAAAGATTTCATTCAAATAAACTTTAAAAAAAAATTCAACGGCCGAAAAAACTAAAAGCAAAACCTTTTTTATTATTTAACCTTAAAAACTAAGTTCTTTAATTAATGTACTTACACCTAAATAATTTTCGGTCAGCGCCAAACAAGCCTTCAAGTTTAACTGAGTCTTTTTAAATGTAATTTAGTTCATTATTGTAGAATAATAGTTATAAGTACATTCGTTTAAGAGCTTAGTTTCTAAGGTAAAAAACTAAAAAAAGATTTATTATTTTTTGCATTTCAGTTTTTTCGGCCATTTAATTTTTTTGCTAAAAAGTTTTTATTTTATATTTTTTTTGTGGCTATAATCTACTAACTCCATACTTAATTTTTGATTACTATTAAATTAGCTACCTTCATGCATGGTCATACATTACAATCAGTGAGTGAACAATCAATCACCCCAATCATCATCAAAATTTAATTTAATTTCATTTCATTTCAATCGTCCCATGTTTTTCTACCCTCACGGTTAAAATTTTTTTCAAGTTTATATCGGCCCAACTACAGAATATACCCTTTTTATTATTAATAATAATATTTTAAATAATAATATTAATAAAAAGAATTATCAAAATTGGACTACTCTGCATATAGTTATTATTATTAATATTATTTTTGTTAGTAATTTTTTTTAATTTATATAGGACCAACTTCGGGATATACTCTTTCTCATAAAATAAGAATTATCCAAGTCGGACTACTCTCTGAGGTTCTCGAATTGAGAACTTCTTTTATTTGTTTTCGTCGGTTAATAATCATCGACCCTTGACCTGCCATTTATATACCTGCCAATGAGTTTAGGCATAACAATCCTTACAATGTTACAACACTTAAATGCTACCATTTTGACACAAATTAGAAAATAAAGTACCATAGGGTCAGTCCATTGTGACTAATAGATCACATATATTTGAAAGAATCAGGCTTGTGTAAGCCGATTAAAGACATTACAGGACTTTAGTTTTTTAGTACGAAGAGAGAGAAAAGTTATGTAAACAAATTTAAAAATTCTACAGTAAAAAAAAAAATAACTAAAAAGAGAAAAAGAAGTTCAATAAGTTACAGAATGTGAATAAAATACACTACGATATAAATATTACTTAAATGTCATATATTGTAGGCAGGCAGGAACAATAAAAAATTACAAAACGTATTTGCTGTAAAAATTCAAATAAATTTTCATTTGAGCATGATTATGATGTCAATATCATAGTCAAATGTATTTTGTTAGTTGGTTTGGCTCTGTTTGCAATGCCTTATAACATTAAGTCATATTTATATGATAGTTTATTTTATTTACATTCTATAGAATATAGAGTTTATTTTTCTCTTTTTAGTTAATTATTTCTAACACACTCAAGTTTTTAATTTTTTTATTAATTATTTTTTAAAATTAATTTTTAATATTGTACTTCATACAAAATGTATCGAAATATTTTTTTTATTTTTGACTAAAGCATTATAGTGTCCGATCTATTAAAAATGATCTCCCTTACAAAAGCCCTTAGCAGTAATAAGTCAAATTACTAATAACCCTGTATATATCCTTGTGACATAACAATAAATAGCACAGTGTTCATTTACCATGGTTAATGTTAATTTCAAATAAAATAATCTTTTATTTCGTTAATAATAATATCGAAATTTTTATGCTTTTATTTATGTTTATCAAAAAATATTTATGTTTTTACAAAAAACTTCCTGAGTTCAGATACAGTTCTTACTATTTTAATTGTATTAACAAATAACAGAGACTCTCGTATTTCTGTCAAAAATTAAAATATCGCAAAGTCACGACAAAGTGAATCTACGTACAACCATTACTAAATCAAGGAGACGAGACAACACGTCACCACCGGTAACTGGTCAATTAGCGAACCCCAAGCTCCCTCACGGGTCAAGCTATCTTTCCATGCACAAATATAGAATACAGTATACCCAGTTCCGCTCGGTAAACGGCTTCTATTGTGATATGAGATGAAGCTAAAGTGTCTGCCTAGGCGGACGTATTGCTTTCAATATGGGTGTGGTAATATATTTCGATGTACTGGACTATCTGGTTTTTGGCGGGATGCTTATGCTTTCCGCCCTGATTGGCGTATATTTCGCATTCTTCGCTAGTAAAAAACAGAACACAACCGCGGAATATTTGATGGGCGGAAAGACTATGGGAATGTTACCAATTTCTATGTCGTTAATAGCGAGGTGAGTACGTGAATCCTTGAAATTCAAAGATTCAAATTAAATCATTTACTTACTTTACTTTTTATTTAATAATTCTATTCCTTTCATTTAATGTATTAAAAGTAAAGGATAGATAACTTCGACCCCCAATGATTGTATGTTTATTTTGTGGATATTTTTACATATGCTTAAAATTTTATCGCAGATAAACTCCTACGATATCAGGGTGACTTTTTTGATAAGCTCACAAAATAAACTGTATGTACCAGTTTTAGACATTTAAATTAGTAATTGAAGTAACCTGGGTTATTTACAAGTCTTATAATTTAATAATAAGTTAATATTAATTTAATTATTAAAAAGTAACCTACATAAACGCACTCGCAAAGTTTGTTTAGAGTAAGAAAAATTGCCGTAAATTTGAAATATACAAACAACTGTTGTAATTCTGGAGAAAAATAGACACTGGCTGCGTATACGTGCACTTAAAACGAGATAGGCCAAATAAAAATTGAGGGCTTGAACCGACTCGCATGCACCACTAGAAGGCAAGGGTCGGTAAGGGTATTCTGAATGCCATGTTACAAGTATTACCATGTGAAAAACTAGTCAAGTACGAGTCGTTTTCGCGTGAAGAATGTTAATTACATAATTTGTTTATTTTTTAATCTAGCCCAAATTCAGTCTAGAATTTGAACCCTAGTCCGTGGAAGTCGGTTATATAGTAATCACTACATTAATGCAATGTAAGTTTTCAGTAAAGTTAAGCAACTTTGAAAAGTGTTTTCTTTTCACAATAAAATAATTTTCTGTTTCTGGCGAGAATTTCGTTTAGGTTTTGTTTTTTGAAGTTATTTGTTAACTATAAGGTATACCCATTATCTGTATTTTTTTTTCAAAATTTTAGGATCAGTTGTTTCGGAAGTAAACAAGGGAGGGAATGCTCGAATTTCGCATTTATTCTTTCATTTTTTTTTAATTATACATTTTATAATTGTGAAAACAATATATACTTGTAATTCTAATAAGGGGCCCTTTCATGTGATACATCACATGATACATTTGAAAAAGTTTTTGATTTTAATTTTATAACTTTCCCTAAAAATGAGAATTTTTTATTTACACTATGCACCCGTGACTGTGTTATGTAATTTTGAGTATATTTTAACTTTTTTCGTTCAGTAGATTAGACAGAAAAATGGGTGTTCTTGACCTAAATAAATAAATAAATATCTATTTAATTTAATTTGAACAAAATTCTATTGTTATGAATATGGACAGAACACATTGACTATGTGTATATAAAAGATTGATTAAATTTTATTATGCTGTTATGTTAACAACAAATGTGAACAACGTTGAAGCTAAAACATTTCTTTTTCCTTAAACAGGAAGAAAATTAGTAAATTTAAAACACACTGAATTCACTTTCTGTAAAATAAAAATATGAAACTTAAATATTTTTAAAAGTTAAAGGTTATATACTAAAAGCTTATATTTTTGGTTATTATATAATAATAATTTCACTTCGCAAGACGCCACAAAAGTATAAAATATAAATAAAAATATTATTAAAATACTGGACATTCATTTATTGTGAATTTTTTCCTTTCTTCTTGTTCTAGTTATATTTCAGGCATATCATTACTAGGCCTGCCTGCAGAGATGTATACCTTCGGCACACAGTTATGGGCTATCGTGTTATCGGAGTGGGCTGTATCTCTCACAATCGCCATAATTTACCTTCCAGTTTTCTATAATTTACAAATAACTTCTACTTACGAGGTATGTATGTGACCTGGCTTGTTTGTTGATTGCGAATTTTATTAATAAAACATCAAGCATTCTAAATTGCAACAGAACTGTATAGTAATTAATTAAAGTAGAAGCTGCGACTTAACCGTTTACATCTATTGTAATCTATAGAAGAAACGTGCCACACTAAAATGTAAATAGCAAAATTAAAATTTTTGAAAAAAAAACCCATGATGGATGTTGTACTTTGCAATCAAAAAAGGATTAAATATATTTTTTTAAAAACCCCCGACCAAAAAAAGTAACGAAAGTTAATTATAAAAATCCGTCGGGGACAGCCATTCCTCGCCCCGAAATGAAATAAAATTTTGAGTGTTTCCATTTAGTATTGCCGTTTTATGAGTTTCTGACGAGGATAATTGCATTGGGTAAGTAAGTAAATGCTTAATTGATATAAGTAACCGTATCTCAACTAGACACATAATAGCTTTTCTATTTTTACGGTTATCATCATCATCATCAGCCCGTGTCTCTCCACTGCAGGATATAGGCCTCTCCCAAGGCTCGCCACCATACACGGTCCTCCGCCTTTCGCATCCAACTACCACCGGTATGGTGCTTCAGGACTGTTATAATTTAATTGAAATTGGAACATAGAACGCAAACGTACTCCTGACAGATTTTACTTTTATCTCTATTTCCGAATTCTTAGGATACTGTCTGACTAAATATCTGTCTGTTTGTCTGTCTTTCTATAATAATATAATATTGTTTCATGTCTTACATCATTGGTTTCATTTCATTGTTATTTTAATAAAAAAAAAACTCAAACGTGGTTTACTAACTACGTGCTTCCACATAGTTTACTCCTCCCAAAAGCAAGAACAAAAATATTTATTGAAGCACCCTCTAGAAAGTTATCATAACATCTATCTAAAAACCATCGTCAGTGAATCACAAACCATTTACATAAAGCCGTATCTAAATTGCTCAATCTGTTTTAGGGATAAATGAACATTCGGTTTTTGCACACAAACAACCTCTCACCCTAAACGCACACCTCCGTTCCGTCGTATGTAATTAAATGTTTAAAATGATATATTATTACCGTGTTGGCATTATTACTTTGTTAATAAAAAAGAACATATTTACGGTTCTTGCGTCTGGTAACAAGAAAGTGTGAAATGTTTTACTTATAAGTGCTTTAATCTAATTATAATTTGCATGTTAACTATCGATGGCAATTGAGGTAAAAACTCTGTCATAATTTCTTTTCGTATTTCTTGTCAATAGTTTTATCAGTAAATCAATCTGATTGCAAATTATGATAAGGTATTACTTAATTTTTCTGTTACCTAAATCCGTTTGCTTGGCAAAATCGTGGAATTGAAAATGAACACAGTGAAAAGCCTCTAAAAATAATATTCATAATTTTAAAAACCCCTTAAAAACTTTTTAAAAGTTAGTTTTTTTGTCGCGGGTTTTTAAAATTTTTAATTAAATTTTTATTTCAAAATTTTTAAATTTAGTCATTTAGTTAATCTAATTCATACATGATCCGACAAAAAAAATGATTGTCCAGTTTTTAGTTTTCATTTCGTAATATTCCTCATTCCCTTTCTATATAGTGGACATTATTCTACTAGTCAAGCCCTTTCATTTGCTACCCATATTGAGGGATTTGTGAAACAAATGTGATTCGCCATTTTGTGATGGCGGCCATCTTTGATTTGAAATTTGTCATAATGTATAGTATTCTACTAGTCAAGTCCTTTTATTTGATACCCATATTGATGGAGTACTGAATAATAATAATAATACATGGGACTTCCCACACAGCGCCCTCTAGTCCCAAAGTAAGCAAGTATTATGCTTGTGTTATGGGTTACTGGACAACTGATATATATACTTAAATATTCTTTATAATATATACATATATAAATATTTTTGCGAAGGGACCACATACATATAACAACCAAAACCCGGTACTAGTATCAATATTCATCGTACAAATACTGATACGACCTGGGATTCGAACCCGAGACCTCCAGCTTCGCTACCCATTAGGCTAAACGGTCGTCAAAAATAAAAATATTATATCTGCCATTTTGGATTTGAATTTGGATTTGTCATAGTGTATTAATATTCTACTAGTCAAGTCTTTTCATTTGATACCCATATTGCTGGAGTAGTGAAAAAATATGATACCCACCAATTTGTGGCGGCAGCCATCTTGGACTGATTTTCATCAAACATACCCGACAAATTCACCTTCCATATGAAAAAATCCGCATCCAAATCGGTTCATCCGTTTGATAGCTACGATGCCACGGAGAGATACACACAAGTCAAACTTTTCAAACACCCCTTTTTTTGCGTCGGGGGTTAAATCTGACGCAACTTACGATAAAGCATGCAATAATAGTTTGAACTATGAATCGAATGTAAATCAAAATGGCGGGTGTAAAGGTAAAATTGCATTGGGAGTCAAAAAAAAATCAAAAGCCTATTTTATACATATAAATAAAATAATTTAAATGCCTGTGATTTCGAAATACTTCTTACATATTCATTTGCACGTGACAAAAATTCAAACACGCGTTTATAAAAATTTTGTCTATTTGTTTGTCCGAGTTAATTTTCGAAACGGCTGAATCAATTTAGAGAGGACTTTCACTGGCAAGCAGAGGATTGTCTTTAGGAATACTAGAGGCTACTTTTTGATCCGGAAATATTTAGGGTTCCTGGGTATGCTCGAAAAAGGACGCGTACAAATTTGCGGGCGTTTTTATACCCAAATGTTTATTTGCTCCTTAAAACACGCGTTATCAAAATTTTTAATTTTGTCTGTCTGTATGTTTGTATGTCTAAGTTATGTCTGGGCAGACATAACTAAATAAAATAAAAAATGGTGGAACTGATTTTGATGGGATTTTCATTGCCAGACAGAATATTTTTTTCAGATAACTAATCTAATTCTAATCTAGTTTTTATCCCGGAAATAAAAAATAGAAGCACCTCTCTTCTTCTTAATTATGTGCTTTCTAAATAAAGGTATAAAAGCATACATAGTAATTAAGTTCATAAGCTCATAAGAATGAAAAATGACTTAATTCAGGAGGTGCCTTTTTTCTGCTGAACTGAGCCCAAATGAGTTGTAAGTACAACTCATTCCTTCAATCTTTTGTAAAACAATATTGACGTCATTAGTTTGAGAAGAGTGTCATATATACACCGTGTTCGTTGAATGAAGCCCAAATTTATAGAAAATGTAGAGCTTATCGAACTAAACAAAAAGTTTAAAGTGAGCAGATGGCGCAAACTAATAGTTACCGAGAAAAATATATTCAAAGTTTTATTTTTTATCTT
This sequence comes from Luffia ferchaultella, assembly GCA_949709985.1. Lineage (NCBI taxonomy): Eukaryota > Metazoa > Arthropoda > Insecta > Lepidoptera > Psychidae > Luffia > Luffia ferchaultella. Next base: position 23,831,357 of record OX453243.1, on the reverse strand, counting down.
TTTGTTTTATGGCAAACAATAAAAACACTAAGACAGAATTACAAAAACAATACAAAAATTTTAATTCATACTTCCACTGAAAAGGTCACCAGCATCGATGAAAAATTCATTTTTAATATAAAAACACTATGGGGGTGTTATTGTAAAATGTTTTCTGTGTGATAAACTAAATTGCGTAAAATTATGATAATTTAAGTCTTTTTTATGTGTAATGTAAGTATTTTTTCAGTACTTGCGGCTACGTTTTAATCAAAATGTGAGATTGTTGGGCTCGATCATTTTCATAATTAAAATGTTGCTGTACATACCGATAGTGATATACGTGCCCGCGCTGGCTTTCAGTCAAGGTGTAAACTATTTCTTTGTAGATATATTTTGCACGTGAATATCCAATATAATTGTTAACGAAGTAAATTTCCGTTTCAGTGACTGGTGTCAATTTGCATTTAATCACGCCAATAGTGTGCATCGTTTGCATTTTTTACACGACACTGGTGAGTGCATCATTACATTTGTATTGATGTAGCAAAAAATTAACACATTAACTTTACTATACTTAATTAAAAATTTCTAGACTCTAGCTAGAGACAGACCTTCTTATTATTGTACTACAATACTTATTATAAAATGTACTCATTTGTATTAAAGATATTTTTTTAGCAATATTTGTTCAATTATAGACATCTCCACTATTAGATATTCTTCTGTTAGGGTAAATACCCCATACTACGTGACTCATTGTTTTTACATTTTTTAAAATACGGTTTTAAATCATTTTTAGTAGACAAAAAATTAAAAAATAAAACATTTGGCTCATAATACGGAACTTGCCACGTGAGGTCAAGAGTGCCTGCATACTAACAATTACAAGTGAAAAATATACGATAAAACATATTCTAGCTGGAATTCAATTTACCAAAACAAGTCTATGTGTCTTTTATTCAGAATTATTTTCCTAGAGGATTTTGACTAAGAGACAAAGACCTAAACCCCTCCACCCCACCTATGACCAAGCGTGGTATTTTGAAGATCCTCTCCCCCCTAAACGGGTCACGCCGTATGGGTACGTTCCTTTATGTATATTTTCAGGGAGGTCTCAAAGCAGTAGTGTGGACGGATACTTTACAAACAGGGCTTATGTACTTCGGGGTCATATTCGTTATGGCTTATGGTACTTGGAGGCTGGGTGGTGTCAAAGAAGTGTTTCGAATCAATGAGGAAGGGGACAGATTGGAATTTTTTAAGTGATTGTTTTATTTTATAATTATTTATTCATAATGTAGTAATTCCTTTAAACTTTTATGAAATTTACTAACCTAAAATAAAATTATACCAAGAAACCAATATTAAAACAAATGTTTATATAAAGCAATTATAGTTTATATGTTACCGTTACTGACATAAGCCATGTAACATTAAATGGTATTGAAAATATTCTTAAACAGTTTCGATTTAGATCCGACGATAAGGCACACTTTTTGGTCAACTGTAGTTGGCAACTACTTTAGTTGGCTTGCTTCGTGCTCCGTAAATCAGGCGATGGTTCAAAGATGTCTTGCGTTGTCTACGCTTAGAAGGGCAAGAATGTATGTTATATTTTTCACTATCGTACATATTAACATTAGAAACTTTAGTGCATATCAATCACTTTCTATAAATTTATGCACCATTTTCAAAACTAACTTTACTAATTATTTCCGTTACTAATGAGATAGAATTATGCTACATTTTCATTTTTTTTAAAAGCCCATAGATACATTTTTTTCAAAACATGTCAGAACTCCTTTATCGCTTTTTTTATTATTGGTCAAATGTGGCTCGGTTATGTCGCTAAAGTTCCTACTAAACGCGCCCGCCAAGCTACCCACTAGTACCACAGCACGCTAACAACAGCGCGACCACTCATACACCACGCTAGTGATATATGCCACTATCGGTCTTAGTCAGCAATTGCCGGTTGCAAGTATTTCATCTCGAAAACGCCAAATTATAGAGTGAAATGTAAAAACACGTCCAAAAAATAGTATTAATGGTTGTGACCATAATTCTCATTTTCATTATCATTGTCATTTTTCTTTTTGAATAATTCACTCAACTGCTTTTCTCCTATTTGCATTTAAAACAATTTAAATATAGAGTAGCATTTGCTAAATAAACTTTTTAATTATAATTTATAATATAAACTATATTATATACAAGATTTTCGAAGAAAAGTTTATCATAGTTTGCAACATAATATATTATTTCAAACAATGATATATTTTGTTATAATATGTACAATAATTATAGGTATATTTAAATTGGCTAATGATTTGGTAATATTTACTGATTTTAGTTTCGTTTTAATAGAACTATATTAATAATGGCCGTCGGGATTTTCACCATGGTCTCACTCTGTTGCTACACTGGGCTTGTTATTTATGCTACATTTGCAACATGTGACCCTTTAACGACTGGATCTATAAGCAAAAGCGATCAATTGCTTCCTTACTTCGTGGTCACTATAGCTGGATCAATACCAGCTCTGCCTGGGATCTTCATGAGCGGGGTTTTTAGTGCTGCTTTGAGGTAATAGTAAACCTTTCGTGCCGTCTTTTATGAGATCCAATAAATAATAATAATTCATAAAAATAATTCTCGTATTTACATATAAATGTGAAACACAGTTTCACATCTAAAGTTCTGAATAAAATATACAAAAAGTGTGTGTGATTCTTAGAAGTCATAAGAGTGTCACTTCTTACCTGTGTACACACTGATACACGCACTATTAGTATTTACTACAATTTATTTATTTTACAGCACAATGTCGACGGGCCTGAATTCAATGACTGGCGTCATTTTCGAGGATCTTATTAGACCAGCTTACAATAAGCCTATTAGTGAAAAAACAGCCAGTTTAATAATGAAAATCATAGTTGTGATTATAGGTACGTTATACAATGATAAACCGACTGCACGTTTGACACATACGTCCACAACACAATAAAAATGTAACATAATATTTTAATACAGGTGCAATTTGTGTGGCTATGGTATTCATAGTGGAACATATGGGAGCAATAATCCAAGCTGGAAAAAGTTTGGCCGGTATAACAGCAGGCAGCCTATTGGGTCTATTTTCTATGGGACTGTTCCTGCCATGGACCAATGCCACGGTATCAGTTTTGTAAGAACTAATCGTACCCCTTAAAAAATTTCTGTAACGAATATATTTTATTGATACAATTTAATTAACATATTATTATATAAAAAAAATATATTAAATATTGAAGAAATGAATTGAACTTACCTATTAATGATCAAGTGGGCCGTACACAGTAAAACTCTTAAACATGGACAAAAAACAAATAAACAAAAAAATCATATAAAACATAGTGCCTAAAACGATACGTTTCAGATATTTTAAAAATTAATTATTCTATTTATTTATATTTTCTTTACTAAAAAAACTGGCTAAGTGCCAGTCGAACTCGCGTGGATAGGGTTTCGTACTTACTTTAAATGAATTCTTACCATAAATCATACTATAAAAATCAATAAAAATGTACTAGGTATATACTTCTACGAAATTATTTCCATTAAAGTTGTTTATGCATGACAGTTAGTATTTCTTTTATATAAATGTATATAATATAAAAGTAATAATCATTCCAAAATTAATTAAAAACAAAATATAAGCATACTAAATTTTATTAAAAGATGAAAATTCCAACTACTAAAAATATCATCTAAATAATTGGTGTGCGGCAGGCGGCGGTTCGCGGCATTATGTATGGTAAGCGCCAGCCCTCGGGTCACTCGAGGGGTTGATCGTAGGCGCGTCGATAAATCTTGGAAAAACCGATGCGCCTCAGACCTACTCAGCCCCATCGTCTCGACCTCAAGCGGCACAAATACGTAGCTGTTTACTAAGGCAGCATATTTGCGCCCACAGAAAATTGAATAGGTTAAAGGAGCCATGTGACGGTATTTGTTCAAAGACAAGTGTTCCAAAAATAATTACTCACAAAACAAATATGAGTAATGATGTTGCGCGTACGTAAATAGGTTTGTCCCACATTTATATCATTTTATCAGTCTTAAGTGTGCAACATATTATATACTTGAAGGGGACAGCGTATCCACCTACATGCCTACTCTATTGCGTCATTTGAGTTGAGTTATAGTAGAGTAGCGTTCGCTGCCGCGCTGGCGACAGCTGAGGTCGCTCTGATGTGGAACGCTGCTAGCGTATCAATACCAGCGACCCTTTTTTCCAGGAAAAGATGGTCATGCCGTCGGGTCTCTCACCATCGTCATGTACATATAATTCCGTTTTGCTCTAGTACAACGGCACGTTGTTGAAGGATTAAGAATCCGACGGATGATGTCGTTAATGCAGGCATGACGCGACGTTAATTTATTTGTTTTAAAATACTAATCATTTCAATTTCATTGTATTCAATAGAATTATACGTTTGTACTTTTTTTGGGATATCTCGGTGCCAATGGAGAGAGCCCACCGAACTCATATTTTTGGATATATATGGGCTTCCTATTATTTGCTAAAATATTTATTTGTACTTCCAGTTATGATTTTATTAAATTTAATAGTAATTAATAATTTCAGGGCGCGCTTGCTGGCGGAATAACGTCAACTCTGCTAGTCGGTTGGATTTCTATAGGCACCCAAGCTGCTGTGCTACGTGGCGAAATTTTAATACCTAAAAAACCCACCTCCGTCGCTGGCTGTTTGGATAACAACATAACGATGTCGATGACTCTGGCTAGTGATGAAGGCATCATGGAATATGACAGGTCAGCTAAATATTCGTAAAGACTGTAAATCTGTGATGTCTGCACAGGGACAATAGAAATATAAGTCGCCCATGAACATTTTTTTTTGTTTTTTTTTTTTGAGGGTTAATGAGTCAAAAATAATTTGTCGCGGTCACATTCATCTGATTTTCTTCATTTATATATGTATACGTATAAAATCGTAGTGTCTGTCTGTTCGTTGATCATAGCCTATGAACATACCTATAGCCCGGTATAACTCTGAACCTACTGAACGAAAAAGTTGAAGTTTGGTATATACCTAGAGCTCGGTAACCCAATTACGAACGGCAAATTAGATAATAGATAAAATTACCTTAAGTGCATTATTATGAGAAATACATGTATTTTTTTGTAACTTTAAAATGCATAGATATTAAAGAAACCTTAAAAAAATCCACCATTACCACCTCATCTCCAAGACTACTGGATTTATAATTGAAAAAAAGTACAGAATATCGAACTCATTTATAGTTTACACGAAAACTTTAACGGAAATCTTGACTACATTCTCGTAGGAAATAGAATACTTGTGAATTAGAAATACGTATAAGTGTTGCTTAATTTCTCTGAGAACCGATATTTTCGATTGGTATAGTAGTTACCATGGTAGAAGGAATCGGATTCAACTACTTAAAGCTCATGGAGATTTAGAAAACCTAGAAGTACGTAAAGCGATGAAGCACAGAACCCTCTCCGCGTGAATTCGACTCGCATTTGATCGGTCTCTTTAGAATAGTCGCTCCAAAAATTGCATTACTCTAATATTTATTTGTTTTTCTTAATAAGATTTATTTCCGTCCATTATTTTTTTAAATATTATTCCTTGACCTCATATATAGAATAATAAATTAATATGAAAGTATTTTTTTTAAACCACTTGTTAATTGCTAACTAAGATACGTTTTCCCTATGTACTACATAAAAATATAAATGAAAAATCCAAATAAATATTATCCTCGTCTTGGTGTAATATAGTGATCAACAGTAATAATAAAAGTTAGCATTGTTTCATACATGGGACATCCCACACAGCGCCATTCAGTCCCAAAGTAAGCAAGTACTATGCTTGTGTTATGGGTAACTAGACAACTGTCATATATAAATATTATTTTTTTATAATATATACATATATAAATATTTTACATCCAGACACGAAACGAAATAAATATGTTCATGAACACAAATATTTGTCCCGGGGGTAATCGAACCCGCGACCTTTGGCTTCGCAGTTAGGTTCTCTAACCACTCGACCATTCGCTCAGTCTGTATAATATGTATGTTTTACAAAAATGTATCTAAGTATGTACATCCATTGTCTATTATACATGCTCTGCCTAGTGTGGGACTAGAACCAAGATATCCCAGGTATTATTTGTTATTGCTACTGCTTTAAAATTATATAATTTTAGGCTTCGAAAATGTATGCAGTGTATTTATTTCTATTGTTTATTCCACAGATCCGGCACATTTTTTCTTTACCGAATAAGTTATTTATATTACACCCTGGTCGGTATGTTAGCGTGCGTGGCAATCGGTGTGATCGTGTCGTTTTTGACTCGACCGAATGACCCTGCCATGGTGAGATCTCAATATATCTGTTTAATATTAACTAAGCTCACGAATAGAAAAGTAAATACTAGATAATAGTTATTTTTATTTATTTAGGTTCATAGAGATCTGCTTACACCAATAATCCATCGTTGGTTGCCTACTCAGCATCCACACTGTCGTCGTCCACGCCTCACCGCTCATGACATAGAGTTACACGCTCGCGAATTAGAACGACTACGGACCATCGTAAGTTACACAAATAGGAGCGAATTATTGTCTCTATCATTGTATATCGCATATAACTTTTTTAACGCAACCTTAGAGATAAATTTAAAAAGTGTCACATCAAAAGATTTTATTGTAAATACATAAACTTAAAGTTGAATACTATCTCAACCTTGATACAGAAAGTTCGAAAAGCTACTACGCCTCGGAGCAAAGTCAGTTCAATTTAATAGATTTTGTTTATTTTACCAGTATATGTAGCTGACACAATCTTTCCGAAAACAACAAGATAAATATGTAGTTGAAGCAAAATTAAATTGTCTGTGGCTCTGTCAATTTCGCTAATATTAATCTATGGCATAACTATCCGTACTTCAGTTTTGAAATCGAATTCATTGGAATAAATATGATATTCCAATACGTATATCTACTTTAGATAATATTATTATATTTATTTTTTCAGAAAAACGTCAGAACTGTTTGCGAAAGTGAACACCTAGAAAGAAAAACTTAAGAGACTGCCATGAACACTAAGTAAAAAAAATTACTTCACAAAATGTAAATAACTACAGCCATTCAATGATTTTGATCCATTAGCCATCGATGTATAAATTAGGGATGATGCACACTTGCTTACAAAAATCGCTACTAAATGTGTACAAGGAGCTATATTCAATATTATCTCTATTTAGTTACTCTGCCACGAAACAATGAAGCAATATTTTGTATTTATATTCTAGTAATATCGACCCTTAGATAGAATAATAATCAGGATATCGCTTCTTCTTCTTCTTGTTCTTCGAAATGATCGAAAACATGAGCAAAATGTCATACTCAGTGATTAGACAGACCAAATCATTATCATTGTCATTGTTTATTTTTTATTTTTTAAATACATATGTAACGTAATTTCTGAATCTTTATTTTATTTTCCACTTTGAATTTTATATCAATTTACTTCATAGTAAAAATTACAAAACATCAATTGGCGTATATTTGTCTACGGCGTATAATTTAGTATTAATTATAGACATCTATGTTTCAATCGTATTATCTTAGGGACAAGACTCAATTTTTAATATGAAATATGCATACAACACTATACACGAAATAAAATTACTATGCGTCTTTTAGCACTTGTTTTTTTTTATGAACGTAGTTGCGTGACGGATTGTGAATCTTCCCTATAATTATCCTTTAAGTTCTTGTTAAATATAGATACCTATTTTTGAAATGAACGTTATAAGAACATCGTATTCTATAATTGTATTGCGTTTCTGTCAATGTATCAATAGTTACATCAATTCCTGAAAAGAAAAATCAGGACCGTTAATAAAATACAACTATTTTATCTAATTTTTTTTTTAAAGAGAGTTTAGTTAAGGGCCTAACTTTTTCAAGTATGAAATAAAAGTAAAGTTTTGAGTCTTATTTTATATTTACCGAAGCAGATCTACATTTTACAAAAAATAATAATACCAAATTAGCTTAGCTGTTACTAACTATGCGGAATTCATTGATTTCTCAATCCGAAAATAACATTTACTTTAGTTCATCTGTCAATGCTGACATTGTTTTATTTATCAAAAATTAAAGTATAATCGGTAATAAACAATTCATTAAAACAAACGAAAAAAAGTTAAATCTTCGAAAAAAACTTAACCTTCGAGAATTACGAAGGTATAATATTTACGTTAAATTAACATCGCTGTGTTATGAAATACACAATAATATAAAATATACAATAACTACAACACTCGATTGCTCCGGGAATGTGGTATACAGTCTTGAACTGTGGCAAATATGCCGTTCACTTTGAGCCACTGTTGTATAGTCCGTGGTTCTAACCTAGGACTTTCCAAGTTCTGATCTCTTGCACGTATAAACGTTTACAGGGAAGAAGACGTTCAATTCTATGAGTGTGGCCAGTACTAGGAAAACGGCGTACATTGCGAGACAGGCGCGCCCCACTGCCGCATCCAACTTGAATTTGTTGAACCAAAACGTTAGGTACAACATTAGCAGCGTTGACAACAATGATATAGCAGAATACTCCAAGCCCATAGAGTTAATCCTCACCTGTTTGGATTTCACATAACAAATAAGTATTTACATAGTATAATACGCCAGTACTATTTACATATATGACATGGGCAAATTTAATTGTAAGCATTTCATGAGACTTAATAATAAAAAATGATTTATAGTAAGAGGCGCAGCATAATTTAAAATTATTGGTATATGTATTACAAACAACAAGTAGTGTAATATAGCTATGCAAAATTCGCATATTTCGCACGCAATGAATAAAATTCGCAACAAATAAATAAATTAAGGATATATCAATTCACGTTCTAACCCTATAGTGTCCTGGTTCAGCGGGAATAAGTGAAGCCTTGAAGAGCCATGGTAGTCCAAGACATAAAAGTATGTCGAAAGTGTTAGATCCTATGGAATTGCTGATTCCCATAGACCCATGCCCTGAAATATAATATAAAATTTTTGATGTTAGAAAGTAAGTGTGGCTTTATCTCGGATACAAAAAAGATTAATTCACCAGTTATCTCACTTTTTAGCTGTTCTATTTCTACTTTCCTAACTTCGAAGTATTCGTTATACCTATGAAATTAAATGTGGAAATAGAAGTATAAAGAGGAATCCAGTAGAACTTTATTGCATTCTTTACTTGGACTTAAACAATGGTACGTATTAGAATCACAGTTTTTAATGAGACGCTGTTATTAATTTTGTTCTTTTATGATTATAGTTAATTAAATATTGAAATTGAATGTCCTCATTCAAAAATAAATACTTCATGGTAAACAAATGGCATTACCTTGTTTCGCCACTATGACACTTGACACAGCTTCTGGGACTGATGTTCCAGCAGCTAGGAATGTTATTCCCATAACAGAATCTGGTATCATCAGCGTGTCACCTGTAATGGTATGACGCAAACAATATAGATTATGATTAAAAATGCCGTCAAAATTGTTGCAGACTTGTAATACAAAGTGATTTTTTACCAATGGATTGCAATGATAGTTATAGTGAATTCTTACAGTTATCAAAAGGTTCATCATGTTATATTGCATCCGTGCTTAACTATAGTAGCACTTACTCACGGGTCGCAGATTTTGTTAACGGCGTTTCTAAGTCAAATTTCAATTTGCTCACCCTTTCACACTTACGTGATAGCAAACTAATATAAAAATTCTCACCGATAATTGTAATCATCCAAGCTACGATATACGACAATGAGCCAATCCAAACGATGCACATAATAAAGGTTAAGGGGAACCATTTCTTGAATCGGGGCTTCTCGCAGTCTGGTATCGTGAATAAGAATACCAAATGGATCGGCCATGTGACTATCCAAGCGGTCTAAAAGAATAATATTTTCGCAATCGTTAACTGGTGTTCATTTCTTTTAATTCAATTCATATTTTATTTCAATTACTAAAGATGCTTCAATCATGTTGTATAATTCCAGACAATTATGTCGTCCTTTAGTTACTTTTTATTATGCGGTGGCTCTATATGTACACGTGTAATACAATTTATTAATTTTTTGAGCAAACAAATGTATTGGACGAGTTACTTATGTGTTGATTTGTAATAAAGAAATATTTACAAATATCAAATAGGATTACTACCACATTAATCATTTTACAATAAAATATAAAGATACGAAAAAGACCAACTACGTTAGCACAAAAATCTCATATGACAATTTTATTCATTATTGGTGAAGAAAAAAAAGTTTTAAGAGAAAGTTTTGCAATCACTTGCCTTAGTAAACCAACCCCTTCCAGAAGGCCACTTTAAAAGTGAATGTTCGTATTCAGGAGGGGTTTCTGCAGTGGTAGTAACTTGTTTATTTTCATCTCTGTCACCGTTTATTTCAAATTCTTCACTTGGTGCTAATACAATCTCTGTATCAACTTTCTGGTCCATTTCAAGACTTATACTTGTAATTTTTACATCTTCATTTTCATTAGCTTTATCGGATGGATTATCCATATCTATGTACTTTTCTATCAAAGCGTCAGAATACACAGGCGCTACACCTTTAATATTGCCATTGTGCTGATGATGATCATCCACTACGTCAGATTTCACAGCTAGTGTTTTATCCAATGTGGCTTCTGTAGTAAATTTAAATTTCGAGTGAGTGTAATAATTTACATTTCAGATTTTGAAAAATTATGATTCTTACCTTCTTTAGTATTGCCAGTCTCTTCTTCGTTTTTGAAAAATGATTTTATGCACTTCCAACCACCTGGTGAAGAACCAAAAATTATATAATTAACAGATATAAAAAGCTTAGAAATTGTCACATTGAGTAATTTGTTTTGATGTTACTATGGTTTTTCATATTTTAGTAATACATAATCTGATTTTATTATGATGCCGATGCGATGCCGAGCGATGCCGAATCGACTGTCGCTACATTGAGGTGTTGAGATGTCTGTACGAAACCGCGACAATGACTGTCCGGGTTCAGGACCAGCGGACGAAACCTATCCAATTGCGAAGAGGAGTGCGACAGGGGGATGTGATATCCCCGAAACTGTTCACCAACGCATTGGAAGATGTTTTCAAGACGCTGGACTGGAAATATTGTGGCATCAATGTCAACGGGGAATACATCTCTCACCTCCGGTTTGCTGACGACATAGTCATCATGGCAGAATCGCTGGAGGAGCTCAGCAGAATGGTAAACGGCCTCAATGCCGCCTCTCGGCGGGTAGGACTCGGGATGAATTTGGACAAGACCAAAGTCATGTTCAACGAACATATTCTACCGAAACCGGTAACCGTAGAAGGTGCGACTCTTGAAGTTGTGCAAGACTATGTCTATTTAGGACACACTGTCCAGTTAGGCAAACACAACTTCAACAAAGAGGCCGACCGAAGAATTCAGCTGGGCTGGGCTGCTTTCGGGAAGCTCCGTCGTCTGTTCTCGTCGCCACTACCACAATGTCTGAAGACCAAGGTCTTTAACCAATGCGTCCTGCCCACAATGACATACGGTGCCGAAACATGGACTCTCACGGCAGGACTGGTCCACAAATTTAAAGTCGCTCAGCGCGCTATGGAGCGGGCTATGCTCGGCATTTCCTTGATGGACAAAATCAGGAATACTGAAATCCGTCGAAGAACTAAAGTTGTCGACATAGCCGAAGTGATTAGCAAGCTGAAGTGGCAATGGGCCGGTCACATTTGCCGTAGAACCGACAACCGATGGGGTAGACGGGTTCTCGAATGGAGGCCACGTATTGGGAAGCGAAGCGTTGGACGCCCTCCGGCCAGGTGGACTGATGACCTGAAGCACCATACCGGGGGTAATTGGATGCGGAAGGCGGAGGACCGTGTGTGGTGGCGAGCCTTGGGAGAGGCCTATATCCTGCAGTGGAGAGACACGGGCTGATGATGATGATGATGATGATGATGAATCTGATTTAGGTAATACAGTAATTTATGTTGATTATAGAAATTTAAATTTTTACTGACCTTTCGTACAATTCTGAATAGATTTGTCGTAATACATGATACATATGTAGACACCATACAAGAGAACCAACAGAAATGCCTCGTACCATTGCACATACTCGTCGTGCATAATGCAGATCAAAATCGCCACGGTTATGCCGTAAGCGCAGCAATCCCGGGTCAACGGCCACCAATCTAATGGCACTACCTGCAAAAAAACGACAAATGAAACTTTTGTGATAGCATTACAATCGATCTCATTGTTTTGTGTTAATCTTGAATTATTTTATCTATATAAAAGAGATAAATAAAATAATATATTAAATAAATATAATATTCACGTTCATTAAATGCCAGCAAACAGGATTTACATAAAAAGACCATGCTGATTCGACTAAACTTTTGATATATTATTTTTTATTTTTCTTTATTCTTTTGTGGTCCAGCGGTGAAAATTCGGCAGTCATTCTCGATTTTTTTTTTCATAATTTTTGGAGTTGCGTACCTCTAAAGGGAAATCTAAACCCTTTTAAGATCACTTCATTGTCCGTCTGTCTGTCTGTCTGTCTGTAAAGACCCTTTTGCTCAGGAAGTATCAGGTTCAAATTAATATCAAATACTTAGATCTACGATCATGACTTAGAATAGCAATAATAGAACGAGTTACAAACCATTCCAGCCCCAATACCACAGCAAGCGGCCACTGCAAGTATATTAAACACAGCCGAACCTACGATTGTTCCCACGCCAATATCTCCTTCAGTAATGAAAGTTCCGATCACATTCACGAACAATTCTGGAGCTGACGTCGCAGCGGCCATAAACGTTGCACCCGCCACGTCGTTTGTCATGTTCAGAGCTGAAAGAAGTACATCAGCGTAAACTAAATACCATACTTAACGTCATATTCAAATTCTAAAATAAAAGCAGTGTTAATTATAACTTTCTATTTTTAATTTTTATAATATTCTGTATGTATGTATAATTTTTTATTATAATTTTAACTTTGTATATTTTTTTATTTCCATACATTTGTTTTTTTTTTATTCATTTTTCAGTCATAGAAATGAGTCAGTCTCACTACTGGGGTGGTACCAACAATGATAAATATTTCAGGCAAAAAAAATAATAATGAGGACAGTTACAAATTGAACCTCTAAATTGTTTTATATTTTTTAAATTTGGCATTTAATTAAAAGTTTTAATTTTATGAAAACGTATGCCACATCTTTTGCAATGTGAATAGAACAAGTCTTATATAGGTATCATTAAGGACCATCACATTTTATTTCTACTAAAGATGAGTGAAGTTCTTTGAAATTTTGATATTTAGGTGTTTAGACTTAAAGTGCTGTTCCGATTAAAAACATGAAACCAAAGGTATATCGTATAAATTTGGTGCACGGCTATCGCTGTGTTGTGCTGTACACTTTTGGTTTAGAAGCCAAAACTACTATTATTTGTAGACACAACCTTCAATCATTAGAAAAAGGGCTTATAATGAACGTAAAAAAACACAAAGCTGGACATCGTATAAGGTTGAAGGGGTTAAAATGGGCACAAAATATACTATTACGCTTTCCGGCAAACCTTGACATTTGAGTAATTTTTTACCATGACTTTCGAATTTGTGAGAAAAATGCAAATGATAATGTTAATTCCTTTTTTCTTTAATACCCACGAAAAGAACTTAGTTTTGATGAAACTTCTGAAAATTTTATCTTTTCATGTCTTAAAAAATCAAATTTTTTTTTTGATGAAAACATCTTTTAGTCTCATCTATCTATTAGAGTCTTCGACATGATAGTTTTTTTCCAATCTGAAAACAATGTCAAACAATGAAAGACACTGAATGAGGTATTCAGTTCTTCATTTTTTTTTATTTAAAGGAATTATTAACAACTTAAAGAAATTCATGGTTGCAGAAGTAAGTTTTGAGTTTTTTAAAATTTTATTTATTGGTTTTAAGTAGGGACTATAATTTTATATTATAGTATCAAAAAGTAGGGAAGATTCTTGTACCTTGGGACACTTTTTTCGAATGTTTATATTTTAATCAATATTTATATAATACCATAAATCAGTGTCATTTTCCATTAATATTATAAAGAGGAAAGATTTGTATTTTTGTGTGTGTGTATGTTTATAATGAATAAACTCAAAAACTACTATGCCGAATTGAAAACTTCTTTCATCCATAGAAAGCTACATTCACCCTGAGTAACATAGGCTATATTTATTGCTAGTAAAGATTAAGGATCCTTACTAAAACTTTAGTAACGTAACCCAAGGTGTAAAAAAATGCCATCAAACATCTTCCATCACATGCGCTGCGGAAACTATTGATGATAGAACAAAAATATGTTCTACAATATTAAAGAACATATCAATAACTAGCGACCCGCTCTGGCTTCGCGCGGGTAGCAGAGCAATATTATGCCGTAGTGGTTTTTCTGTCGTACTGCCGTATCAGCTTGTAGTATATAATCTGAAGAGTCACATAGGTTACTTTTTATTCCGGATAAAGGGGTCACGGTACAACTGTGTAGTACTCGCGAGCGGAGCCGCGGACGGAAAGCTATATTATTATAAAAATGTAAAATTTGTATGTTTGTTTTCGGGCTAATCGCGGCAATGGCTAAACCAATTTTGATTAGACTTTCATTGGCATAAAAAGAACTTTTTAGTGAGTATAGAGGGAGGAGTTGATAGGGGAAAGGGATAGGGGTAAGAAGGGCAGGGGAGAGTAAATGGCTGGAAGGGAGGAAGGGTGGTTGAGGGATTAGAAAGTGGAACGTTTCTGCAGTCCACCCGGGCGGCGCCGGGTGCCGGGGTAAATTCACATTATTAAGGTTTGTCAAGAAACGTCAAAAAATTTATATAAGGGTATTTGTCCCAAGGTACAAACGCGTCTTGTACTTTAACAGAGTTTCATACCTTGACATATTCTGTCAACAGCTGGCACAAAGAATTTATCACAGACAACAGCGAGAGCAACGAACAAGTAGATGCTGATCAGAGCGTGTATCACAATAGCTCCATGCTGACGTTGCAACTCCGTGAATAATCCCGCGGGGAAGTCGTCGATGGCCGGCGGCGTACAATTGATCGGGTGCACTACCCCTGATAAATTTATACAAATAAATAAATATAACAAAATAAATAGAAATGCTTAATATTTTATAAATATGTTTGAAGGAATGTTTTACTTATGAATCAGAAGGTTGACAAGTGTTTACAACATAAGTAAAGTCAGTGGGCTAAACAATACACAATATGAAAAATATGAGCTTTGGGCGATTTAAGTACATGGTTTTTTTGTTTACAATCTTACAGGAAACCAACCAACCAAAGAATAAAACTATTAGTAACTGACCGCTGTATATTGCATGCAAATATTTATAAGTAATACGATTCTGAAAAAGAATTTAACACATAATTCAGAATTGCTTCTGTGAACGTCTCTGTGTACAATTTGTAGATGTCTTTTTTAACAAGTTTAAAGTGCTGTCAATTGAGAACATAGTGATCAAGTAATGATTGTCGACATTATGTTTTTTAATGGTGAAGTCAAAACTAAACAAGTTTTCATATATCTAACGTCTGATCGATCAGTACATTATTTAAATTATTTCTAGCACTGGTTTTCTGATTATACGATATGTGGCGAGGTGCATGACATATTTTTGTAACGAATTAAAACAACAATAGTTAAAATATACCTTACATATCAGAAAAGCTGCTCTATAGTTTCAAATGTAATTTACAAACAATTTGTGAAAAGAAACTATTCAAATTATGTCAAAGAAAGTGAAGTGAATGCCGTATTTATGTTTATCGCTTCCAACACATACAGCAGAGTGTTGCATTTATAGGGCTATATGTATCTGTTTGTAACCTCGTAGCTCCCAAATCGTAAACAGAACCAGTTTTAGTTTTTTTTTTGTTTGAAAGGTGACTTAATCAAGAGTTTTCTAAGTTATGACATAAATCTGTTCAGTCGTTTGAAAACCATCGGCTTTTCTTAGTTGATGAAGAGATGTGCCTGGCCATAGGCCTGATCGATTAGTTATTTGGTATTATGTTACTTCAATGTCATTGAAAGAACACATTAATCTTAACCTGATGCTGCAGCACTATTTGAAATCTACAGGATACCCAACTATTCACCAACTTACATAGAGGTGTCTTATTTAGGGTTATTGGTATGGTTTCGATGAATAAGTCAAAGTGTAATAATGACGCAGGAAAAATAAATTAAGACAAAGTGAGGGACTCTAAGCTCGTTTCACTTGTTCAATCGATATGAAGTTTTGGTACCAAATAAGTACCGTTTGTAGCAAACTAATGTATAAATGTGTTAAGTAAATAAAAGAATTAATGAGTGAATAGGACTGCGTGGAATGGTTAAACACAATTTAATATGGTACGTAGCTGAATATCATGAAGCACCGTGAGGTACGGTAGGAACAATGAACGTGGGAGGTTATTAAATGGGATTAAGTAAATGAATGATTACGATTTAGTATGAATGGTTACGATTCAGTTTAAAAATCTTGAAGTAAAGAAAATTTAAAATACCCTGACTTAAAAAATCTAATATTTAAAAAGTCTGAAGCAATACAGGTTTATAATGTTCAAATGATTTTTGATCATTAAAGACATGTCGCTATATAAACTTATACCTAAGGACCTATACTTATATATTGTTCTGATGTGACCTAATATAATAAAAAGCAAGGACCGAGATAGTAAATTATAAATCTATTTTATTTTCAGAATTTTTGGAATGTTAGTTTTTTTTTGTCTCGGAGGTTTTCTAAATTTTCAATTTAATTTTATTATTTGAGTTTAGAAATGTAAACTTTTTGTACGACTCTGCAGTCACTAAACAAATTTAATTAAAAATTAAATTCTTCGTACATCAGCAATAACTAAAAAAAGTAATTCACTCGATTAACTGAGCTAAAGATCAATAAATATCCATTTACACATATTGACCGCTCGTTTATGAGACATCTAGAGGTATTAATGTGACCCTTTAGTTAACCTACATCATTTCCAATTGATTTATTCTTCAAATGAATCATCTTGTTTGTTTAAACGTTAAGTTTTTGTATTTCTTTCTTATCAAACTATACGTGTATAGTTAGCAGTGTAGAATTATTTTAGATGAACAAAAAAAGGCCCTTGTTATCTTTAGTGGGATTTTACAAAATGAAGTTTTTTTTAACTACAATCTCAATAAAATTCAATATATGCAATATCTTTACCTGTACATCTTCGCTGCCCTTATAGGTAATATAGCTTACGTCAGTTGTTCAGTGAGCAATACAATTTCTCTCCTCCTCTAAATATCCTAAAATTCCTCTCTGTTCATTAATGTAATGAACTTGTTTTTTTTTACGTTTATGATGATTGATGGTTGTGAGATCCTTGCTTTAGTATGTAGTATTTTTAATTTGAAACTTAACTAAATGGCGCATTTTTATAATGACTTGCTAGGTTAGTTTTGGTACATTTTTTAACAACTAGAATCATCTCGTCAGAAGAAATACCAGGTAATTTTTTTTAATTTTTATTTTACATGTCGTTCTTTATTTTATTTGTAATAGCGGATATTTATCGGGGTTATTTAAGAGTGTGATAGAAAAATAATCAGTGAAACCTTCGGCTTGGTTTTGAATTATGAAACGCTATGTATGAAAGTAATTTTTAACTTATTTTAATATTATGTTTCATAATGAAATTTTATTTATGTAGCGTCAAAAATCTTTGAGAAAGTATTATTGAAACGTTTTTATTTATTAATTATAGAAAAAAGATAAAAATTTCTTACGATAGTGATGATTATGGTTTCTGACGCCTAAGTATATAAGAAAAAATATACTCTAAGTAAAGTTGTAATTTTCGGTTAAAATAAGAATAGAATAAAATACAAAAAAGATTTTGCTTCTAAAGAAATTAATATTTTTATGCTTATTTAATAATTAATTAAGTAATTTGCTTAACATTTTATATTATTCTTATGTAACTTGTTTTACTATAGTTAAACTAAAAAAGGCTAAGCGTGTGTCAGACCATGCATAGGGTTCTGTAGTCGGGATGATCGTTCTTGGTTATATTAGGTCTTAACCTATGAAGTTGCCGTTTTGTATGAAATAAGGTAAAGTATTTTTGTTTTCAAATTTCTTTATTTCTGTTATTCCAAGTTATCACCCGTGTAATCAATGCATCTTTGCCAACGCAGTGGCAGTATATTAATGCCCTTATTGTAAAAATCAACTGGACTGGAGGTAACAAACTTTTCAAAGGTTTTTTGTACTGTCTCTCGGGAATTGAATTTTTTCCCGTTAAAAAGTTGTCCAAATTTTGAAAAAAGTTATAGTCGGCGGGGGTGCAAGGTCTCGTGGATATGGCGGATGAGGGATAACTTCCGACCCCAACTCTAGCAGCTTGATGAATGTTTGTTGTGCAGTATGGGGTCGCGCGTCGTCGTGAAAGAGCAGCGGGGACGACCGATTGACCACAGCTGGTCGCAGACGTGCGTGATTCTCCATTGTTGTCTTCAGTTCTTCACAGTATACATCTGCAGTAATGCACATGCCATTTTGTAAAAAGCTGTGATTAATCACACCGACATTAGACCACCCAAACAGTGACCATCACCTTTCAGGGGTTGTTTTTCGTTTAACACATTCCTTTGGTGTTGAACCAGGATCTAACTAACTTGCTGAGCGCTTTCTGTTGTCGAACAGAATCCATTTTTCATCACAGGTAACAATCTGGTTCAAAATTATTTCATTTATGTGCCTGTTGAGCACCGCGAGGCAGGTCTCGACGCGTATGTTGCGCTGGCGATCGTTAAGTTCGTGGGTTAAGTTAACCCATCTATCAAGCTTTTTTACTTTGCTAATTTGTCGCAAATGGTCCAATATTGTTTTGATGCTAACATCAAAAGCTGCTGCTAGTTCAGCTGTAGTTTGAATACAATCAGTTTCCACAATCGCCTTCAATTCCTCATTGTTGATCAAAGTGTCCGGACGACTACGAGGTTCATTATTCAAGTTATAATTTCCAAAACGGAAGCGGGCAAACCAATCACTGGTTGTGCGTTCGTTTGTTAAGTTATCTCCGTAAACGTTATTGAAGTTACGTGCCGTTTGTGCTGCATTATTGCCACAACGGAACTGATATTCCATAATTACACGAATTTTCTAAAGTGTCTATTATGACGAAAAATGTTCACATGTAATGAAAATACAACGCTAATCAATAAACAAAAGACTGACTTTGGAAATAGAATGTCATGTTTTTAAAACAAAATCAATTTGAATTTAAAATTTACAGCCCATCACAATGTTTCTGTTTGAAATGGCCAGTACTGAAGAACGACAACTTCATAGGTTAAGACCTAATAATTAAAATAAATTTAAATACAAAGATCACATTATATTATATCTTAATAGAATTGTGTAGTGGCAAATGTCAATACAAAAGGCGTTAACGGTTCTACCCAAATAAACCTTAACCGATTGGCGCAAAAAAATTACATGGTGTTCAGATCAACAAAAATTATGTTTTGAATATTTTAATACATCATAAGGAAGAAAAAAATAAATAAAAGAGTAGGATTTAAAAAAAATGGTTCATTTTTTACAATATGTTGAACATAAAACTAATTGGATTTTCACATGTAGTGAAAAATAAAAGAAAATCAAAAAATTATGAATTTCAGTGAGATTTGAAAATGCAATTAGTTTCATGTCGAACATACAAAAAATGAAACGATTTCGAAAAAAAAATCTTGCACATATATTTTTTTTTTGATGTAACAAAATATTTGAAAAATTAATAACGTCTAAACCTAGTTTTTGTTGTTGTTTGTTTGTGAATACCATATAATTTTTTGCGCCAATCGGTTAAAGTTTAATGGGGTGCAACGGTTAACGCCGTTTGTTTAAAAGTGTTTTTTAAGTTGTGGTAACTTAAATTTTTCCATAGTTTTCTAATAGTCATAATATAAGTCTAATATTTACGTCTGATAGTCAAAGTCTATAATGAATGCTAGAATGAAGATTGAAATTCTGAAGACGAATCGAAGATAGTAAAAAATACAGAAACTGAAAATAGTAAGGTATATTTTTGTCAATGATTGTAGAACCACCACTGAACCAAATTATTGAAACAAATTTTATATTTCATTGCGATGAATTAACAGCCGGTAACCCTAGTTCTAAAATCGTCCATACACGTAAAAGTCAACAAGCGAACACTTGGTACAAATTGTGTGGAACGAGCCATTTTAGTGCGCTAACATGTTTAACCTGATTAAGTGATTTTAAGAATACGTCATCTGGCCCCTTCTACTATGTATGCCAAACCATGCGTGCGGCGTACAGTTTAGTCGCGGACAAAATGCACTGAGGAAATTGATGGTTCAAAGAAGACAGGAAGCCCGCATTAACATCTCATCAGACGTCTTTCGAACCGCTCTCTTTACTACCTACTAAGGGCACTGTACTGCCATAGAGCTATAATGGCTGTCGGTCGAGAAAGTATATGCAGAGTTCAAGCTATTAGGTAACGGTGATCAAATCTCTCAACCACGCAATAAAATTAAATGAGAAATATTGGATAGGGTTTATAATACTTTTAACTCATTAAGAATGTATTATATTAACGAATAATTTAAAAAAAATGCTTTAAATAAGGACAGTTGTCAATACCCGAAGTATTTCTATCATTCTGAAATTATTATGGATTTATATTTGTCTATGTATAATTTTCCGTTCAATATATAGTAAATATGAAACAATATAGTAGATTATTTTCTATTCCTCAACTAACTGTGCGTGTAGCGTGTATCCTGAAGACAGTTACCTGAGGTCAGGTCCCTCAGTTATTGAGTAGATTTAATTCCTACTTTTGCTGTGCTGAAATAGAAAAATACCACTAACACTGTAATTTTGGAAATTTAAAGTGCCTATTCTAAATAACTAGATAAATCTTTTTCATGAAATTACAAATTTGCTAGCACGTATGATATGCAAAAAAAAAAAAAAAAAATTGGAAATGTCAACTGCGTAATAGTGCATTATGAAGCAAGTACGGTAAGCTGGATAATATAGTCAAGGTGTATAGGCACGAGACGAAGCCGAGTGCTTATAATAAACTGATGACTGTAATAGCCAGCTTACTGAGTACGAGCATCATACGACGTTTTTCAATACATTTGCGATTAAAATTAGGTATTATTAAGCACTTCAAATGTAATAATGGCGAGAGTTAAGGGCAGGAGCAGGCTGCTTTTCGCGGTTTGAGCATGCGTTACAAACAAAACGCTCGTTTGTGATTGGTGTAAAGTAAAAGGGCCTAGTCCGTAAAATACAACATTACGATCCAAGTTTCGATGTAATAAAAATCGTATTAATAAGAAATGTAATGAAAAAAATTCATAACTGAAAAAATTAAAATGTGCTCTATAATCTATAGAATGTGAATAAAATACACTATCATATAAATATGACTAAAATGTGTTTATAATGTATAGAAACATATTTAGAATTGGCTATTTCCTATCTTTCTTTGATACCGACATTGTATTGACAATAAAAAAATTTACTTCTCCTATATAAAGAATAAAATAGAACATTACATTCCAAAGTCGGATAAAAGTTGTCTAATTCGTTGAATGTATGTAACATATATTTTTTAGGACATAATATAAGTAGACAATTATATTGATGATGATGACAATTTTATTGATGTGATTTACTTTATTGTTTTTTTTTAATTAGTTGTGGTCGTCCGTTTTAATTGCGCAACCATTTAATTTAAAAATATGCAACAATAACACGTTTTTATTGCACGATTAATTGCGCGATTCAGAGTTTATATAAATAAAATCATCTACACAAAAAAACAATAACAATTTTATTTAACATCGCTACAAGTTAATGAATGGATTATGTAAAGGGTTTGTTGGCCCGCGGCGGTGCGTTGCTGAGTGTATCGCTGCATCTATGCAAAGAAGTAGTAAAAGTAGGCAAAATATATACGCCGCCGACCCGGCGCGTCAACAAACTTTTATGTAATAAATATTATTTATTTGTAAGTAGAAAGTATCAATTTTTTCACATTATATACACCGCTACATGAACTTTCGTTTTTGTATCCGGACACGTTGTATTTGTACGTAGGCATAAGATAAACAATTATTAAAGATATGGTATAACGAGATAGTGATGTACAAGATTATGATCTGTAGATCACGGGACTAGTCTCAATCTTGCGCATTGACAGCCCTGGAGCGACATGACCAATTGACAATTTGCGTCGAGCAACAGCCGGATGACGTCCGCGCCTCCCCCTTATGCCTAGCAGAAAACATTATAGGCATGATATAACTGGTTCGTTTCTCTAAAACCGATTATGTGTGAACAGCCATACAATATAAACTCACTGAAAAAATGTAACAAAAGACAAAGAAAATATAATGTTGTATATAAGGCAATCTGAAAGATCTTATTGAATAAATAAATCTTAACTAGTAGTTATATTGTTCGATTTACTCATACTAAATATAATATTTGGTAGTGTTTGCGAAGTTCTGTCAGCGTGATAAACACAAATTATGATTGATTGCGAATAGGCTCTAATTTAAGTTAAACGCGAGCGCCAAGCGTTCATAGACAATTACCAATTGGCAACGTCCTATTTTAGAAGTCGCTCAAGATACAAATGTTCCGAATGGACAATACCGATGCCTATACCTCCTTTTGTTTAAATATCTTCTCTATGGGATCGTTTTCAAATATTCCGTACAACATAATCGTTTATATGAAAACATGAGATGCAAATTGTTGAAAGAACTTTAAAAAATTTGTTGACATGTAAAATTTACATTGTAACATATTATGCAACATTTTTTATGTAACTATATTTGAGACAAGTACATGGACAATTCATTACTTGCGTACACGCATCATTGACATCTATTCAATGTCGACAAACTAGTTTTCGGTGAAGGCGCGGCCGTATTTATAATTGCTATTAATTCGATTGCATAAAGCTCTATAACATTTGCTCTACTTACATTCACTATTGATTGTATATATATAAGTATTTTTAAGTATATAATTGTATTATGTAGCATTTGACTAGTTAATTAATTTTGTAATGAAATATACTCCTGTATTGTTCTCCAAATCATTATTTCAGTATACTTACAGATCGTCTCCCTAAACCATTTTCTTAAAGTCTTCTCAAATATTTTCAAGGCACGAAACACTAAATACACTTTCAACGGGCTACTCCGGCGGCGCAGCCATTCACGGGGAATTAAAGGCACATCCGATGCGGCGATTATTACCTTGATGCGTGAGGGATAATAGTGGCTGACTTATTTATCACTTGTTGTTCACATGATAAGATGTTAGAGGTCGTACCTCGGTCGGAGGAGTTCATGGTGGTCTGCTGGTGGTGGTTGCGTTGATACGGGGCTGGGAGCGTGAGGCGACCGTGGCAGCCACCGCGCTCGAATGCGGCCGGGAACGCGCGCCGTCGATCGAAACGACATAATAGACCCGACGGAGAGCTCGTCAAAAGAAGAATACAAGGGCCAATTATTTATTTCCATACAATACACGTATGTCGGCCGGCGCACGGACACAGTACGGGAGCTGATCCCAAAGAGAATTTACGCTGCCACAACTTACTCTCTCGACCCTGAGCTACATGTAACTGCTAACTTTTAAATTATGGCATAAGAAGTCCTGCCATTTTTAAGATACTTTTTGAATGTCTAATATGATTAAGTCTAAGGGAAATCAGCTAAATTGGTTCGAAAATTACGTACCTATATATTTTACAGAAATATTACCACTTTAATGACATTATTAACATTAGTACGGGTAATAAGTGAAATTAAGTGAGCCTGAGTATGATACAGTTAATTTCAGTAATATTTTTTAATTTTAATTTTTTAAGATACGGGTTTTTGCGATTACGTAACTTATCTTTTTTATATTTAAAACACCATCCATAAAAATAACTCTTTATTATGATCACCAAAATTTATCACCGTGTTTACACGGTGATAATATCATGTTCTTTAAAGTTTGGATGTTCATCTAATCGTGAAAATAGATAAAAACCACTAGGGGCAGAATCCGGTCGGTGAACGCTATGTTTGGACAGGCAATAAAATTTAACTTGATCTGTACAGATATACTCGAGCATGTGTACTAACTTTAATATATTCTTGTAAGTCTTTTCCTTTGCTTTTGGCACATTTTGCTCTTGCATTTCTAAGTACAAAGGTGTTCGAAAAGTATAAAAGAAAACCTTATAGAGTCACTTGATATCCGTTTGACTGTCTGTCACCTATCCCTCAAGACCTTTTCTTAAGGACAGGTAGGGATAGTTGAAGAAGACGTTTTTCATCGAGAAAAACTATGGAAGTGCGTCACGTCCGTTAAATTACGGTCTTCAACCCCGCAAAATTGCGTAATGTGTGTTCTGTAAACAGACATTTATAACTCTATTCCAGTCGAAATCCCAGGTCGGGTCAGTATTTACATGATGAATATTAATACTGGTACCGGGTCTTGGTTGTTATATGTAAGTGGTGTCTTCACTTGGTACCCAAAACACAAGCTAATGCTTAGTTTGGGGCCTAGACGTTGTTGTCACGTATACGTTATTATTATTAAAACCAAACGCTGCTGTCAGATCAATTTACTCTATGGTCATGTCAAACCCGAATACGCAATGTGCAAATGATGTAACATTTCGTTACGAAATCACTGTGGCTTGTAACCTGTAGACGTGAGTGTAGGACTAACGACTGCGGCTGCACGGAGGGTAGAGAGTGAAACTAGGATTAAAGTTATAGGATTTATTAGACAACAGGGCGTGGGTGCTTAGGAAGACCTGGAACCCGACGAACGAACGGCCGCGCGCCTCTGTAACCGTTTCAGTCAGTGAAAACCGGTCGCTGTTGTACGTAAGAACGATTAGGTCTGCGCGAGACTTGTAGAATTCCGCGCCAGGTCATGTGGATTTCGTATGTGACAGATTTTTTTTTTAAATTATGTAGTTAATAGATGTTTTTAATATGATTAATTAGCTGAATATAGTGCAACGTAACAGTGTTTTATATTTATAATTCATGTCGTCCTCCTGAGACGACAAAAAAATATATATATAATATAATATTATAATACCCTTACAAAAACAAGGTCTTAGTTAAAAAACAGTGTACGTACTGAGAATTACAGTTAAATAATATCTATACTAATATTATAAAGCTGAAGAGTTTGTTTGTTTGTTTGTTTGTTTGAACGCGCAAATCTCAGGAACTACTGGTTCGAATTGAAAAATTATTTTTTTGTTGGATAGTCCATTTATCGAGGAAGGCTATAGGCTATACTACATCACGCTACGACCAATAGGAGTGGAGCATCAATGACAAATGTTGCAAAAACGGGAAAAATTATTCCTTTTGAGAGCTTCCATCGCGCGCGCTGCGTAAACGGTTAATGTTAAGCAAAAATCATGTATCACGGAATTGTTCCCCTTTAAATGTTCTAACTAAAAGTCTGCGACAGCATATGTGTATCTTTTAAGGTTAACTTACTATAACCTTTTTTATGACAATCAAATTTGTTCTAACATAATGTACGATTTGTGAAGATGTTTTTTAAACGTGATATTAATCCTTATCAAATTAAATACGTTAGTTGTCTTTAAGCATTTCATGCATATTATAATTGCCTTTTACACCATACAATTCAAATTAATATCTTAACAGTTTTTATTGAAATTTATGTTTTTTGATTTTTTGACATTTACGTTAAAATTAATGAAACTATAGCGGGAGAAAATAAATTCGCTGTCTGCCTCTGTTCGTTAACTTTTTACTTCCAAACCAATAGACTTTGATACGGTTTTTAGTAATATCTTATTTTCTTATTATCTTATAATCTATTAATCTATATAATAGAAATACTTATTATAAAGCTGAAGAGTTTGTTTGTTTGATAGATAGATAGATAGATTGATTGATCGATTGATTGCGTGATTAATTGATTGATTGATTGATTGATTGATTGCTTGCTTGATTGATTGATTGTTTGTTTGTTGGTTGGTTGGTTGGTTCTTTCGTTCGTTCGTTCGTTTGTTTGTTTGTTTGTTTGGATGTGTTAATCTCTGAAACTACCAGTCGGATTTGAAAAATTATTTTTGCCTTTGATAGCCTGATTCTAGCGGAGAGTTATAGGCTATATACATGAAAACGAACTGTCTGTCTATTCGAGGAAATCGGCTTCGGCCAAAACGGCTTAACCGATTTTGATGAAACTTTACACATATAACAGGATGTAATCTTTTGACTACACCCTTTCCTTAAGTGATATACAGAACTTTTTGTATGTCTGTCTGTACGTCCATATGTCTAATTCGATTTAAATGAAACATCAATGAATATGAAAAGAAGGTCGTTAAAACTAACAAATGTTGCTTTTTGTCCGTCTGTCTGTACGTGTATCTGTCTATTTGAGCTAATCTGCAAAACGGCTAAACAGATTTTAAGGAAACTTTGCAGACGGGAAAGAAGGTTGTCAAGATAGTTGACATTAGCTTCTTTTTGTCCGTCTGTTTGTCTGTACGTCTATTCAATTCAATTTTATCTATTCGAGCTAATTTCTAATACGGCTGAACAGATTTTAATGAAACTTTGCAGACGTGAGAGAAGGTTGTGAAGAGTGTCATAAGCTACTTTTTGTGTTTGTTTGTCTGTCTATCTGTCTGTCGTTTGTCCTCACTGATCTAGCAACGTACAGCCGAAAGTACTAAGTCTAGGAAGCTTAAATTTGGAACATAAGTTTATTTTATAACGTGAGCATTAAGTTAAGAAAGGCTTTTTTAGAAATTTCAAACTTAAGGATGGGAATGGAGGGACTTAAATAATGACGTGTTTCAGGGTTTTTAGATTTCCACATTTTAAGAGTGGGAAACGGGAGATGAAAAATTGTATCGGTTTTTTAAAAGGTGGAAGGGGAATGAAGATTGAAAGTTTGAATGGGTGTGACCAAAATTGGTTCCAGCAAAAAGTACGTATAAACCATCTCGAACGTTAATAGTACCTATAACAGGAATTTGTAGTCTACGCAAGCGAAGCTGCGGGCGGTCGCTAGTGAAATATATATTTTAAAAGCTTGGAATTTGATTTTAAACAGATATTTTCAGACTTGAATTTGTTACATATTATAAAGTTTGACACTTCAAGCTTTTAAAATATATATTACAAATCATTTTACTATACTATTGAGATTTAAACGATGATAATTGTTTTTGTAATTTTTAGTAAATGATTTTTTTAATTATAAGCTTGTTTTTAAAAAGGTATTTTTTTATATTTATTTTATTTTAGACTTTTTAGTAGGTACGAGAATAGTACCCAAACTAATCCATATGTGTTTAATTCCCAGAGGTTGGAACGTAGTGATGTACTATGTTTGCTACACCTGGTTATCTAGCTCCTCTTTACGTACCCCACCTTGAACTAGGATAGTTAATTACTCGTGACATGATTTTCCTGCCCCTACCTTACTTAGCCTACCCGAAGGCTCCACGAGTTTGCGAGAAAACACTGATAGGTTCTGTAATCCACCTTCCAGATCCATCATCAGAGCCTTGTCCGTGTGCTATAAAAAGTGAAGAGTGGATTTACGAGATGCCATTACACGGTTCTGTTATCCACCCTCCAGCTTCATCATCGGAGTAGCTCGATGGTACCATAATGAATGATTGTCACCCGAATTACATAATGTTAACATAATATATGAATCAATATATGAATTCGATTCGATTAACCTTTGAAGAGTTCCCTCGTGAGAAGACAGGCCTGGTTACGTCATCACTTCATGATGAAAATCATGGTTAACTATTTAAATTCAACTTACATATAAAGTATTATATCTGTGCTACTAACCACTGAGGAGTCTCTTGAGGAGACTAGCCTAGCTACATTATCAGGCCATACTTATTATTTTGGTGTATTATCATTGAAGGTGTATATGTGTTCCAAATTTCATCTCAACACCAGGAAGTCGGTAAAATTTAACTTGCATGATTTGGTTACAGACAAACACCGGGACAGGTGAAAGTCATGGGTGAAAGTAAATAAAAATTTGTAAAAAGAAACCCATATGTAATTTACCCGAATCATCTTCGGGTAAATTACATATGGGTTTTTTTATTATTTTTAAGCACTTTCTAAAAAAATACGCAATACTCAAAATGTTCTTTGTTTCAAATACCTTTACTAACAAAAAAAAGTGGCCTTGTAATTGAACATCCATTTCTTTTTGTAAAATATTTCTGGCGAAATCTCAATGATACGATCAGCAGAAAAAAATTATCCCCACTTCGTTACAGTGAAAAGTATATTTAGAAAAAATGAAATTCAGTCTGTAAGAATCTTAAAAATATCAGAAGTTTCATCTAGAAGAGAATTATTAAGAAGTTCAGTACCTACCTAATTGAAATAAATAGTAAAAAAATATTTAATTCTTGATTATAACATTTTTATCATCAACCTGTATATCTAAGATATATCGCCTATGTTGCAGTGAAACTGCAAAAGTAATACATACATGGAACTTCCCACACAGCGCCATCTAGTCCCAAAGTAAGCAAGTATTATGCTTGTGTTATGGGTTACTAGACAACCGATATACATACTTCACTATTCTTTATAATATATACATATATAAATATTTTAATTTTTTTACAAAGACACCACATACATATAACAACCAAGACCCGGTACCAGTATTAATATTCATCATATAAATACTGACCCAACCTGGGATTCGAACCCGGGACCTCCAGCTAATCACTTATTAAAAATCCGTGACGAGTAAAAGAGTTGTTCGCGAAGAATAGAGTACCTCTCGGGATAAATCATGGTCTGCTTGATTCCGGTGAAAATGTGGCCCATGCTACAAAAAATCATAGATTAACATAAATATTGAAACTAATTTTTTAAAAATATTTTTAATTTCAATGTGCTCTAATTCAAAATCATATTATCAAATGGAACTTTTGATGGAACCATGAAAAAGATTTTGATAAATTTTCCATTCAAAATTTTGTTGTATTTGAATGTTTACATTACAATAAATTTGTTATTTTTGATTTGATAAAACTGTATTTTGGCCGTTACTGTCAGTCAAATCTCAGGTTTTATGACGGAAATACAATTTACATAAATAAATTTTGTACTTAAATACAGATCTCTTCAAACTTTATGGCGGATCATAATACAATGCTAAAATACAAGCTTGCGCGGGTATAAAGAACTAAAAAACACAACGCCCCCTCGCTCCACTGCGTCCCGCTTACACCTAGAACTGGTCATTTGTGATGTTACTTGTGCCTATTTTCGGATCCGCCATAAAGTTTGAGGCGATCTGTAAACACTCTATTGACAAAAATAAATATAATGACGTCCAACAACTCTCGCCTGATACATCCAGTCGAACATATATTTTAATTATACACTTAAAAGCAGTAACTCAGCGCAGGATACCGAAATAGACTTTTGTTATGGTGACCCAATACAACAATAAATATAGTCCTTGTCCTTGTAATAACAAGTACTTGCCATTAACAAGTACCTTATAGACCTAGCGGAGCTGCTTTAAATGTTCGTCAAAGACAAAAGTTTTATGTTCTCCGATGTGATGTTCAATACATGCGCAATATAAAAAGTGCAGCAATAATTTTTAATTTTGTTATTCGTTTTCGCACGCGGATGCGCTGACTTCACACAGGCAAAGATCTGCTACAACTATAAAATGGCTGTTGAATATTTGAAAAGGTCCCAGAAAAATAATGTACAAAACAATCATTTAGAATTAAAATTATTATATTGCCAATTGAATTCCAATTTTAATTTTGAAACTTACCTGCAATCAACGAATCTTGAAATTCGTACAAGTCCTAAAATAATTAAGAAAAAGATTAACCAAGTTTAATGTATATACATATAGGTATTTAGGGTCTGACGCAATAGAAAATATAAAGACGCTTTATATTTAACCAAATCACTAGTAATTTATTGAAACCACTAGTTTTGCTATATTCACACTACAACCATATGACTAATGTAAATAATCGATGAAGAACGGAAAGTTTCCCGCGCAATCTAAAGATTGACCTCCATTTTTTATGGAATATTTCTTAGTAATAGATTGTTTATTTTATCTTTAAAAAAAAATTGAATATTGTAATAAAAATAATTCACGATATAATAAACAATTAAACGTAATTAAAAAATTAAATATGATTGCATCTTTTTTAGGGCCGTAGCCAAATGATATAAACAAAAACCTTATGATACCTATAAAAATCGTCAACAGACAGATATAGTGACAGCAAGATTGGTGTATTTCAATTACTTCCACAATATTAATATGTCATACGGTATTTTGCTATGGGGTAGTGGTGCTGATATTAATAATATTTTTGTATTGCAGAAGAGGGCTGTTCGCGCTGTTCGCGCGCCGTATAAAATGGGCCCTTGAGATTCACTTAAAGATAATTTCAAAGAAATTCATATAATGAGAGTGCATTGTCAGTATACTTATGAAAATATATTATATGTTCATAAAAATAATACAATAATACTAGGAATAAACACAAACTCCCAGTACCCACCACTAGGCTCCATAAAACCAACCATTCATTCAGAGGTGATTGTGTGAGATTTTATAATAAAGTCCCAATCTATGTCATGTCTAAAATACGTCACTAAATAAATTCAAGAATTATGTAATAAAATTACTCTAATCAGTTTTCAAGACAATTGTTTGTAGCGCCGTCACTTCAAATAAATAAATAATATAATCCACTTTAAATGTCTTGCATTGTTCTACTTAGAATAGTCACGTATGAAACTGAGTAAAATTTGCTTTAAGACGTTCAAAAGTGACAGTAGAGTTTTACTTGAAAATAGATTTTTATTTATTAAATTATTTACTGATTACTCTCCATACATTGAAGTTTGGGATAACATTAATTTATCAATTTCTTATTAAATATAAATTCATGTGGAGTACTGTTAGATAGATTTTTAATAACTTTTTTATTTAAGTATGGATAGGAAGAAAGTAGAACCTTTTGTTGGTAACTGAAAATTGCGTACATACGTTTCAAAAACTAGTCAACATTATCTTGTTGAAACCCTAAGTTGATGTACTTGGTTGTTTTTTTTTCGATGATATATTATAGATTTTAAAATATCTTTTATTAATGTTACACAATAGAGTACTTAAATTAATACGCAATGAAAATTACATTGTTTATCATCCATGAACTAAATACTTTATCTTTTATAATCCATTCTAATGTTAGCGATATAACTAATTCGCGAATTACGCAGATCGATTACTAAACCGACGTCAGCCTAAACAGCGATGACGATTGTATTTATTTCAATTTATAAAACCTCATTTAAGGGAAAATAGCATGGAACTACTCTAATTTTCGTACGGTGGCGCTGTAATTACATTACAGTATTGAAGTAACATGAAATACATGTTATATGTATCTCTCAGGAAAGTAACACGTTTGCCATCTGCAGCAACAAAACTTACGTTCGGTGGTTCGGATACTGCTTGAATAGTCAGAACTTAATGTCATTTTATCAATATATTTAATGCGTGTATTTATTACGTTTTATATATTCGTGTCTAGCCTATAATTTAAAATTCTATGATTGTGCAAATTGTAATATCGTTTAACCTACAAAAAGTAATAATTTAATGAATACATAAAAGAAACAGACATTTGGTAGAAGGGCACTTTATTATAGACTAGACGATCTCTACCATCGATGATTTCTACGACAAAACAAGACAACGATGTGCAAGGACGTTGCATATCCGTTGTGTGATAAAAGACAGATGTCATAAAACGTCAGGGCGCGGCATTCGCTAAAAAAAACCAGACGAGTGCGAGTTGGACAAACACTCGAAGGGTTCCGTACCACCATACAATATAAAAACACATTTCTTGTACGGGAACCCCCTTTAATTTTTAACTTTATTTCAGTTTTATTATTTGTCATTAAAACAACCATAATAGTAAACTCTCCATGAAAATTTCAAATGTAAGCAATGTTCACACCACCATCAATCATCGAAAACGTCGATGGAAACACGTCTCTTGAATAAGAGACCCCTTTAAGAGGCTAGTTGAGTATTTTTTAAAGATGTTTCATATAAAATAATTTTCTAACTGAAAGAATTTATTTAGTTTAGTTTTTTAGAAAATTTCAATAGCTTATGTTTCATAGTCTCCAACCGAATATAATTTTGTTTATAAATTTTGCTATCGTATAAAGTCTATTTTCATATTGTCATGATAAATAAAATATATTTAATATTAGCGAAATACCCTATTTTTCTTTTTATTTTACTTTTATTACTTGCTGTCATAGTGGCCATAGTAGTATATACTTCATGAAAACCACAAAACATCAAAACCGACAAAAAAAACACGTGTCCCTTATGACCCTCTTCAATTTTTAATTTAATTTAATTTAATTTTTATTATTTGTTGGCATATCGGCTATAGTAATACACACTGTGAAAATTTAAAGTGTCTAACTATTATGGTTCAGACGACGACGACGATGTACAGTCTTGTAACAGACGGACGGACGAACGGACAATGGAGGCTTAGTAATAGGATTCCCGTTGATACCCTTTGGGTACGGAAACCTATGCATGGCACTGCCAAGTGAAGAAAAATTGCTGATTTTTCTATCTATTGAACTTATTAGTCCTTGGTAAAATTACACAGTAAACTTTATCCGCATTTTGTCTTTACGGACATTTTACTTTTTCCGTAGAAATTTGAAGGCTTAGTATTTTCTTTCAGGTTTTCCTAATTTAAGGTCATATGTTCCACATTTCGTTCGAAGTATTGGTTAGTAGTTTCAAAGACAAAGAAGAAATGCTTAATTTTTGTGATAATTATCTCTATTTGTTTTTTCAACTATGCACCTTAAAATCTTCCATATAAATAAAATCATAATATCGGTCTGTCTGTTAAGGCTAAACTCCGAAACGGTTGAACCGATTTCAATGAAACTTTGCAAACGTACACAGGGCGTTATCGGAGGTGATATAAGCTACTTTTTGTCTGTCTGTCTGTTCGAGCTAGTCTCCGAAACGGCTAAACCGATTTGGATGAAACTTTACAGATATAATAAAAAAGTTGTTAAGAGTGACAAACAACACTTTGGCTGTTTGTCCATCTGTATGTCTGTTCGAACTAAACTCCAAAACAACTGAACCAATTTTAATGAAGCTTCGCAAAGCAACGAAGAGCGTGAGGAGTGACATACGCTACTTTTTGTTTGTTTGTCTATATGTCTATTTGTATGTTCGAGCCAACGAAACTCCTACAAGGTGAAACAATTTTAATGAAACTTTGCAAATGTAAAAAAATATGTTGTTAGGAGTGATAAAGGTAAGGAAATTTTTCTCCGTATGTTTGTCTGGCTTTTTGTCCCGGCTAATCTCCAAAACGACTAAACGTCTTCCACCACCAAACGACCAACGAATCTTCGCAGACATCAAAAGGAGGAGCGAGATAAGTTGGTTTTTGTGTATGTTTTTGTGTCAGTTTGTTCGGGCTAATCGCTGAAACGGCCGACCCGATTTTACTGAAGTTCGAAGTATAGCAAACATAAAGAGGGGTTTGTTAGGAGTGACAAACGTTTTTTTTTATATAAAAAATCGTAGTGTCCGTTAGTCTTTCCGTTTATTTCGATTAATCTCCAAAACGGCTAGCCGGTTGTGGGACTGAACTGTGGGATAGATACTCTTCATGCTAAAATAGCATAGTGGATTTTAAGTGTAGAGATTTCTTAGGTAGGTAGTCTCTGAATAGTCTCTGAATCTCTTCTAGAATAGAATCTCTTATAGTCTCTGAATCTTAAAGAAAGTGTCACAATGTTCTGAAAGGTCGCATCCCTATAGCTGCCCCGGCACAACTGTATAGTCCACGCGGGCAAAGCCACAGGCGGCAAGGTAGTAGTAAACAATTATATAATTATATACATATATTATTTATAAATAGTATATATACATATATTTATAATACAATTTATATATTTACTAAAGAGACGCGATGCTCCAGGAAATTGTCAGTGATTGAATTTGAGTTGTGACTTGCTACATTTGACTGGAAGATTTTTTACAGATTCCGTGATTTTACCTACTATACTAAACTATCAGCCCAGGGGCTGCAGGGGCAGGGGACGGCTTAACGTGCACTCCGAAGCACAGAGTCAGTGATAATTATGTACATAAGTTAGAAAAAAATAGTTATTGGTACATGCCCTGGGATTCGAGCTACGGCCTTTTAAACAAAAAGCGGGGTTGCTACCATTTGGCTATCACGACATTACGACGATTTTATCTGACACCTTTTAATTGGCAGGTTTAAGACTATTTGAATTGAAGGAAAAATATCATAATTTTAATAATAAATTTTACCATGTCATTACGTCATCTTGTTTCCATCTTCTAGTTCTCTTTTTATATGCGCAGTCACATTTCTTATTATTTTTAAATTTTGTTTCTTATTGACGGGTTTCAGTTTTGTTTTATCAAGGTATTGTTAATTGATTGCAAAATTGATCAAAATGTGTTCATTATCTTTCAGACACTTTTACCCAATACAGTATCAATCCTTATCAAAACAAATAGTTTATTTAGTTTAGGCATTTGTCAAATACAAAAGAATGATATAAAGTTATTTTAATGAGTAAGTACTCCAGAGAACAAAAAATATGAGAGATTTAAACTCCACAATTTTCAGGTTTATAATTCTTAAACGAAGTTTATGGTTGTGAAATAGTCTAGGAAACAAATTCTTGATTTTGAAGACGCATTCTGATAATTATGGGCATGTCAACTGCATGGCCCAACGCCACGCACACGCACAAAATATTTTTTTTAGAGAATGTTTCGCTCATAGTTCCTTTTTCATAGTTGACTCAAAAGATTATATTGGCTGTGGCGTGAGGACAGGCTGCGTAGCAATCAGTAGGTACACCACCAACGCTGTGGCCCTCTAGGTTACACCGTAGCACGGACCATCTTCCACCTCATAGTTACGAGTCATCGATCGAGGAGGAATCGAATGGCTATCATATCAAAGGAAGAAGAACTCGAGTTTGCAGTCCATTTATTTAACTTAAATTTTAACATCTAATGTTTTGATGGTAAACATTAAATGTCGAAATATCGAAAACTACCGATTAAATTAACGATTAATACCTTAAGGTCAAAAATTGGCTCTAAAACATTCTTCAAGTGTAGTCTTGGATAGGTATACCGTTTTTAAACGAGCTATACCCTGGTTTCGCTCCATTTAAGGTTCACTTTTCAGTTAAACAGTTGTCAATATCAATTTTAAATAACCGAGAACTTTTTTTTAGGGAGAACTGATATGACCTGATCACGTCATAAAAATTTTAAAAGCAAAAATTTTGAAAGTATTAGGCACAGTCGTATCTTGTTGGTAAACGAACTGCAATTTTAGAAAGGATTATGTGACTATGTAGACCATGAGGTCGACTGACCGACTGGCCGAGTAGGTATAGACCCTACCTGCCGAGCCAGGAGTCGCGGGTTCTATTCCCGCCCGGGACAAATTTTTGTGTGCATGAACTTATCTATTTTAATTTATTTATTTTATAGGAAGCCACATCGTGTTGGGAAACGAATTTCATATTTTAGCTAGATATATGTGATCATATAAGTAAATTTTAAAAGCAAATGTGTGCGAAACAGTCACAGACCTGTCATATCGGTCGACGAACTTCATGTTTTAGTGAGGTGTATGAGTACAATGTGATCAAATTATTGAAAACTGTTCTCTTCTGTGGTACTTGTACCCAGGCGTGTAGGGTGTTATTTTCAAACATTTTAGCCTAAAAACTTCGCCAATTAGCGAGGATATCACGTCATCAACACACGCAACATTAGCAGTCGAATTGAGAACTTCCTCCTCTTTGAAGTCGGTTGAAAAAGTTCATCTTCGAAGATCTCGCTTGGTGGAAAACAAGAGAAGTTTCACTTCTGTTGAGGATCCCGTGATCATACAGTTCTTTTACACGTAACATACAGAAGTTCTTATTTATATCATATTTGATTTCTAGCAATATTTAACTAAGACGTGATGAAATAAAACATTGTTATGTCTATGCATAGAATCACCTTGATTTGTTATAGAACGTATTTGAATGATCACGCGACGTCACAAACACGTCGACCGAATACACACATAACTAGAAATTCAAGAACAAAAGAAATTGTAAATGAATTTCAATTTTAGAGACGATATCACTGAAAGGAATTTGCGCACTCAAAAATTCTATAGGTATTTGAGACAGAACCGTGCACAATCAAAAATGGCGCCGGTGCTAAGAAATGTTCCCATGATAAATTGTGATTAGAATTTTAAATGTTGAATATTCGACGAAAGAATTCGTTTCCAACACAATGTGTGAACAGTGTTTTCGGGCATTCTAAATATCTGGACGTACAGCTCGTAACTATATTATAATATGAATAGCATAAAACGTTAAAAGCACGACATCCTGTACAATCAGTGATAAGGTTAAGTCCAGTACCTGCGCCGAACAAGAAGCACCAATGCTATTTACATTAAATATCGATAACACTGATAACACACTGTAACTCATCATAACAAGCAACGATAGTAAATTTTTCCATCTTCAACAATGTAAAGTTGTACATCAATCGTTCCCCAACTACCGCAAGAACGGGTCATACGTATATAATTTAATATTTATTTTAAAGTACAAATGCTTTCGCGCTATATACATAGCAACATATTCGATTTTTTCATTTGACGACCGCTAAAATAGTACAAATAAAAAGAATAAAAAATCTGGTGCTCGCAATTTATCTAGTCATTGCTGTCAATTAATTCAATCAAATGGCAAAAATGTTGATAAGGACTAATTATTTGATGTGTGATGTACGTTCTGCATTTCTCATTAGAGTTTTTGTGTTTTTTGGCATACCAACGTTTTATATGTTATTCTTAAGAGATTTAAATGTGGAAAATTATAACGCCAGTCCAGATATTCACGGTACGTATTCACCAAACTCTACATTCTTTTGACAGGTTATGAGAAAGTTATTTCAACTGTTTCACAATTTTTTTTATATACCTACAGAGCTAACAATAAGCATAACTAAGTCATCGATCTGGTGTATCCTTTTATTCAAACCATTTTTTGTCCGATTTACCATTTTCGGGATAATCGTCTTCAAAATGTGGCTTGTAAGCGAATGAACTAATAACATATAGCAAATAAAATTGTTTTACATACATAGTCAACTTGCTCCATAGAGTTAATAAAATGTAATTTTTTAAGTGTAGATCGGAAGAAACAGACTTTGGGGAAAAAATTATCACTACTGAGCAAATTTCGTTCTAACCCGTAAATTTTGTAATAAGGAATAAGATGTAAAGAAAACAAAAATCATTTTCAGATGTTATGGTTAATTAAACGTTTTCTTGCTTGCAGCCTCATCAACTTCCTCTCGTCACTTGTTGGGTCTCATTAATAATGAAAATGTATCTTGTACTCCTGCTGCTATCCTACAGTTTCCACCTGATGGTTTTACAAGATACCAAAGACAACATGTAAGATGGTTTTCATTAAGTAAAATTTATATTGATTTGGCGTAATGGTAGCTAAGCAAACGATTGATAGCTGAGCGTATATAAAGTTTCATTTTTTTTTGTATAATACATAGCTCCGTTCGCGGTCTTGCTCTCGTATTTCTGCAACTACGTAAAAAATTAAATTATTGCTATCATAATTTATTCTAAGTTTGATATGAGAAGCAAACGCCGCTGTCAAATTAATTAACTCTATGAAAATGACTAATATTTTTCTATTTTTAAATTATTTACTTTCTCTAAAATAATAAAAAAGACGAACTAGAAATAAGCTTAAACAAGATTTTTTTGCAAAGCAAATCTGACAGCCTAGTAACAGATTTA
This sequence comes from Luffia ferchaultella, assembly GCA_949709985.1. Lineage (NCBI taxonomy): Eukaryota > Metazoa > Arthropoda > Insecta > Lepidoptera > Psychidae > Luffia > Luffia ferchaultella. The sequence goes on along the minus strand of OX453243.1, from coordinate 23,793,131 downwards.
GTTTAGATATTTTATGTTAAAATTTTTATTCCATTTATTTCTTTTTCAAATGTTTACAATTACATCCGTAATTCGAATTAGGTATCCATGTAATATACGTTCTAGTGCTTCTAAAATCTATGAGATTCTAAACATTATTCTAGAATAGTGAAACATGTCTCTTTATACTTACTCGTAAGTATATTAGTACCGACATTACTAGTTACATCACTATACATCGGCCGTCGAGAGTTTGTGTTCCTGGTACATGAGATTCATTTTTTATTTGACATTATATTATTATGTCAAATCGCAACAAACATGATGTTATAGCTATGAATGTCATGTAAAATTATATTATTATTTTTAATTTAATTTTATGTCATTCGTGCATGTAAATGATAATAATATTTGAAAACGGGAATCGTCCGACGGTACAAATTCACATCAACCATCCGATTAGTATGCCGATTACGACCTGTCAGGAATGCAAACTCTCGATGGCCGATGTATATAGCCATCAGTAATAATTGACCACAGCCGAACGAGCTCAACAATTGTATTTATTTATCATACACATTTTAATTCAACAGGGTTTCATTGCAGTGCATTGCGTTTTGGCCGTCATCTGCTTCCTACTATTAAGCATTATATGCGAACAGTATTTCGTGCCAGTTATCAAAATGATCTGCGAAAGTAAGTGTGGTCATAAATAGTATATAGTTAGATACAGTTGGTTGCTTTGTTAATCTATCATTGTCCTAATCTACAAACAAACGCGTTTCCATCTATTTAATATTAAAATTTTTGATTACCTATCTAAAACATTAATAGATAGCTAATACATATAAAATCTGCCAAAATTTCCGCTAAAATCCGCCAACCCGCATTGGAGCAGCGTGGTGGATTTAAGCTCCAAGCCCCCTTACCTTGAGGGGAGGCGTAAGTCCATGCAGTGGGGTATAAAAAGAGCTGACAGAATGGAATACATATAATTTATTAATTAGTTTAGTTTGTACCTGTGGCTTTGGTTAAACTTATCTTTCTCGTAATTACACCGTATTAAGTGTTTAAAACGTTTTTCCATTCCCATACAAAAGCTACCCTCGTTCTCGATCCCCTTCTCCTAAGATGATGATGAAATGATGAGTTACCTATTAATATGAAACTATTAGTTCAACGTAAACAAGAAATCACAAGGTGAAATCACTAAAAAAAATTTCAGTTTATAAGCGTTTTATTACCTCGATATAAGATGATTTTTTTCAATGTTGAGATTATTTTGTTCCTATTGTTTGTAGTATCTACAATAATAGCATTCACTGACGTAGAGAGAATACAATTATTTTACTTATTAAATATAATTTTCTTGTGGATATAATGGGATTTAACGAAATTCCTGCTGTATGAAATGAAATTCTATCTTTAATATCAATCGTTTTTTTTAAATGCATTTTGAAATAAATATATAATATAACACAATAAAGTCGAAGTTTCAGTTAATTGGAAATGTTTTGGAAAGGTCTACATGAGCGAAACTGCCACACATTTGTTTTCCAATCTATCACGCATATCTAACGGAATAATAGACGTTTATTAAAAATCGAAAAAGGAGTGCTCTAGTAAATATAAATACTTGCAACATCGTTTTTGCATGCGTCTGTAATACTTTCCAAAACTACTTGACGCATATGAAAGGTGACCATGAAAATAATATAAGTATGAATTTTGGATTATCCGCAGAATTGGACATGGCAGAAGATATAGCCGGAGCAACTTTTATGGCAGCCGCGAGTTCTAGCCCGGAATTGTTTATTAACTGCGTGGGCACTTTTGTAACTGAAGGTGACTTAGGCGTGGGGGCGGTCGTCGGCTCAGCAGTGTTCAATGTGCTCGGTGTTCCGGCTTGCTGTGCTTTAATCAGTCGACAGGTGCCTATTTAACTTTATAAAAAAAACTAAATGTGGCACTTGAGGACTGCCGCGGTAAAGCTATTGCATAGCATTTTGTATCAACTTATGCAATTATAATTATTTATTTATTTTATTTATAAATGCAGTTTTTTTTGTTATTATTTTTTCTTCATTTTTCTTCAAATCTTTCTGACGCTGATAATATGCCCATTGACGTGCATTAGTTTTTTTTTTCTTTTTAGCTCTTTACGCTTTTCTTCTCTATAAAACGAAAATATCTAGGTATAAATAATAGGTATAAATAGTGTAATGACACACCAAAACAAAATTCATTTAAAAAAAATAACGATATTAAGAAGTGATTATCGAATTTCGCGCGATGTACATTTATATAGATATAATATCATATATACTTTCTTTGCGCGGCATTCATATGCATTATCTATACACCAAAAACAAAGGTAGGTACTGATTAGTACACGTGCTTGGTTTGATGGTTACTGTTATATACATAATGAAGAATGAATTTATTTATTTATATATATACATATTGAGAATCTAAATTGAGAATTTAAACTATACGTGTGTGTGTGTTTGTGTGTATAAAAGAGGGCTACTTTTAATATCGCTCATTATAATATAAAAAATTTAGGTTATCTTTATAGCAGTATTATATTTTCAATTCGAAATTAATACTGCATTTGTGATAATAATAAAATGTATGTATATAAATTACTCACTCATTTTCTTTCACTATTTTTTCGTGACTTTCTTCATTAATAATAGGTGCAACAGATTATAATAGATGGCGCTGTTTTAAAAAACGTACATCGCGCTATCAAAATTTTTCTCCGTGCGGCGTGCCCTTCGGAGTGGGGAGCGTGAGGTTTTTTTCGTTACGGAATTTCTGAATTCGATCCCCGAGCTCAAGGCCCGCGATAGAAGCTATGCAATAGCTTAAAATATACACATAGCATTGGAAATAATCTAGTACCGATTGGCCAAGTAGTTAGAGACCCTAACTACGAAGCCAATGTCGCGGGTTCGATTCCCGCCCGGACAAAATATTTGTGTGTATAAACATGTGTATTCGTTTTATATTTGAGTGAGAAATATGTATATACGTATACGTTACGGGTAATGCTAGAAGATTGAGTAAACCTAGTTTTACCTGGGTTTACTTAGAACCACCCAGAATTGTGGGTGTTGTCTGAATAATAATTGAAATAAATTTTAATTCCGGTTTTACTCATATACTCACCTAGGTGTACCTAATCAACTAATTATTACGGTATGTCGGAAAATTTGAAGAGATTCAGAGCAATTTTAAGCGATCTGGACCACCGAATTTGCTGTCGTTTCGGTTGTAAAATAGTATGCTTATTTAGTCACACATCGAAATCTTGGGTTGAAGTTAGTTTGTACTTATTCGTTGAGATACGGAGATGCGGAGGACCTAATAATGACGAAAAGATTCAGTAATTCAGTAAAGTAAGAAACCTAACCGTTAATTTGATACGAAGAGTCCGCGAAATATTTACTACAATACGTACTAAATGATAAAAATGAAAAAAAGTTCCGTGTGCGAGGACAGGAGCATTGAGCACGAATATCAAAAAATCTTCGTTTGGCTGTGATCGTGTTGAGGATTTATAAAATACTGTTCTTAAGTTTTATGTATACTTCGCTAACAATTGTCTTACTGTTCTGTTTGCTTATTGTACTGTTTATTTATTATTATTAGGGAGACTAACTCATACTAATAGACTAATTCATAAGATTGTATAATATTTTAGTCTGATGCTAATAATAAGTCTTCACCCATATAATCTACTAATATTCACATCCATAGAATCCACCAGTCACTTTGGCTACTTATTCTATTATATTATTATACGCTTTACCTGTACTATCGTTCAATTGTGTAATTATATTTATGTAGTCCTTATATATATATGTATTACTCCTTTATACTGGTCAACAAATTTAATTTTTGTATGTAATATGAAAACTGATAATATTGAGAACAGGGTTTAGTATAGGAGAATTCATATTGAAACATTTTTACATAAGCCCGCTTGCTGACCCAAGTGAAAGTAGTTACACCCGATATTTTTGATTATTTATGACGATGTTATAGCACTCGTTTCAATTATTATAAAATTATAAAGTAATTTAATGATGTTTTCGTTTCGTTGACGTTTTCATAAGAATTTTATATTTCATGGTTTATCGATGTCACTTCAAAATTAATTTACAAGTCCAAATTTCTTTTTTCCGCAGTCGGTGCCAACAGGGTGACCCACTTAGGCCGACCATTTTCAGTCTGGCCATTTACCCTGTCATTTCATTCTTAGTTTCTATATTCAATATATGGTACAAGGTATCCCAGATGGTGTGGTGACGCAAATACAGTCCTTGATGATCTGAAATCTATTATATCTAAACACCAATCCATAGGCCTCACACTTAATTATTAAATGTGAACTTACCCTGTCAAATTAAAAAAAAAAAAATCAAGAGCAGTCGGAGATGGTGATACCACTTTCAAAATCGTAGATAAAAGTTCGCTTCGTCTTCGCTCGAGATGAATCAATAACCTCACCTTTAAATTTCTTGAAATAAATTCACGTAGACCATTTTTTGCTTGTTTGTTCCTAAATTCACATACATTATGAGAACCAGTTTTTTTTTAATATCAGATATTACCATATTGTTATGATATTACCATACTGAATTGCCAGTTAGGTATCAGATGTCCAGTAAATACGCATAATACAAGCTTTGCTTAGTTTGGCACTAGATGTGTGGGATGTTCGAGGCATTATTATTATTAAATACTCCTTATGATATTCTTACTAAGTAAAAAAGATAAAGTTACAATTTCGATTATATCAGTTCTAACATAAAAACTAGACTTGACATCCCAAATCAAAATAATTATGGTTTCAAAATGAAGGTGGTAGATACAATAGATATTTCATAATTAGTAAGCACCTTTCTTGATTTCCAGTAAGGGTTCTTTTTCGTTTTGAGGTAAGAAACCCTAAAATACTTTGAATAATAATATGTAGGTAACATGTAACCCATGCAATACCTTAATTATCTATAAAACTGACGTCGAATTCAAATTTTATGTAATAAAAATAGTTTCTCTCTATTGCCGGACCCATTCCCGCTCCTTTCATTTTTAGTACCAGCGTTGATGATTGTTTTACGAGTCTAGACCACCAGGGGGCGCTGTAGTAAATGTGTTGCTCAGCAACCTTTCAATTATGATTACTTGTATTTATTTAATATACGTTATATTACTTTTTTATTAACGACACTATAGGTACTAAAACATTCAAGAACTAAGTCATTTAGTATTGACGCACGCCATTTATTATTTAAAAATGAAAAGATTGCCCCTTAACAGAATACATGTATAAAATAAAGTTACGCGAAAATATCTTTGACATCGATTTCGTGATTTTCTAGGCCACGGGGTTTAATAAATTCTGAAAAAAAGCTAATGAACTTCCGATAGAGTAGACACACCACCTAATGTGCGCAGCGAAATAAGTTGAACCCATTTAGTTGCTATAATTTACCAAAGATGGCGCTATCTAATTAATTATTATCCTTTACAACATGTCAACATGTAACGCTATAAAAATATAAATATACAATAAATAGCCAGTTTTGAACAAAAAGTGTTTTTCAAACACGTTACATGCATTATTTCGCAAAAATAAGTGTTGTTTGAAATGAAAGCAATCTAAAGCAACTGTGTAACACATAAAGATGGCGCCACATGTATAAATCTTAATATATCACAACTTAAAAACGCCCTTTCTTGAAAATATAATTATATAATAATAATACATTGTCAACGAAACACACACACACACACACACACACACAAAACAGTCAACTAAATTTACTAACAATTTTCAAATGAAAAGACGCACATAATTTTAAATTTGAAGCAACTTTTAGTCACGAAATAATATTTCATTTATGTACCGTGTACCGCCATGCCAGTGGCGTTGTAACATTCTTTTTACAATCAAATTCAAATTCAAAAAGTTTTTTTCAATATAAGATGTTTACACACACTTATTGAAAGTCAAAATGAATTGATTACTGATTGAGGTACTGGTTCAAAAACTAGAAGAAGAAGAACCAGCATGAAACTCCTCCCCGTTTATTTTATTTAAATATACGTTTTTTTTTTTTTTTTTTTTCAAATTTAAAGTGCTTACAGCTGTTACAATGATGTCCATGCGCACTTATCATTTAAATACTCGGTAATACAATATTAAGCCTTTTCCATGAGTTGGACTTTAACTTGTTTTAACAAGTGATTAGAATTCAAGTCTAGCATTTCTTTTGGAATTTTAATATAAAAACGGATACAATTTTCCATGAAAGAATCTTTGAGAGTCTGAACCTGGGAATTCATAACATATGCTTATATCTTGTATTATATTTAAATTGTGGCCATCAGCCTCCCTAGAGAAAGCATTTAAGTTTCTACGTACAGAAATTATATTTTCATAAATGTACTGCTAAGGGACTGTCAAAATATTACTTTCTCTAAAGTGAGCCTTTACACTATCTCTAGATTTTAATTTATATACAGCTCGAATAGCCCTTTTCTGCAAAACAAATTTGTTTGAATGTCAGCGGCCTTTCCCCATAGCATAATGTCATATGGCATTATGCTATGAAAGTAGCTAATATAAACCAGCCTCGCTGTAGGCACATCGGTTAGTTTTCTTATTTGCGTAATTGCAAAAACAGCAGAGCTCAGTTTACCAGCCACCCTCATAACATGAGGACCCCATTGAATCAGTTCGTTAACTTTATTTTTCTGTTCTTTAGCTCATTGAACTGGACTGGTGGTCGGTCTCCCGTGACTGTTTGATGTATGCTATCTCTGTGGTAGCTCTCATCATGACGCTGCTCGACGACAGAGTCTATTGGCAAGAGGCTCTGTTCTTAGTGTCAGCTTATACGTTCTACATACTAGGTAATTTTATACTATTTTTACTAATAGAGCTAAGAAGCTAGTATATGCTAATACTATAAAGATGAAAATGGGAAAGATTTAATTTTTCGTTTGCTTTTTATTAAACTAACTGGTTTTGAAAATACTTACACCCATAGAAAGCTACATTATTAGCGAGTAACAAGGGCAATATTTTATTTTGAAACTAGCTTTCCCCTGCGGCTCCAGTCCCTTGGACTACACAGTTGTATCGAGACCGCTAAATTTTTTCCCTAAATATACTTTATAAGTTGAAGAGTGACAAAGGCTGCGAGCGGAGCCTAAAGCTAGTGTAAAATAATTGTTGGCGGTTAAACGAGGCTAGAAAAAAAAAAACAAAATTGTATTTCGTATTATTTTTTGTGAAACTGCTTATAGTCAAAGAGAGTTAAAAGCACCTTTGGTTTTAATCACTAAACCGAAAGCGAAAAGTTAACTTAAATGCCACATGGGGATAAACAAAAATTATAAAACGTATTTTTGGTAAAAATCTTTATTTTCACATAAATACCACCGGCAACCATTTTTTGGTTATTGGTTGTTTGCCCCCGCATGCAGTACCATACACCTTTCAAGTCATGTATATTTTACTATCCGAAAAGTTAATTATATTGAGATATAATTTACCATATGTCAGTCCGACAGTTAAAACCAATCTCAGGACACCTAATTTGTTCAAATCCATCAAGACATTTAGGCTACAAGACATGCCGAAGAATAAGTATCCAACAAACATTCAGAAAAACATACATGCACTTGAAAAACATTATCCTACTTACACGGTTGAAAACTAAGTAATGGTGTTAAAAACAAATATGAGATTTTTCTCAATACGTGCATTTGACTTTCAGCGATGGTTTTCAACGGTCGCATTGGTAATGCAGTCAGAGGCGGCTGTTGTGGTAAGAACAAACGAAAAATGTATACAGAAGTGACTCCTCTTTTATCAAAAGGTAATATTTTTTACATAAAATTGTAAGCGATAACACTTGCTCTTTCAAATTATCTACTACCGACTACATATTAATATCGTCAGTTTTGAACAAAATTACAAAAGTTTACAAAGTTTTTTTTATTTACAGAAAAGAATAACCCGCTTGATGTAGTATTTACTAAAACCCCTGCAGACATAGAAAATGCTGTAGACGAAAACCATAACTACAGTGCTATAGATTTAGGTAAATATCCAAAGATACTTTTTCATTTAAAAAAAACATACTATTTAGCTAGTGAAGAATTCGTTACTTATTCCAATTGAAATTTCAATTTTTTTATCATTTATTAATGTTTTTCAGAAGACCCTGATACAAATCCGAATTCATTGTGTTCGGGGCCCGCCGAGAAGAGTTCAAACGGAAAAAAAATATTTTGGATTTTAACTTGGCCTATAAGTTTCATCCTTTGGATAACTATGCCAGATTGCCGCCGACATCCAAAATTGTACCCTTTGACTTTCATTATGTGCGTTTGTTGGATCGGCGGAGTCTCGTATTTGGTTGCTTGGCTCATTACAATTATTGGTAAATGCAATTTTCCTTAAGAGTTTAAATGGAGTTTTTATGATACGCCATACAATTCTGCCCAACAATTATATTTTATATACAAGACAAAATTACAATATGAATTTATTGATTTATTTATGTCCTGGTGCTTAGAGTGTTTCCGGTACAATTGTATAATCCACGTCGGCGGATTCGCGGGCAGAAAGCTAGTTTATTATAATTTACTAAGTTCTTCCGCATATTTTCTTTAATACGTACTATGGGGACTAGAAATTGAATAAAAAATTCATATTCTCTATTTGTACAACTTATTTCTGAATTGACTACTTGTATAAGAATCTAATTTCATTGCTTTCTTATCACACTACTTATTTGGAAAGTCCTTAAGCTTTCAATAATTTTTATTGTTAGAACGTGCTAGATAATTTTAAACTGAAAAAAATAAAAATAAAAAATTATTGTGTTAGCTTTGATCAAATGAAACATCTGCTTAAATTGATATTCGTGACCATTTTTACATCGTTAAGTTATAATTCCAGGAGACACACTGGACATCCCTGACAGTATCACCGGTTTAACGATATTAGCGGCTGGAACGAGTTTGCCTGAAGCTGTTTCTAGTGTTCTTGTGACCAATCAAGGTAACATGAATTATTGCCATCGGCCGATAAATTCTGTATGTTACTATGAAGCTATGGTGAAAGCGACTTTCAGCATGGCCACGATTAGGTGCGGGGGGTGACATTCAAATAGGGAATTGCACTTGTATCCGCATAAGATACAATATCCAAAGTTTCGCTATTTCATAAATCGTGATTAATATTAAACGCTACACGAAGCCAAATTGTTGCCATAAATCTATCGTACATATGCGGATACTTCGAAACAGTAAAAAAACTACAGATTTTGCGCTCCTCGCAACTATCGGAGGACACTGAAAATGAACATCAAAAATAAAAACTTATAACACATTTTGCCAAACAATATTATAAACATTTTTTAAAAATTAACAACCAATTTTCAATAATTTTGTACCATAAGATGCCCCGCGAGCTCTTGCATTTTTTGAACCAGTGAACTATTTTTATAACTTTCTGAAATATACTCGAATCTCACTCTCCGGTGCAAACATTTCATTTTCTAAGCACGATCTATCTGCGTCGAGAGATTTTTAATTTTTCCGATACGGACTTTCATTTTTGAAATAATAAACTTTTTTGCGAAAAAAGTTATAGGCCGATTTTAAACAATTTGGTATCATATGCAGCCTCATTAGCCCCCGCATCTTTTGGGACCACTGTTTTTTGTCTACCATCATACATTTTGGACATATAGCCGAATTCCACTCGAATAACACTCCCCCACGAAAACTATCTTATTACTCTTAATGTTAAAAATTTAAATTCATCTTTACTCTCTCTTTTTGTTCGTGGACGACACATTTCAACACCCTATGTCACAACTACAATACAGACAAATTATAAGACATTCATCATGTTAAGTCTCGAAAAACATAGCCCTCCGCAGTCAGGTAAAAATTTATACGTGTTCCAATATTTTATAAACATTTTTTCTACAGGACACGGCACTATGGGTATAAGTAATTCCATTGGATCGAATACTTTCGATATACTACTCTGCTTGGGATTGCCTTGGTTAGTGAAGGCATTGTTTTATCCGGCCACTCCCGGAAATCATTGGGTATGTCACGATACATTTACTGATGAACTAAATTGACTTTTTTACCTTGAAAATATTCATACTTCCGAAGTTTTCATTCAGAATGTAATAACAGTAATAATGGTATCATTTTACACCTTACAAAGCATAGCAAAGGAATCAACTAGAAAAATATATTATTAGAATATAAAATAAATTGCATGGAATACCATGATAAAAGTTATTTTTCAAATCATTTCCTTTTTAATTTCTATAAGTGTGTGTAAACATCTTATATTTGATTATTATTTTTTTATTAATGTGATTTATTTGAGAGAAAAAATCCCAAATTAAAATCTTACATTATATACCCATGTATTAACTTGTTTCTTTTTAATTACAGGTAGTTATTAATTCCAGTGGATTGTCATACAGCGCTATTTCACTTTTGTCCACGCTTTTGGCTTTATATGCCGCTTTGGCACTCAACAAGTTTATATTGGATTGGCGTGTTGGAATTACTTGTGCTGCGGTTTACATTGGATTTATTATTTTAGCTGCCTTAATAGAGCTTAATATTTTTTTCCCTGTAAATCTACCGATTTGTTCCCATTTGTGAACAATCTAATCATTATGACATACAGATTACGTTTGAACGAATGGTTTTTGTGGATGGGCCAAGAATTTTTTATTATTGAAATAAACTATTTACTATCTCATACATCTTATTTGACGTTTTGTAAACAAGCTTAAAAAGTAAAATAACATTAGTTTTAAGTCACTAGCAGCTATTCGAATGATATTTTGGTACTGCCTTTTGGTTTGAATTATTAATGTTTTTGTCATTTGAAATAGATAAAAATATTATTATGATCGTATTAACGTAATTCCTGGTGTTTGAAGCCGTAGTACTTTTAGATACTAAGTAAAAATTAGATTTATACGGAGTATGTAACGATGTGGTATGTTTTAAAATAATTTAATAAACTTATATTCATGGAGCTGTCTTTCTTTGAACCTCATTAAATTTTGTAACATAAAAGTTATTATAACAGATCCACAAGCCTCTGACATATAAGCGATTATTCGTATCAGGTTATAACTTAGCAAATACATGATAAAATTACAATGTACACGCAGTTACCATTTATTTAAATTTCTTAAAAATTATTCGTCCTGGCTAGCCGAGAAAACAATGAAAAGTTTTTACATAACAAAGTTATCCATTTTACACAGTAAAAGTTGATTAATAAGGTAAAAACACGATAAGTATGAGGTGAACTCGCATACTAATGACTAATTGAGAATTCTAAAGAAAAGAGTGATCCTGTATGAGTTTTCTTTTTATCTTGGATGTACGGAACCCGAACCTGTTCTTAGATATTACTTGTGTAATACAAAAAACGCCTAAACCAGAAACAAATCTATTGGAATTGGCTTATAGCCATTACACCTATGTAAGAATATGCTCTAAGGTGATACCTATGTTAAGCAAAAAACCGAATCAAAATCGGCCCAGCCTATGTGGATGAACACATCTACTGCAGCGCTGGTGGTCTATAATCATAAAAGTTATTCAAGAACTTATTCTGATGTACTGTAGGTATCCGTGTAATACAAAAAAAACTACACTACAATCAGTGTCAGTTGTTTTAGAGACACACATTCACTGAAGCGCTCTCAGCCTTTGTTACTATTCAAAATCCATCAAAAGTTTTATCTTAAATCGTAACAACTTACACACACACCCTTAAAAAGAATTTTACGTAACAGTATAAATAAGAAAATCTACTACATCCATAGATGCAGTTCATGTAAATAAATAAACGTCCCACATTCGAATGTGAATCGAGGTGGGGTAGTGCAGCAGTTCATTATACTTGCCAGTTACAGTGAATATCGGATGATCAACATGCGTGTCGTACGCTGTGTGCTTATCGCTTTATTGGTGACTGGCAATGCTGCTAGAGACTCACGCTACGAGTATATACCATACACAAGAATTCAAGTGCCTCCTGTACAGGTTAATATAATAAATAAAATACTGTTACGTATTAATTAACTTATATATATATATAGTATATAATGTTAATATGCTTCATCAATATTGCAATGGCTTAGCAATTATTTGGTTAATTATTTTAGTTTCTATTCAAATCTCAAAGCTTACATAAACAAATATGCACAGAAAAAAAGAATTCTTCTATCAACGCAAATTGCATTCCAAGAATATGCGGTTTTTGTATATTGAAAACTATATTTTTTGATAACAGAATTTATTTTTTCTATGCATATTTTTTTGGTAATTCTTATACATTTTTTTTAAATACACAGTTTCATTTTTATTCTTTATGTTAATAATACCGTAAAATCTATGCTAGACATGAAATTATTTTACGTTGAAGATAATGACATCGGTAAAGTGTGGGGAGAAGAGGATTGAAATAAAATTATTGATAAACTTGTCGTAGATGAAATTTAGATGATGTCTGGAGTTTTGTTTTCTAGAAATAGTGACAAAAAATTGTAACAAAATAAAAAAGTTTATTTTAATCTTAGGTCACTTAGTAATCCTTAAAACTCTTAAGAATCTTACCATTGTAACTTAGTGTGTACCTAAGTATAATGGGTTAATATCATAATGCTGCTGTCAAATTAATTTACTCTGTGGTTATTATAATATTTAGAACGCCGAAGTTCAGTATTCACTTTTATCAAACGTTATGTATGAATTATAGAGTTCGATAATATTAGAGTTTTAATATTTAATATAGTCAATATACACTACATTTTTTTTATTTAACACCTCTTCACAGTTATGTTCGTGAGAAGTATACGAGGTATTGGAAAGCATTCGTAGAATAAATATATTTTTTTGCTAATGAAAGTAGACATGGTTCATCTTTTACTACTAATTAACTGTGATTTAATTATTTTGTGTCAAAGAACCTCAGTACTTAATAAATACACTAATTGAGTGTAATTACAAATTAACGTCAATTGCAATAGAAAAATCAAACAGTTTACACTTTAACGGATTATTATATAAAATTTAATAATTAAAAAACATATTTTATTTTAGTTTCCTATTTAAACTTTACTCGAACACAGATTTATTTTAATATCTAGTGTAGGGTCGGCTATAATTTAGTAACTATGCTAAAACTTGAGGTGGGCGCACCCTTCTTTTTATACTTGTTTTTAGTGTCTTTTGGAAATCTCGCAGGAAGGAATCCGAAATACAAAAGTGCTTATATTTTTAAGGATTTGATATGACTACGAGCTGATATGTGATTTTAAATTTTTAAATTTTAAATATTAAAAAAAAAATTCGCTATGCTTGCTTGTCCAAATTTGTCACTAATAAAAGATCCTTTTTTTCAGTCGATTCTTTGATTAAATACCAAAGCTTAAATCTGGTTTCACATTGGAATTAGGAATAAAAAATTTGTCAGGCTTATTTCGTTTCGCAACATTTGTTCTACTTTTTTTCTAAAACTATGAGATGTATCTATATATCGACGCCAAATGGTTAAACCAGTCGGTTAATTGGATGGACAGGATGTTGTTCTGATGCCGGCATTCAATTAACAGGCTGAAGGAGGATCAGCCAAATTGTTGAAAGAAACCTTTAACGAAAGGACTGCACATTACTTTTAGCCTCTTTGTTAGGTGAATAAAATTTTCATGTAGGTACTGTTAGGATGACAAATCAATAATTGGTCAAGTCAAGATGGGATCCATTCGGAAATTCAATTCAATTCATATTAATACAAGGACCGATGAGCCACCCAGAAAGTGAACGTAGTAAAAGTCAAAGACATTATGTAATTGGATCTGGCCACGGCAAAAAAAACTAAATTTGAATAATCCGGCGGCTAACCGGCTAACCGTCTAATTGAATGGCTGATTTAACCACATGGCGGCGACATTTACACGAAATTTTAATATACACACACTTGTATCTTTTTGAATTTTTTTTGTTATCATTTTTAATTAATCGATTGCTAACTAGAAGTATGAGAAATATTAGCCTCTGTGTCAAATCGCCTCATCCAGAGATATAGGTTTGTAGCTGACAGACCCAATATGGCTATTTAGTTAGTTGAGTAATTGTTCTAATTCACCAGTCATTAATATTTTTTAAAGCCGTTTTCTTATAAAACTATAACTATAGAGTGACGTCTGTTTGTATTCGACTAATTAGTCATACGCATAGAGTAACCAAATTTGACAGTAGCGTTTGGTTTAGTAGGGTCAAAAATGTCATTTCACAGTACTGAAACAGTCAAACGCAATTCCGCGGAGATAAACCCCGGCGCGCGTGTCATGATAGCCCAAAGCGCAACGAACCTGTCTCAAATTTATAAGGCCACAGGGCCATGGTTCGAATCCGGGCGTGTACCAATGAGTTTTTCTGACTGAAGTACGTAACTATCACTGACTCCGTGCCTCGGAGAGCACGTTAAGCAGCCGGTCCCGGGGGTTGTCAATAGATGGCGGTCGTTACAATCCCCAACCCACAGTGGAGTAGCGTGCTGGATTTAAGCTTCAACCCCCCCCCCCATCTCTCACCTGGGGGGAAGCCTAAGCCCCTGCAGTAGGGTAAAAATGGGCTGACGAAGAAACCCCGGCGCACGGGGATCTTACACGCACCTGTAAAATTTGGTAGAGATTCTAGTGATGTGTATTTAGTATTGGTAGGTAGGCATGGATTATCGACTTCTCTTTTTTCCGACAAATGAAAAATGTGAATAGGTTACATAAAACTTATTATTATATTAGCATGTCTTATTAAATATGAACATGTTGAACTTTATTTACATATTAAAGTTATTAACTGACATAGGGTACAACACATTTAAAATTATGTATTTACACTGATACGATTTGTAAAAGAAAATATAGCATAGTAACCTTTTAAAAATAACATTAGAAATAATGCAAAAGGTAAATATTAGTAACGGACTAAAATACAAAAAAAAAAAACGGATCATGATATCGTCAGAATTGCATACAATTACAAAGTTTTTATCGATACGATATTGAAAAGTAGACAAAAGTGGATTTTCTAGATTTAGTTAAATTGTTACAGACAACTCAAACTTTGAAACTTATGAAAGCTTGCGATTAAAATTTAATAAACTTATTCAAAACCAGGTTTTTGATAACATTTTATACTTTATTTTTATTAGTAAAAATGATGTCGCGAATTTATGCTTTTGTTTCCACGGCAATCACTTGTTGAGAATTAGTAGTAGTTTAAAATACATTACATTTATCGTTCTGATGTCATCAGGCACTGGTGAAAAATACACTACGAACTTCAATTTTTAGACTACTTAATCAACCAAACGGCTCATCCTACTGCAGAAATTATAATAGTTTGTGCATAAATAAACAGGACAGCAAGAAACAAAACTAAAATCTGTTACTTTTAACCCCGCGTAGTGATATATTCATACAGTAAATTAATTTAACAGCAGCGTTTGGTTATACTAAACATACTTATTTGATTTGCACATTTTGCGCTTACTCCGGAGACAGTATAAATGCACTCTATTTCAATTGATTCAAGGATATTTATTTGAAAGTATTAAAGGGTGTGGTTTCACAAAATCAACTTGATTTATTTTGAATAATTCATTGTCATGCTAATCATCATTGAAACATATTTTAAAAAACATTAAATTTATTATCCGTATCGTATTATTATTACTGTTATTTTAATGATAGCAAAAATATATTTATTTTTATACCCACGTGAAGTTTTTATCGTTTTTTCTGTTAGTGGGCAAAGAAAATCTCTACTTATAATATTATTCGGTTACAGGTCAACTGTTATGAACTACCTATGGCAATTACTGAGAGCAGTAAAATACATGAATGTAAGACAACATTACAATTATTCTAGTACACATTACGTTTTTAGAAATTGACGAAGTGCTAAAATATAACAATTAATGTTTCAGCTCGGCGAACTCCTAAACATGTCCAGTTTACAAATAACCTTGAAGAAACATTATCTTCTGACGAAACATTAAACACCAATGAACAGCAAAGGCGAATGGACAGATTTATAAACGAAGGGGAAGACGTGGCTAGGGAACACGCTAAACTCGTTCAAGACATAAACGGTCTCAGCCAAGTACTATTTTATGCACCACAACTCGAGGATCCGAGAGATTATGAAGACTTTGTTTATCACCAAATAATACAAGCGTCTACTACAACAACACCTAAACCAAAATCCACAACTTTTCGTGTTCAATTACCTGTACAGTCCAAACCGGCGGGGATTCCCGTGATTTTAGCTGGGGGAGGAACCAAAAATAGACCAGTCAGGACCCAAGTGAGAAATCGTCACACAATTAATTTAGTAGGATCATCTACTTCTCCCAAATTAGTTACGAAACCGCCTTATTCTTTTGTACAATCCACAACGCTGCCTCCGATGAGAATATGTATGCCGATGTTACCCACCACTTATCCAGTTAGAAGACCCACGCTGTGGGAACGATTAGTGTCCTTCTTTCCTAGATTAGGAAGATAAATTAACATCTATTTTGAATAATGTAAGTGGTGAAGCAACAAATACAAATATTTATGTTAAAGAAATATGTCAAATGCATACATAATACACAAAAGGAACCAAATAACGTGTGTTTGTCTAGATTTAATTAAAAATGATGTAATGTGTCGCGTAGTGATTTATGGATTGAATCATCTAATAGAAGATTTAGTAAATAATTTATGTTTGAATATTAAGTATTTCTATCCGTATCCGATGAATATTAATTTCTAATATGATCGTTGTTAGGTTAATATTTATTGCATAAAAAAAAACCAAGATTTTGTTTTTATAACACAATCAATAAATATTACTTATATAATTTAAGAGTTTTTAATATTGCAATGAGATATAGCTATTGTTGATGACGTTTCATAAATAAATTTTGCAAAAATATCACTATTGGGTTTAACAACATCAATGTATATAAAGTGTGTAATTAGTTGTTAATAAATTAAATTTTTTCTTCGAGACTTATTCATTTTTATTGTAGTTGTGATCGACATGTTCTAGTTTGTCAGTGTCATAAAGACTCTATTAGCTGTTCTATTAGACGGAATAGAGCTAAATTTAACCGAGTAAAGTTTATTGAGGTCTAGATGCAGTATCCGTAATTTGCGTGATCCATTCATCCAATACAAAATACGGTTGGATGTCCAATCTTTTATATACAATGCAATATATTCGTACCGCTACTTACCTTAAAGAAAACACATACAGTCATAATTTTAGATATAATTGGTTTGTGATCATTGAAAACAAATTATTAAAGGACAATGCCCATTGATCGACTAAAAAATGCCTGAGAAATAACCTACAAAAAATGCTTGAGATGAATAAAAATAAATTATACGCCTCATATACCTTTTGATCGAAGGAAACTCATTACAATTACAATATTTATCTGAAAAGTACGAGAAACTAGTTTAAAAGATTTTATTGCGAATAGATTCTGTCTGAAAACAAAATAAATACTAATATAATTTGTATATTTTAACCCGATCTCTACAAACTTGAGAATAATTTATTTAATTATATTTAGAATTTAGGAATATTCCTTCTTTCTGTTCTTGTCAGGCATTTAATGGCCATTGCCCTTTATCAAGATGTTAATGTTATCCTATTATGTGTTCTAAGCGCGTTACATCTTACGTAATTAACTCTAGCGTGTGTCTATTGCATGATATTAATTATTATCGTCGTGAAGTTGCATTGTTTTAGTTTTTATACTTTTACGCGTCGTCGGAATGGAAAAGTTAGCGAGCGCAATGACGAAATTGTGCGGATTTCATGTACATAAGTGCGACAGTTCAATGATCGTTTCACATTTAAAGACAAAATAATAATATTGCATTGATTGTGTAGTTACCACATATTTTTCCCTAGGGACTCCGAAGTAAAGCAAGTTAAAATTCTAGAATATAAGAAACTAGTTCGTAATTAATTACTTTGATTTATTTTATATAAAAAAAGTACCCTGTAGGTAGATGTCATTTTAAAGATTTGAAGGAACTTATTTTCATTTAATTTCAAATATTAATTAATAATAATGTACCTAACTTATGGGATATCCTAGACAAGGTCATCTAACCCCAAACTAGGTACAGCCCATCAGACCTACAGTTCCTTAAAAAACTAGAAACCAAAACATAAACACGTATTAATACATTTATGTTATTATGTAAAATACATGGATATGCGTAAAAATATGCGTAAACAAACACACTATTGATGTTCTGAAATATTCGTTATGAAGTAGAATTTTGTGTGACCCACATGTAAAATTGGTACTGAAAAATAATAAAGAAACTGAAATTACGTTTTATGTGTAATTGAACGAGATGTTTGTTTAAAACAATTATAATGACATATGGTCAGTCTAATCACTCAGTTTGAAATTTTGTTCACGTTTGCTATAGTTTTGAAATATGATATTTTGCATCCTGATTATTAGGTTATCTAAAGTAAAATCTAAAAAAGCAAAGCCTATATAATGACACGAAATTATTCCCTGATATTTTTTGGATTTCACTATGTCAAATCTTATAAATTGTCCAGGACAGTATTAATTCTCTTTGTTTATATTATGTTATATAGTACATCCATTACATTAGTTATAAATATTGTAAACATTTTTACAATATCGTTGGTCGCTACGTGCATGCAATTTTCTCGAGTCGCGCGGTGAAAGTATATGTTTTTGTTGAAATCTTTTAGTATCTGTACTTGGATATTTAACGTAACTTATAGACTTCTAATGATTTGCTTTTTTAGTTATTATGGAGTCGTGCATGTAGTGCTTTTGATGCGCTCTGGTGCGCGTCAACCATTCTCAAAGGAGAAAGTTGAAGTGTCGTGATAGCCCGAGCGCAGCAAACTTATCTAAAATCTATCAGCCTATGTTTCTTGAAATCATGCGTTAGTTACATATCTCGCACTTCGCAACATTCCATTCCATCAGCCCTTTTTAAACCCTCTTGCAGGGGCCTAGGCCTCCTCTCAAGATGAGAGGGTTTGGAGCTCAAATCACCCACGCTGCTCCAATGCGGGTTGCCGGGTTGTAACAACCACCATCTATTGACAGCAACCGGCATGGCACCGACTGCTTAAAGTGCTCTCGGAGGCACAGAGTCAGTGATAGTTAATGTACTTAAGTCAGAAAAAACTCATTGGTACACGCCCAAATTCGAACCACGGCCACATGGTCTTGTCAGAAAAGAAAAGTTGTCAAAAATATTAAACGAAGTGTATAGAAGACATGAAACAAAAGTTGTCCGTGTGGGAACGGCAAAGAATACAATTTCCCACCGCCACCGGGAAGCGTGTCGTAAGAGGCGACTAACCCTGGTTAGCAGAAGATGGGCAGCAGCATCTCTCTGTAAAACTATTTACTGCGATCACCAACCCGCCTGCCAAGCGTGGTGATTATTGGCAAATCTTCCCAATGCAGCACACAAACACACAATGGCCCCTAGTCTCCGGCGGCCCTTCTATTCCTGGCCACGGCAGCGGTCATGGTAACGGAAGGGCAGGGGGTGCGAAGAATCCCCGGATACGATTCGGCTGCCAAAGTAAACGTTTATTTGTAGCTACATTGAACAATAGGACTCTGATGCGAGACGAGCACGTTGAGGAGCTGGAAGTAGAATTGAGCAGGATAAAGTGGCATATCCTTGGGTTATCTGAGGTCCGAAGACAGGGGGAGGACACGATAATCCTGAGCTCTGGTAACTTATTCTACTTCCGAGAAGGCGATCAGCCCTCCCAAGGTGGTGTCGGGTTTCTTGTCAACAAAGTCCTTGTCAACAACGTAGTGGAGATCTCCAGTGTGTCGACCCGGGTAGCATACCTTGTACTGCAACTAACCGACAGGTACCGCCTAAAGGTTGTACAGGTATACGCACCAACCTCGACTCACTCGGACGACGAAGTCCAGGCAGTATATGACGACATAGCGAAAGCTATGCATCATACAAGCCCGACTCAGTTCACCGTTGTTATGGGGGACTTCAACGCCAAAATGGGAGTACAGAAAAGCGACGAATCAAAGATGGGGCCATACGGCATCGGACGGAGAAATCACAGAGGGCAAATGCTGGCAAACTTCCTCGAAATGAAAGGTTTGTTCCTGATGAACTCCTTTTTCAGGAAGGCGCCACAAAGGAAGTGGACCTGGCAAAGCCCAGATAAAGTGACCAGGAACGAGATTGATTTCATCATGACGGATAAAAAGCGCATATTCAGAGATGTCTCAGTGATCAATAGGTTCAATACTGGCAGCGATCACCGCCTAGTCAGAGGCACTCTGAATATCAACTACAGGCTTGAAAGGGCCCGTCTGATGAGGTTCAAGCTCCGACCGACACCGTCCCAAGACGATACAGGCTCCGAGGCTTTTCAACTGGAGTTGAGAAACCGATTCGACGCGCTGGAAACCACGGCGAATGTTGACGACATGGCGGATAATCTGATCAATGTTGTCAGAGAAGTGGGCAGCAAACATTTTAGATCGAGGTGCAAAGGCAAGGAGTCTAAACTCTCCAGCGAAACACTGGATCTCATGCGAGAGAGACGTGAGAAGTCGCTACGTGGAGTATCGTCAGACTTGGCTCTGAACAGGAAAATCAAGAGGCTGATACGACGGGACCTCCGCCTCTTCAATACAAAACGTATCGAAGAGGCAATCCAGCGGAATAAAGGTTCGAAAGTGTTCGTTCAGCAGCTTGGTAGAAGCCAACTGACGAAGCTCAGGACTAGCGACAACAGAATCGTCTCCTCCAAACCAGAGATTCTCGCTGAGATTGAGACTTTTTATAAAAAACTCTATGCCGTACATGCACCTCCCCCTGCTGCCCCCGACAACAGTGATCGAAGAGCTCCGCTCACCCGACACTACACAGATGACATTCCCGACGTCAGCCTGGGCGAGGTAAGATTAGCTCTCAGGCAGCTAAAAAATGGCAAAGCACCCGGCGCCGATGGCATCACGACAGAGCTCCTGAAAGCAGGCGGGACGCCAGTCCTGAAAGAGCTTCAGAAGCTATTCAACACTGTCATACATAGTGGTGTTGCGCCGAGTGCTTGGAGTGAGAGTACGGTCATCCTATTCTTCAAAAAAGGAGATAAAACGCTTCTTAAGAATTATAGACCGATCTCACTCCTCAGCCACGTGTACAAGCTGTTTTCGAGAGTCGTCACGAATCGCCTCGCCCAAAGATTTGACGAATTTCAGCCCCCTGAGCAGGCCGGGTTTCGAAAAGGCTACAGCACCGTAGACCACATACATACGCTGAGGCAGATTATACAGAAAACAGAAGAGTATAATCAACCTCTGTGCCTAGCCTTTGTGGACTACGAGAAAGCCTTCGACTCCGTCGAGACTTGGGCTGTTCTGGAATCCTTGCAGCGATGCCGAATTGACTGTCGTTACATTGAGGTGTTGAGGTGTCTATACGAAGCCGCGACAATGACTGTCCAGGTCCAGGACCAGCAAACGGAACCAATCCAATTGCGAAGAGGAGTACGACAGGGGGATGTCATATCCCCGAAACTGTTCACCAACGCTTTGGAAGATGTTTTCAAGACGCTGGACTGGAAATATCGTGGCATTAATGTCAACGGCGAATACATCTCTCACCTCCGTTTTGCTGACGACATAGTCATCATGGCAGAGTCGCTGGAGGAGCTCAGCGGAATGGTTAACGGCCTCAATGTCGCCTCTCGGCGGGTGGGGCTCGGGATGAACTTGGACAAGACGAAAGTAATGTATAACGAACATATTCTCCCGAGACCGGTAACCGTAGAGGGTGCGACTCTAGAAGTTGTGCAAGACTATGTCTATTTAGGACAGATTGTCCAGTTAGGCAAACACAACTTCAACAAAGAGGCCGACCGAAGAATTCAGCTGGGCTGGGCTGCTTTCGGGAAGCTTCGTCATCTGTTCTCGTCGCCACTACCACAATGTCTGAAGACCAAGGTCTTCAACCAATGCGTCCTACCTACAATGACGTACGGTGCCGAAACGTGGACTCTCACGGCAGGACTGATCCATAAATTCAAAGTCGCTCAGCGTGCTATGGAGCGGGCTATGCTCGGTGTTTCTTTGATGGATAAAATCAGAAACACTGAAATCCGTCAAAGAACTAAAGTTGTCGACATAGCCGAAGCGATCAGCAGGCTGAAGTGGCAATGGGCCGGTCATATTTGCCGTAGAACTGATAACCGATGGGGTAGACGAGTTCTCGAATGGAGGCCACGTACCGGAAAGCGAAGCGTTGGACGCCCCCCGGCCAGGTGGACAGATGACCTGAAGCGCCATACCGGGGGTAGTTGGATGCGAAAGGCGGAGGACCGTGTGTGGTGGCGAGCCTTGGGAGAGGCCTATATCCTGCAGTGGAGAGATACGGGCTGATGATGATGATGATGATGATGAAACAAAAGTTTGGTTTGGTATGTAAGAAGCCGCATAGAAAGGAAACGCGCAATAAATTTGTAACGAGAGCAATAAATTATTTATCTAGAGCTCTTTAGCAATCGCTTTATGGAGTGTTACATCATAACACTCTAGTATAAAATAATATTCCATCCAAATATTCGTTCCCATTACCTTCCTAAATAACAACGAGCGCCATCTGTCGGCACGGTCAATCAAAAACTCAAACGCCGTCGTCGCGACGATGCCATAACAACAACGAAAATGGCCCCCATGCATTGAGTCTTCTCGCATGAAATTTATTTAAAATACTAAACTAATACTAAATAAATACTAAAAACTAATAGTAATACTAAAACTCATCGAATCAAGTGAAAAACTAAAGCAAGAAGGGAAGCAGGATACGCCCGCAGTTGTTTGAGGCCTAGCAGCTCCTCCCGTGTTAAGTTTCTCTTTTCCCTTTTCTTCCGCTATTCTGTTCTAGCATTTTTCTTATCACTTTCGGTCAATGTAGAAACGAACCAAGCCATCGTTGCCAAAATTGATCAAGCGACGACGACGTAGCATCAAATTATAGTGGAACTTCTCGAAAAAAAGAATTTCACTGTAATTTTATCATGTTACCTACATTGTTGTCAAAAATAGTAAAATACTCCAAACCCGTGGAGACAACACTCAAAATATGCTAAATACACAGAAATTAAAAATTGGTTACGAATATTCAAATATTAACTTTCCCTCAACGGCATAAGTTTGTTTAAATTATGTATTAGTGTTATTCAATATTAATAGCTATAAATGTCTTAACGTTATATAATAATAATAACTCGAATATCCCATATAGCGCCATCTAGTCCTAAAGTAAGCAAGTATTATGCTTGTATTATGGGTACTAGATTAGACTATTCCTATCATTAGGCACTATTAAGGTACTAGGTACTAATGTTAGACACTGAAGAAATAGACATGTCCATGGACACAAATATTCGTTCTGGGCGGAATCGAACACCTTGGCACCCTAGATAGAGTTTTTAACCATTCGGTCAATCGGTCAAATAATTTAAATTCAGTACAAAAATAAAACGTGATGGTCTCAATTATTACTTTTATTATGATGATTGCATTATGTTATGCCACTTCTTTTTTTTAATTAATAATAACTTGAACTCTTAAAAAAGTTTCATTAATAATTTGGAAAATTAATTCATTTTGACGGTTTTCATAAAACTCATTTTAACAACTCATAGATACAATCGGCGACATTAGCACTAGCATTTAAAACGGAGCCGGAGTAAAGTGTGTTCCGGCCCACAAAAGAATTACTCAATTTGGAACCGACAGCGACGGTTCTGTAAATTGTTACAGATTTTTGCTGCACATTCGTAACCATTTCTTTCGCCTGTATCGATTTGATTATAGTATATTTGTTTCGTATGGCAATTTACTAATTCACATATGACTACTTAATGTGTTGCGAATATTTTTTTTTTCCATGGAGTCCGCAATACGACGCCGCTTTAGAAAATCTGATTCCTTTTAAGGTCACGGGGCTGTGAGAACCTAATGCTGATTGTATGGGAAAATCGTAGACATATATCACGCAAGATATGTGTATTAACTAAAAATGAGTTGCGAAATGAACGAACGAGGAATTTCACATGAACAATAGGGTCGCATCTTATATCTCGATATTTTTGAGATCTCGGAAACACTTTCTGCAATGTGAACAATTTTAATTTTAATTTGATTGGGTATTTTTTATAACTGGGATAGTTTTATATTTGTAATTTAAATTATATATATATTATATATAAATACATACATATACATAGTTATATATATATATAAATAAATTACAAATATAAAACTATCCCAGTTATAAAAAATACCCAATCAAATTAAAATGAAAATTGGGTAAATTTGGCCTCACTGCAGGCCGGTGGGTACTTTCTGAAAACAGAAATTTTCATAGTTAGGTATCTACATAGAACTTATACTGATTATTCAAGACCAGCGGTAAGTTAAGTAGGTATTTTTATATCAAAAATGTTTTATAAAGTCTTTTATACTGGTTGCCCATAGGAACATAGTCCAAACTTATAGAGAGTGTAGAGCTTACCGAACTGAACAAAAATTGAAAAAAAAATAGGTGATAAAAATTAAACTTGAACATGTTTGTGTCGGTTTTCTTGAGTCATCTACTTGCTTGAAACTTTTAGTTTGGTTTGGTAAGCTCTACACTTTTTATAAATTTAGAGTACGTTCAACCGAACGCGATGTATATAAACTTACTGCTGTTTTTCCACAGACAAGTCAACCTTATAGACCACGATTTGACAGGGAGTAGCATTCGCCAAGGCTATGTAGTGACACTACATAACTACGTCTCTTGTGAGCGGTCAGTTGGAAGCACGTCGGAAGCCATTAAATTGTCAATTTTGAACGAGCCAATGAAAACTAGCCGACCTCTCCCCGCACCCCGCCACTTTTTGGCGATTTCGTTTTCGTACTGACGTTTATTAAAGCGTGGTCTATAGGTTGACTGGTCTGTGTGTTTTTCATATTAAAAAAATTTGTGTGGTACATGTCTAAGAAGCTTTTCGAAAATCGTTTAAAGTCCTGTGTTTTGTATGCATCGCTGCTGATTCGCTGAACACGAAGGTATGATTGACTGATTCGTACCACACTATCACTGTGACGTGGTAGTTTATGCTGTTATAGTGATACATATAGATATAGATAGATATAGATGATGTGTTCGTAAGACAAAGGAAAATTTCACATTGATAAAATTGAAATATAATTTAGAAATGGGCTTGAACCAAAATTTTTAACACATAGTTTTTATATTTTTTCGCAAAATATAGACCAATCTATACCTTGCTTTTAAAGTAGAAAAAAAAATTGTCTGTAACTTTCTTAGTTATTATTTAAAAAAAAATATTAATAAAATATCTCTGTGCCAGGTCCGAATCTACACTCCCCCACGAAAACGATCTGAAAAACATTTTCATAGTTAAAATTGGTATTTGTGTTAATTTATTATATTCATTTACGCAATCTACTCTTAGGTGATACCTAAGTAACGCAAAAAAACCGCACCAAAATTCTCCCAACCGTTTTAGAGAAACATATCTACTGTAGCGCTCTCTGGTGGTCCATAACCGTATACCTTATCTAAGAAACTGCTCTTAGGTCATATCTGTAATTTATAGAATATGAATATACTAGCATATAAATGTGACTCGAATGTTAAATTATTCCAGACGGAAACAATCAAAAATTACAAAACATTTGTGGTAAGAATTAAAATAGATTATCACTCAAAGACCACCGTCAAACATACGTATTTTAGTAATTTGTTTGTCCCCGCCAGGAATACGTTATAACATATAAGTCATTTATATCGTAGTCTATTTTATTTACATAAATGTAAATTATATAGCTTGTTTTTCTCTTTTCTCTTAATTATAATACTAAATGTAATCGAGTTTAAAAACATAAATATAGTACTGTTTTTTATTCCATTCTTATTTATCTGTAAAACTAGCTACCACATCATTGATTTTGTGTTATCATCATTTAAAATAAACTGTGCAAGTTTCATATTATGCAAATTATTTACGGCACATAATGAACGTATGTTCCATGATTGATTATTTTGCCGTATAGAAAAAAATAATACATTATGAATTTCATATGCTTTGAAATGCAAGGAGATTAAATATCGTCTTAATAAAATTCATTCAATTAAACCATAAAATTACGAATTAATTAAAAGCCCTCTTCTGCGTTTACCATCTAACGAATCATACTCTAGCTAGCTGGTACAAGATGGCAAGTTTCAGTCCGCGAGGTCCCCGCGCGCCGGTCTTCACCCCCGCGAATTTGCGTTTGACATTTTCGATACTATGAAGTGTCATTTATGACTATTAAAACATGATTAAAACCAAACACTGCTGTCAAATTTATTTACTCTATGAGTGTACAATCCTTAATCGTCAGGTATTTTTCAAAGACGCTTTCCACCGAGCTTTGAAATAGTCCAATAGAGGAGTAATATTGGCCATTTAGTTCGAGAACCAAATTACATTTGGACCATAGGATGAAGAAGAGAAGCGGACGTGATGCACGTATTTCCTACGCGATTTGTTAGCTAGATGTTGTGTTGCTAGGTCTTTCTGTATTAAAAATTACCCGCTACAACCTGTTACATACTTCCGAATGAAAGGCAGCTACCAATAATTATTATTTTACACAAAGTTGACATTTGTCGACTTGAAGTGGTTGAGTTAAGCAAGTGTGCGCCTTCTAATCTAAATCATTGATATCGGCATTTCGCGTGTCATCGAATCGCAATGTAGAAGTACTGTATTATTTTTTTCATTGTGGATATGCGTTTGCCTTCTAATAAGCTTTGAGTAGAGTCATACAGCGATCAAACGTCGTCCTGAGTGCATACAATACATTCCAATTCGTTAAACAAACAAAAAATGGACATTCAAAATACAAAGTGAGCTTATACAGTTACGTAAATTTAAATATAATTCGTACATTCATAATTTTTGATGGATTATTTTGAAATTCCACAAATGTCTAACTGCCAAAGTCGTGAATCATTTATTTTTGTATTATTAAAACCTTTATGATTTTTACACATAGGTACGAGTATTACTAGCAACTATTTTCTCTTCAGTTAGAAACGTTTACTTAAATTAAGAGCTTACGTAGTTTGTGCTATGACACTTTGGTTGAAAGAGGTAGTTTTTGTTTTAAATAAAATGTCTCCTAAGAATCATTTAGATTTTACTTGTTTTCAGTAAAGAATCCCCGCTTTCTTTAAAATATGTAAAGATGTTAAAATTCATTTTGATGACAATCGGAGGATGGCACCACCCGACAACAAAAAAAGAAGTCGAGCGATTTCAAAAATATCAGAGATGGATCGTGTTAACATATTCGTTCGTAATGGCGGTCGGTCAAGCTGCATACATTGTGCACAATTCACATAGCGTCGACTTCCTCATGTTGGGAGAGCTGTATGTCACACTCTTTCTTTGCATTATGACTTTCGTAAGTATAAATACCTATTACATAATAAACGACGAAACAAGCATTCCTAGTGTTTTAGGGTTCAGACCAAACAGAAATTTCGTTCTATCCGTCTGTCAATCCATCCGTATGGTGATAAGCTTATACCTCCGACATCTTTTAGTCAACCAATGAAAAAATTTCATCATTATCACTTCAGCCTACATCTGTCCACTGCTGAACATAAGCCTCTTCCATAGCGCGTCACGCGATTCGATCCTCCGTTCGCTGCATCCAGCGACGATCCCGCCTTCTTCAAGTCATCTAGGCGATGGGCGCCCGACGTTACGCTTTCCCGTGCGTGGTCTTCTGCAACATTAGAGGATGCAGAACCGGCCCTTATTCAGGAACTGGGTTTAACTTTTACTGGAGAACAGGATTTATAAAATATAAATATTTTTATTTGTATTGCGTAACTGTACCTGGTGTTCGGCTAATCGTTGTCCAAACTTATAGAGCGTGTAGATACTGATACTGAAACAAAAACTCAAAAAAAAGTAATAGTATATGATAAAAAAATGAAAAAAACAAAACTTTAAACATTTTTTTCTCGGTAATCGTTAGTTTGCGCCATCTACTCATTTGAAATTTCTCTTCACGCTCAATGATTTTGGACTTCGTTCAGCCGAACACGTGGTATATTATATACCGGCTGTTTGGATGAACGTAGTTCTACTTTAAATATGTTTTTACCGGTAACCGTTACTTTGCGCCATCTGCTCAATTCTTTTTGTTTCGTTTGATAAACAACACATAGTACTCTATAAATTTGGACTACGTTAAGCTGAACACCCGGTATTTAGGTTTTTTAATCGCAACCGAAAATTGTAGAGATTTATCAGACTTTTGGTCAGACATTTCAGCTTATATCAAGATATAAGATGTCGGAATTGGTGGAATAGTGTAACCCGCGTGCCCGCTCGCTGCCGCTCTCTTGAGTTAGCTAGCTCCTGTACCATTTTTTTCAACATTCCACGTTTTGCTTTTCAACACGTTTGTTTTACTGTAATGCAAAAATTTTTATACAAATGAATAAAATAAAATTCTTGATGAACAGGGTATCAATATTTCGGAAGCAGTTCTTTCAGAACAGGTAACAACCGGGTATACCCGTTTTTTAGTACCGGGTGCATGCTCTATGCAACTTAAGTGGCCGGCCCACTGCCACTTGCCTATACTTCGAGCTACGTCGATAACTTTGGTTCTTCTGCGGATGTCCTCATTCCGCATCTTATCTCGCGGATGAACACCGAGCGTAGCTTTCAATCGCTCGCTGAGCGACTTCGCCAAGGCACTCATCACAGAGTCCGGTTATGAACAGTTGCAGCCAAGGCTTGTATAGTACTTTCTTCTTAGATGCTTGTTAACTAAAACAATAACATACATTTTTATTTAAAAATACAATTAGTAAAGGTACAGTTTTTGGAAATTGATAGTGGATTTCCCAGGAATGGTATTAGTTTGTAACATTTCCACGGGTTGTTTCAAGTTTATATTCGTACATTTTAATATGGAATATAATACACGTACCCAAAGCGTACATGATTTTACTTTTGTAGCCATTTCCCCAAAATAAGCTAAGAAAACGTTTTCAGACAACGATTTAGATTTTCTTTCGTTTTTTCAGTAAATAAAATTTTCATGCGTTTTCATGTATCTGTCCTTCAATTTCGGTGGCCAACAATTTTCAAATTATATTGACGACTGTATATTACAATAATAAAAATAGTTGAGGTAATTTTGCCACCGATTCGCCGCGTTCCAATGTCAATTACTTTTTTATTTATACTTTTTTAAATTCTTTTAATCGCGCTAGTTCGAAATTTAATTAAAACGTTGTCAATAGGTTTAAACATGGGGTATAAAAGAGTTAATGCCATTTTCAAATTATATATTCGACCGCTCGAGCACGCCTGCTAAAACATTGCGCGACACTTTCTAGTCCGTTCCTGCAAGTATGATTTGCCCCAAAGAATGTTGTGCGATATATAGTCGTGTATCTAAGCATCTTTGAGAAAAAGTACATAACTTAATACTACATAATATCCCATATTTTGTCCTTCACGAAAATAAATTATGTCTGGGGGTCTGGGATCTTACTCCCGTACACGATTTTCAATCGCAGAAACAGGCGAACGTTATAAAAGAAAGAAAATTAATTTGGAATTTATAAAGACTTGTAATCTCAAAAATGATATAATATGTTATCGACGTAAGTGATTTAAGTGACCATTAATAAATACGGTAATTGATTATACTTATTTGCAGGTGAGACTTTGCCTCCCGCATATGAAGTCATACCGGCAGATAAATGAACGGTTTTTTGATGAGTTTCATTTGATTCATTTTAAACATATATCAGTGGATTATTGCAAGGTTAGTCAGTTAGATTAATCAGGATAAATTTAATAGAACATTTATTTTTTTGATGGCTTAGCTGGATTTAAATTAGGTGCATGCCTTTTTATTTAGTTTTTCATTTTTTTGTTCAACAAGTTTTTTTTAATCTAGATTTTCATTACTGCCACAACCGACAAATCGCATATCTTTCAAGATTAATGGTACTAACCAGACAAGCAGTTTCATTTCATTTTTAAGTGTATTTAGATCTGTATAGTTTCAGAGGTAATAATTGTTAATGTGACCGTCACGAAATGTTCTTAAAAAATAAAGTCAACTTTCATATCACAGTACCGATGAGGTATCTCTGCGAGTGGAATTTTTGTTTTGGTATTGTAATTGGACAACCTTGCTTGTTCGACCAACTAAAACAACACGTCTTAACGCGCGATACGTATAGATATGTACGCGTTTTCGTGGAATACGTTTTGGTAACGGTCTACTTTCATTGCATAACTTGCCTCTATTTTTAGTGCTTGTAAGACAAGAATTTGATTCCAGGTCAATATTTTGATTTAATTGCCATTGTAATGGTTACATTGTAATGAGATAAATCGTATTTTATATTTCAGATGAACAAAATTACGGACAAATTGTCGTATTATTTCACGATGTATCTAGTAACGACGCTTTTCAACGGAATGATACTGTACAACGCATTGCCTATTTACAAAAACTATAACAAGGGGTTATTCACAAAAAATGGAAGCAGAAATAATACTTTGGAATTTGCCGTTTACATTCATTTCCCGGGTATAAACCACGAGAAAATGTTTTGGTTCTTAACTATCAATAGTTTCAGTGCCTCCTATGGAAGCGCTGCAAGTGTAGGTCTCCTCGATTTAAATTTGTCGCTGATGGTTTTTCAAATCATCGGACACCTTAAGGCGCTGAGATATAGCATTGAAAATATGGCCAAACCTAAAAAAAAAACTTGTTTTCGGCTACACAATGTACAAGTGTCTGCCGATATGTTTAACAAAGAAGAAAATGAGTTAATACACAAGAAAATGGTCGAACAAGTAAATAATCATAAACTTATAGTGAGGTAAATATATAATATAATCATCATTTTGAACTTTTCTCACCAATGTGTCCAGTTAAACGTTCATAATATCTTTTGGAAGCATACTAATTATTAATACTAAATTATTTGATACTAATTTACTTGATATTACTTGATACCTGAACGCGTTCCGGAAGAAAGGGGTCTGGATAGACCGACAGAGTTACGGACGAAAAACGAAGTGATTCTGTCGTATTATTTCATGAGGGTTCTTTTTTAGAGTCCCGTACATCAAGAATGAAAAAAGGAACCAGTATAGGGTCACTTTAGTGTCATCTGTCCATATGTCAGCCTCTTTCTCTGAGTCTACTAAATGCAAAAGTTGAAATTCAATACCTGTACAGAGTTGAACCCCCGACACAAAAAAAACTTACCTTTAAAAAGTGTGAAATAATACAAGTTTGCTCATTATCTAATGATTTTCGATCCTTAAAGCGTCTGGGACCGCTAGTTATTAGGTATTTTAATGTTACATAGCGGTCCCCGACGCTTTAAGAATCCTAAATCATTAAACAATAACCAAACTTGTATTATTTCACACTTTTCAAACGTTAGTTCTTTGTGTAGGGGGTTTTTTTTAATTTTAAATTTAATTTTTATTCCAAAATTTTTAAACTTTTATTTAGTTAAACTAATTCATACACGATCAGAGAAAAAAATAATTTTCAAGTTTTTAGTTTTTATTTCGTTAGTTCATATTCCTCATTCCCTTTCAATATAGTGTACATTATGCTACTAGTCAAGCCCTTTCATTTGCTACCCATATTGATGGAGTAGTGAAAAAAATATATTTTGCCATTTTGTGCTGGCGCCCATCTTGGATTTGAAATTAGTCATAATGTATTACTTCTACTAGTCCGATTCTACTAGTACGATGATATTTTTTATTTGTAGGTAGGTATTTCTAGTTTTTAATTTGGTATAAGCTTTTATTTTTAATTAATTCAGGTTTATTTTTAGTTTGTTTGTTTACCAATTTGAAATATATAGTTGGTAAAATAAATATTAATTTCAATTTAAATTTGATAAAATTGAAAGTATTTGATATCAAATATTTTTTTTTTGTTATGTTTTCATAATGAAGTGTAGGTAAAGCCCAATCCTAGGTAATTTAGCAATATAAATTGCGAGGTAAGGCGTGCAGGTTACTTGAAAATATTCGCATACTTAATGCCTCATCTGCACTAACTGTGTGGTAAGTTCCGAATTTGAGTGTTGATTTAGCCAAAATATTTCCTTTAGTTTTACAGATGAAATATCTCGAGTATTCGGGCCAGTGCTAGCCTGTTATTACTTATCCCACTTAATTAGTTGCTGCGTGATCCTGTTGGAATGTTTTACTGGAGTGAGTTTTAATATTTTTATAAACTGTTACGCATATAATATTGTCTGCTCCTATTAATTTGATAACCAAAATTACAGGATCCAGAAGCTTTGGCTCGTTTCCTTCCTCTCGCAATTATCATTTTCGGGCAACTAATTCAAATTTCTGTCATTTTTGAAGTCGTCGACACACAGGTAAGTGTTAGCAGCGTGAATTTGAAATCATCACAATTTATTTGTCTTGAATTTAAATATAAAAATATCTGACTTTAAATACAAACAATTATCTATCTGAAATTTTTAAATAGTTGGTTCAAAATAACAGGTGCTAATGTCATTTACTCTTATGCAGTTCCGAACGTTATTCGCATATTCGGTTTATTAATACATTCGTATACCTACCTACATGGCTTTTTGATCTAAGTAATTTGACGCGAGCGTCTACGAACAACCGTCTAAAGGTAAACATTTGTTTGATATTCTGAAACAGCAGGGTATACCCACTTTTGGATTATCTATAGACTTAATATTTTTTCAATCAAATCCTTTAGAGTAAAAAGAGTTAAGAATCTTGGTTGACTCTTTACTTATTAAATTACTTAATCATCTCGCATTGTTATACGCAATCATAGAATAAATAAATTTGAAAGCAGCGTTTGGTTTTAATAGAGTCAGAAATGTCACTTCACAGTATGAAAAATGTCAGACGAAATTTCGCGGGCGTGATGACCGGCGCTCGGGGATCCACATAAGAATTTAATGTTTCCAAAAATCATGTAATTTGCTTCTTCTTTTCTAGCCTATAATCATTGCTTTTAAAGCAATTGTTTTTTGTAAATACAAGCAAAAATTCAAACAATTGTCTGTCAAGTGCAAGCAGAAGTGCACTCAAAAGTTCCGCACTATAAACATTGTTCTTGATTAGTTTATCAATAGAAAAATCTTAACAGAATGATGTAGTGATGAGTGCCGCCGCGAGTGCGCGATCTATCCCAGAATATTGAATATTATTATATTACTAGCTTTCCGCCCGTGGGCTTCGCTCGCGTTGACCACAGTTGTACTGGGACAGTTAAAGTAACGCGACGCTCCAGAACATTGTAACACTTTCTAGAACATTCTGAAACTTAACTACCTAAGAAATCTCTATACCTCATTTTTTACAAATCCATTTAGCCATTTTAGCATGAAGAATAGCCATCCTACAAGTCGGTCTCAAAATCAGTCAGACATTTTGGAGATTAACTGGAACAGACAGACAGACTAACAGACACTACGATTTTCTATATGTATATAAAAAAAATGCTTTTCACTCTTGACAACGCCCTCTTTATATTTGCAAAATTTCAGTAAAATCGGATCAGCCGTTTCAACGATTAGTCCTAACAAACAAACAGACAAACAAACAAAAAGTAGCGTATGTCACTCCTCACACCCGCCTTTTCACGTTTGCGAAGTTTCTTTAAAATTGGTTTAAATATTTAAGAGTTTCGCTCAAACAGACAGAGAGACGGCCAGACAGACAAACAAAAAGTATTGAAAGTCACTCCTGACAATTTTTTAATCACATCTTTGAAAGTTTCTTAATCACATCTTTGAAAGTTGAAAGTTTTTAATCACATTTTGAAAGATTAGCTCGAATAGATGGACAGACAGACAGACAGATAAAAAAATTTGGTCAAATGGTCACATAGATCTCGTCAAAACATTAAGTTTGAGTATCAACACGATAGGTCTGCGATTGATAGTTTCGAAAATGTAAACTTTCAAAAATTTGGTCACACGGTCACATAGATCTCGTCAAAACATTAAGTTTGAGTACCAACACGATAGATCTGCGATTGATAGTTTCGAAAATATAAGATTTTTAAAAATTGGTCACGTGGTCACACAGATCTCGTCAAAACATCTAGTTTTAGTACCAACACGATAGGTCTGCGATTGATAGTTTCGAAAATAAAAGCTTTTAAAAATGTGGTCACGTGGTCACGTAGATCTTGTCAAAACATTATGTTTGAGTACCAACACGATAGGTCTGCGATTGACAGTTTCGAAAATAAAAGGTTTTAAAAATCTGGTCACGTGGTCTCATAGATCTCGCCAAAACATCAAGTTTGAGTACCAACACGATAGGTCTACGATTGAAAGATTCGAAAATACAAGCTTTAAAAATTTGGTCACGTGGTCACATAGATCGCGTCAAAACATCAAGTTTGAGTACAGACACGATAGGTCTGCGATTGATGGTTTCGAAAATATATGCATTTAAAAATTTGGTCACATGGTCACATAAATACGTCTACAAAGTTTCATTGAAATCGCTTTAGTCGTTTTGGAGTTTAGCCGGAACAGATAGACAGACAGATAGACAAAAAACCGCTTATGTCACCCCCGATAATGCCGTCTGCACGTCTGCCAAGTTTCATTGAAATCGGTTAAGCCGTTTCTGAGATCAGCTCAAACAGACAGACAGATGGACAGACAGACAGACAAAAAGCAACCTATGTCACTCCCGACAATACCCTCTGCACGTCTGCTAAGTTTGATTGAAATCGGTTAAGCCGTTTCTGAGATCAGCTCATACAGACAGACAGATGGACAGACAGACAAACAAAAAGTAGCCTATGTCACCCGAGGTAATGCCCTCTGCACGTCTGCAAAGTTTCATTGAAATTGGTTCAACCGTTTCGGAGATTAGCCGGAACAGACAGACAGACAGACAGACAGACACTTCAATTTTATTAATATAGATAGATATAGATAAATTGAATATTATTGATATTACTATTGAAAATAAATAGTATTGCGAGAAAGTGGTTTTCTTCACACTATTTATGTGTACGTAAATATAATAGGCGTTGCTGTCAATAGATAGCGGTCATTACAATCCGCCAACCTGCATGGGAGCAGCGTGGTGGATTCAAGCTCCAAGCCCCTTCACCCTGGGAGAGGCCTAGGCTCCTGCAGTAGGGTATAATGGGCTGTTGGCATTGCATAGAAAATAAACTGACTATGAACCCAGCAAACGTAAATTTATACACGCTTTACTAAACTTATAGAATCAGAAGCTGGTCGACTCGGTATACTATATGCCCTGGGAATGTATGGACACACGCAACCGACGCACCGTGTTAATTCTGCTACAACGTGTGCAGAAGACAAAGCGCTTGACTGCCATGGGGCTTGTGAATGTTGGCGTTACTACAATGGCCAAGGTGAGTCGGTGGTGAGGCCACACACATATGCGCTAATCATGATGAATATAATAGTTTTATTCACACAAAGGTCGGAGGGTGGCCGAATGTGGCTACATAGTATAATATTTCATTTTGCTTACAGTAATAAATGGGTAATAATTATATATAGTATATAATTTTTACATTTTATATATATTTATATACATAACAAACGATTCTTAACGGCCACCTATTTCAAAATTTTAAAATTAAATGGTGCCAATAATAGTTTCATAACATAGTATTCGTATATCGTATATTCTAAGAACAAGCATTTTATAATATAAATGGAAGCAAGTAATATTTAGAAAGTAAATATGTATGAAAATAGTTTTTAATCTGAATGTTAATAATGATAATATAGGATAAATCACTACATCTCATAAAACAAAATCTCCCCGCTGCGTCCGTGTCTGTCAGAACGCGATAACCTTAAAAACTACCAAACGAATTTTCACACAGTTGTAACCAAAGACGGAATGATTCAAGAGAAAGGTTTATGTGTAAAATTTATTAAAGTTTTGTGTAAATAGGTTGTAATATAAAAACGATTGTTGAAAGTATCGGAAAGCGTCAGTCGAGCGGGTGAATTCGTCGAAAACGCTGCCTAATCCCTTTGAGATATAACAAAGCAATGTACGAAGGAATTGTTCCTCTTTTATAGGTCTAAGGAAAAGTTTGGAATGGTATATGTCTACCTTTCAAGGATAGTTTAGGTACCTACCATATCTAATTTAATGTTTAAACAAATGGTCACATTATATAATGCGGTAATGGGGCAGATATTTTTAAAAAATATTTTATGTAACTTTTCTAAATGCACCACAATAGTGATGTAATGTTGAAAAATAAATCATTAATAACGAAGTTATAATTGTTAAAAATATTCTGTTAGTGAGAGGAATACCGCACGGCGTACTTAGCTGTAACGGCAGTCCATTTAAAATAATATCAAATTTCGTTTTGAAAGAAAGAGACAAGGATAAAATTTTAATAGCTTATAGGTTCCATATTCTTCAGCCCAATAAAATTTTGATTACGAATTTTGTTATCGTTTAAGGTCTATTTTTATTTTTTCTTGATAAAAATATTTTCAATATTAGTCACGTATCCAATTGGAAAGCTATTAAGAAGATATTAATCCTTATCTAATTAAATAAGTTAGTTATCATAAGCATTTCATGCACATTATAATTATTGAGCTTTACACCATAAGATATAAATTAACATCTTAGGAAGCCTCAGTGTTTTATAACGTTTAACTTTCTTAGAACAAAATATATATAATTTCTTTAAGCACATTAAAACATCTAACACATTTAAAAATATAGTTATTACAAGTTACTTATAGTTATTGATTGTATTCTGCTAATATAAAAGTAGCCATAACTTTTCTTTTTTCCTTTGCAGGTTTTGAAAACGACGTTTTCCTATTTCACTTTACTGAAATCTTTTAATGACTAAACGTTTCCAACGATCTCAGTGCATTCTCAAGGATCAATTTGATTGCACCATCACTGCTTCAACTATTACACACATCTCTACAAATAAATTAAGAAACCGAATTTGGCCCAGGAGCGGTGGATCTATGAACATAGGTTCATAGGTGGCGATTAATTTAATATTCGAGCGCTCACTCACTCAATAATTTGTTGACAGAACGATGTCAAATCACCAAAAGAATCTTAATATAACACATTTTCTTTTGTCATAATAAATATCATAATTCTTTGACGTAAAAAAAATCCCAAACGAAGGTTATACTCATACCTACCCATTGGCTTTTCATTTTTGTATATATGACATTTATTTCTTTTGTAATTAAAATATAAAAAATTTAGCTTACGTCTTTTTTTCAAACACTCTTGTATCCCGATTGCATTAGAGTAAATGGCGCATCTGCCTTCTCTATCGCACGCATTTGGGCTCCCGGGTAGCAGCAATTTTTCCAGGCGTTGTACAGACTCTTAAAGGGGTTGGTACTCGTAACTGTTTGTGAGGACGTAATGGTCGACAAGGTCGGAGATAAAAAAGTCGATGAGTGAAAGAGGGATATGTATACACGAATCATGGGCTACAGCAATTGGATGCGCGACCTGCATGTATACAGCTTCTGCTTACTTTTCAGTAGAATATGCACGAATTTCATGTAAATTAGAATACTGGGTAAACTGTAGGTTAAAGGAACTATGACTGACGAGAGACATATTCATATAAAGTTTAAAAGTTTCCAGTAATTACAAAATAGTTAAAACAACGTTAGATGTTTATCTCCTAATATAAGCGCTAAAGGGATAAAGCTTTATAACCAAATTCAAAAAGGAGGAGGTTCCCGATTCGATTGTAGAATTTCTTTTTGTGTGTTGTGAAATTGTGAACTGATTTGCCTGATTCTTTTTTAATAAATAAGCTATATTTCTAGATTGGTCTCATTTAAATTTGAAGAAAATATTCCACTTCCTATGGTAGAAAATAAGGGGATGAGTTACGTTTATTTAAAATTCACCCACATCACGTTAATAGATTTTAGTAAAACTGGGCACATAGGTTTCTATTGGAAATAAAATACTACGAAGGCAAAGTGCTGATCTGATAGTGGAAATGGCAGGCAATCGAGGGGACCTTCTCAACAGTATACTGCAGCCATCTCGTGTTTAGGCCCATATGATTCATTTTTTTTTTTTTTATTTTTTATTTAGTGAGGGCCGAATCTGCTTACAGACACCTACGCGCCCGACCTTCCGCGCAGGTAGTGCCGGGTTGGGACTTCTACACAGAAGGTGTAGCCCGACCGGCTAAACGACTCCTCAACCTATACTCCGTTGAGTGTTATAGGATTTGAACTGAACGACGACCGGACGCATTGAGGATGCTTCGGTGCGTTGGTGCCATTGACGGGCGGTGCCTTAAGGGTGCCGCCACGTACGGCGTATGAGTGAATAGAGATGAGGGCCGACACGTGTCGATCCCTCGGTTTGGGAGGGCAGTACGAGCTGGACGGCCCGACTGTGAGAAAACAAAGGCTCAGACGCCATTCGAACAGATTTGTTACGTTTACTAGGTGACTTCTGGTGGGTACTGTTCGCCTACATCAGACTGAGGGTCTGATCTGCCTAGTGCTCTGAGACTCTCGACCTCGGAGGTGAAGTCATCAGGCGGATCTGTTAAAGCATTCCGTGGGCGTCTGGTAAAGTGATTGGTAGGCGGGGGCTCGTAAGAGGCCGCTTCCGAAAGTAGGGGATTGGGGTGCATGACCGCGGCGGCGAAGAAGCGCTCGGTTGCGTCCTTCATGTACTTGGATATTGATGGTAAGTCGAAATCGCTGTGAAGCAGACTATTTCGAACATACCATGGGGCGCCTATAGCTTTTCTGCAGAACTTGTTCTGCATGGTCTGTAGCGGCTTAAGTATCGATTGCTTGGCGTATGCAAAGACCGGGCATGCGTAAGTCATGACCGGCCTTATGGCCATTACGTATAGGGTGCGCTTGTTGCGCATCGATAGCTTACTGCGGCTACCTATCATACCTGACAAACGAGCTAAGTAGAATTTAGCTGTTTTACAAACACGCTTGACATGATCGCGGAAATGGAGATGCTTGTCAAGCGTGATACCTAAATATTTGTAGGTGTGTTGCCACGGAATGTTGGAGCCGGACATTTGTAAGGTGTCTATTTTGAGTGGGACTACGAAGCGAGTTTTCACTTTGGAACGGTGAAAACAGAC
Source organism: Luffia ferchaultella (assembly GCA_949709985.1). NCBI lineage: Eukaryota > Metazoa > Arthropoda > Insecta > Lepidoptera > Psychidae > Luffia > Luffia ferchaultella. Next base: position 23,753,698 of record OX453243.1, on the reverse strand, counting down.
AGCCGCGGATTTTTCGGGGTTTATTTCAATCCTCCATAGACGGAACCACCGCGTGAGTTCGTCGATAGAGGATTGAAGACGGTTCGCGATGTGTATATTATGTCGCGAGCGCAGATAAAGCACTGTATCGTCGGCGAACAGTGCTAGTTGGACGCCGTTATGCGGCAGCGGTATGTCGTTTGTATACGCTGAGTACAATAGCGGGCTTAGCGTAGAGCCTTGCGGGACTCCAGCTTTTAGTATTTTGCGGGCTGAAATGGACTTCTCGTGTTTGTAGACGAAATGTCGGTCAGTGAGATAGTCTTGGATGATAAAGACTAAACGATCGGGGACTTCAAGTTTGTGGAGTTTATAAATTAGCCCCGCGTGCCAAACTTTGTCGAAAGCCTTGGCCACATCGAAAAAGACTGCTACTGTCTTACTGTGCTTTCTAAAGCCGGAGGATATATATTCAACTAGGCGAAGTGCCTGTTGAGGGCAGGAGTGCCTGGGGCGAAAACCAAATTGCTCGTCAATTATAAGTGAATTACCGATCAGGTGATCGCTGAGACGAGTCTTTAAAACCTTTTCGTACAGTTTGCCCATTACCTTGAGGAGGCTAATGGGTCTGTAGCTGGTAGGGAGGTCTCTCGGTTTGCCTGGTTTGGGAATGCCGATTACCACGGCTTCCTTCCAGGTGGGGGGGAAGTAGCAATTTTTGAAGCATGTATTGAATATGGCTGCCAGAAGGGCGACTAAAGGAAGGGAAAAGCATTTGAATGCTTTGTTATTGATTCCGTCGAGACCCGGAGCTTTTCTAATTTTAAGCTCCTTGATATGCTTACTAATTTCATCGCAAGTGACAGGTGAAAGGTCCGCTGAGGGCGGACGGGCCGCGCGGTTGCGCACGTCGTTTTCGACGTGGGCTACGTGAATGGGATCGCACTCAAGTGTGCTGGGTGAGCATTGAGAATCAAGACTATCTGCCAAACAGTCCGCTTTCTCATCGTCGTCGAACGCGAGGGTACTATCTTTTTTCCTAAAAGGGGGGGACGCGACGTATCCGTCTAAACGGAGCGCTTTGGCGACACTCCAGTAGGCCTTATGGGTTGGCTTAATGCCTTCCATAAGTTGGTCCCACTGTTCATTACGTAGTTCATTAATGCGCTCCCTCACTAGGCGTTGGAGGGCGCGCGCTCGTGACCTATATTCGGGCGTGGGATATGCGCTCGCGCGGCGCAGAGCAACGTTTTTGACTCTTATGAGTTCGCGCACATCAGGCGGCAGGTTCAGGCGGGGTTTAGCCACCGGAGCCCTCCGCGAGCTGTCCGCGATCACTTTCTGAATGTGCTCGGTAAGAGCCCCTATCGCTAGGTCAACGTCGTTATTTGACTGAAGGTCAGCTGGGATTTTATTTAACGCGGGTGTGTCAATGTTTTGAAGAGAGGCTGACACTTTGCCCCAATCTGTGATTAGAACGCGGTCCGCCGGCGGACTATCGGGTGGGCCGAGTTTCAAAAGAACGGGGCGGTGATCCGAGCCCAAGGCGTGAAGCGTCTCTATGGAGCTCAGGTTAAGCGCCACGTTCTTAAGCAACGCTATGTCCAGGATGTCTGGTCGGTGTGAGTCAATGTCTGGGAACCGCGTCGGCGAGAGGGGCGCGATCAAGTCTAAGTCTAAGGCCTCAGCTATGACCGAGAGCCTACGGCCGTTGGTGTTCGTGGTGACACAGTTCCAATCTGTGTGTTTACTATTCAAATCGCCAAATAAGATTACGGAATCTCCAAGGGCGAGAAGGGCTTCTATGTCGCTCCGGAGCAACTCACTATTGGGAGGCAGGTACACAGAGGCTATGATAACGGTCCCGTGACCGGTCATAGCCAATCTGCACACTGTGGCTTCTAAATTAATAAGAGGGGGCGCGACGATAGGGCAGCAATACAGCGAGCGTTTGTAATACACTGCGGTACCACCGCCCCTTCCGCGTTCGCGGTCAGTTCTTAATAAGTTGTAATTGCTGATTTTACAGGCCCTGGCCTTTTGTTACATAGAAATGTTTCCTGCACTAAAACGAAATCTATATTGTACTCATGCGCACATTCGCCTAACTCAATGTAGTTACTGGTGAGGCTGCGCGCGTTGAACGACATAAGCGAGACCGATCTTGGCTTATGTCGTCCAGCGCGGGTGCCTAATGTGCAACCCGGTGCAACCATTATTTAATTTTAGTACTGTTGAATTTAATTAGTTGAAATTTAAAATAGGGAAGTAACTACCTTAGGGTACCTACTGAGGGCATTGATTTTATCTATAGCATTTTTGCTATTTGAAATTTCGGAGGCTAGAGCTGCTACTTCAGCCTCCGATACTTCGGCTATAGCCGCTTTGATAATTTGAAGGTTCGCGAGGAACGAATTCGCGTCTTTGAGGTTGAGGTTGTGGTTGGTGCGGCCGGAGCCGCGGCCATTTTACGGCCCCAAGCTGCCGCGGGAGCGGTAGCGGTAGGGCGGGGGGCGATGGGGTTGGGGCGCCGTTGAATTAGCGCCGGGAATTGGGAAGTGTTGTTAAGGGCCGGGGCCCATGGCCTCGTGTGCGGGTTGACGACGCACTGGCGGATTGAACTTAGGTGCCTTTGGGCATCCTCTGTAGTTGGCCGTGTGGCCGGTCTTATTGCAGAGCACGCACGCGGGCGGTCCGTCTTTGAGTTTGTCCCTAGGACACTCAGAAGTGAAGTGCGGAGTTAAGCACTTGACGCAACGCGGATTGGCGTTGCAGTTCATCGCTGCATGGCCATACAGCTGGCACCTATGACATTGGCCGGGGCCCCCTCGCCGGAGGGGAGGCTCCGCCCGGATGCCGCTCAGGCCGGCGATTTTTAAATTGTTTTTGTAGATTTCTCTACTGTCCTCTTTTTTTGTCGAGGATGGCTAGGACGAGGCCTAGCGAAGAACCGTCTCGTCTGTGGAGGCGGTGAACGGCTACAACAGGGTAGCCTTGACTTTGAGGTCGTGGTGAATTTCTTCACTCGCGACCTCATCTGGATGCCACGGAGCACCACTTTGAGT